>VMKM01000082.1:364807-691067 GCA_008360985.2 Macquaria ambigua
TGTCTGTCTGTCTGTCTGTCTGTCTGTCTGTCTATCTGTCTGCCTGTCTGTTTGTCTGTCTGTCTGTCTGTCTGCCTGCCTGCCTGCCTGTCTGTCTGTCTGTCTGTCTGTCTGCCTGCCTGCCTGCCTGCCTGCCTATCTGTCTGTCTGTCTGTCTGTCTATCTGTCTGTCTGTCTATCTGTCTGTCTGTCTGTCTGTCTGTCTGTCTGTCTGTCTGCCTGTCTGTCTGTCTGTGTCTCTCTATCTATCTAGGACTTTGTAAAACTTGGCATCAGCATGAATAGGCGTGTTTATGGTGTTTAAGATGCAGCAAAAGTCCAGGAGAACAAAGTGAGATCGAAGCTATATTCACTGATTGTTAATTAATAACAAATCTCCATGAATCTCGACTGACACACATTTGGACATTTGTGCTTTGAGTTCTTGCCATCATCGCAACAACGCTGCCAAAAACATTCGTGCTGCAGTATTTCCACCGCTTCACCCACAGCTGTCACAGCATAAAGGACTTCCTGCTCTGCTAAGTGGAATGATTCCTGATTACTCTGTGATGGACAGCTAAAATACAGGAGGCAGATTATCCAGGAGGGTATTTCTTTCCCCAAAGGCGAAAATCTTCTTGTCTTACTTTTCAGGAAATAAAGTTTACTTTGCACTAACCTTGTTGTACTTTTACTGAATGATATTTAAAAGAGATTGAGGATTTCCTGTGTTTAAGAAGCGTACAACAAGGGAAAAAGTCCTGCATGTAGCACAAAATGAAAGGTTTCAGTGGAACAAAAAAACATTTCGTTATTCTTAAAGTCTCAGCAGTATCCGGAAAGGTCATTAAAATCAGAAAGGTTTATCCTGTGGGGAGCATGAATGTGCACAGCAGGACGTTTTATTGTAATAATCTGGTGAGATTTTGATATATTTTGTGCGCAAAGAAGACATTTTGACCGGAGGTTGGAGCCAGAAAACATTAAACAAAGGTTTATCCTCTGAGGAACATGAATGTGCTCAGTACATTTCATGACAATCTGCCCATTAAGGTTTTGATATTTCATGTGTACAAGTGGTGGTTGTGTACTGGTTTAATCTTCAACAATGTGTTGTATTTTATAAACTAATCACATGTTTTTTTAATGTAAAATCTTCATCTGAAAAGTAGCTAAAGCTGCCAGATAAAAGCACAATATTTACCTTTGAATTGTAGTGGAGTATAGAGTAGCAGAAAAGTAAACTCAAATTGTACTTAAGTACAGTACTTGAGTAAATGTACTTAGTTACCTTCAACCACTGGTTGTAATAATAATAATAATAATTTATATAATATAATAACTTTATTTATATAGCACCTTTCATGCAGGGGGTGTTTTACAATAGAAATGAAGAAACAAGAGAATAAATAAAAACAGAACAGCAATAAAACCAAAGCAATCAAATGAATAACATAGAAAAGAGGCAGCAAATATAGAACAATATAATATGTAAAAGATAAAAACAAAACAAAGGAAGACTGACAGTTAGTTAAAGGCAATGTTGAATAAATAAGTTTTCAATTTTTTGTGCAGATTTTCTTATGTGTGTGATAGTTTGTATTTTTTAAAAACAGCAGCAGAGGATCGAAGAGGCCAGAGGCAAAGAATTAATAATGTATTCTGGTCCCAAATGATTAAGAGCTTCGTAAACACGTAAAACAACTTTAAAATCAGTCCTAAAAGACACCTGGAGCCAGTGCAGGTTAGCTAAAACTGGGGTGGTATGCTCTCTCTTTGTTGTTCTAGTCGGTCTGAGATGAAGCTCATGTGTCAGTGTTCATCCAGTGTGTATTATTCTGTAACCATAAGAGGGAAATGGGACTTTTTGTCAGCAGTACTGTATCTTGTAGTGTTCTGTAGAGTTTGGGTGTGCACTTTACTGCCCTGATGCTGCCCTGGTCATATGTAGATTCTGCTGCGAAGGAGGCGCCGACGTTCTGTGAAATTATTCAGCTGTCATCCTTCCTGTTGTTTGTTTCGTTCCAGAAACAACATGGCGACGTCCCTCCTCGTCAGCTGAGTCCCCACAGAGACCGCTGGCACGGCACAACTCCTCACCATATGGTAAAACCGAGCCTTTATCTCCTCAGCCGACACAATTTCTAAACATGTAGAAAACAAAGCAGCTCTGAACGCTGAAAAAAAGGGTTTTAGAGGTTAGGAACGACGAGGTAAAGAGCTGATAATAACTCTATCAAATCAAACTTTATTTGTATAGCACCTTTCATACAGGTTAGTGCAGCTCAAAGTGCTTCACAGATGATGAGATAATAAGACAGAACAAGTGGAGACCGACACAACAACAAAAAACGATTTAATTTAATTTGAGACCAATGCACGCGAGAAAATAAAATAGATTTAAAAGCTATTATAATAAAAACAATAATAAAACAAGAAATAAATAGAGTTAAATAAAAGCTGGACTAAAAACTAGATAAGATAGATTACAAGACAAAAACAAAACAGAGATAAAATCGATAAGAGGGATAATAATATATATATAGAATATAATATAATAAATAAAATAGAATAGAATAGAACATGTGTATTGTATTGGGTAAATTGCTCTCTCCATGAAGATTGTTCATGACTTCATTTCTCCTGTCAGACAGATTGAGCCTTTTGGCAATCAATCAATCATCCGCAGCAGTAATCTGCTAATTAACCTAAAACCAGATTCCCTCAGCTGAGCAGTTAAACCGACACCACAAGTGATCACACTGTAAAGTAACATTTTCAACAAATCCCTTGTAATACATTATCATGCACCTCAGTTGGCGCTACGGGAGGAAACTCCACATTTTCTTAATGACTCATCGCTGCCAGCGTCCTCACTAACGACATCTTAGCAGATAGCAGATGGTTTTCTTCTTCCTGCTGGCGTGAGGCCTAAACACACTTAGAGGGGGGAGGGGGAAAAAAACGAGCAGGGAGGCAGTCGGCATTCAACCAGACAAATGTGATCCTCCTCAGAGAGAAGGGAGTTTAATGAAGGCCGGGTTTAGATCTGAGCAGCCGGGACGCCTCCTCCAACCTCTGGACAGGAAACCGAGGATCTGACCGGCTGATCCAGAGAGAGAGAGAGAAATATAATGACGCAGCATTCAACGGGAGGTAGTCGAGATGAGGTTAAACTGCATGGGCACACTAACAAATACTCAAACAATACAAATCTGCTTATTTTCACACTTTTATTCATACCCTGTTGAAGAAAAATGTCCCTATTCAGTCCCAATCTTAGACACAGTGAAACACATTTTTTAGTACATTTAAATCAAAATCCCACTTTTCTCTTCCTGTTAAAGGTTAAATATGTTTGAAGACTCACCTTGAACTTGTGGGTGTTTACATTAAATTCATCCAATCATTTATGAACTTCTCATAAAACTGCACTTGACTGTTAGTTCGCCGGTCACATTAGCTAGCAGAGCTGTATCAGAGTCAGACTAGTGTGACTGAAAGTTAGTCGGCAAAAATTTTATTTACATTTCCAAACAAAATGTGGTTGAGGTCTTAAAGAGACGTGACGAATAAACGACACAAAAATGCGAAATACTAGCCTGCAAATATTTTGCATCAAAACTATTCATACCGGAAGCGATGTGAAGTTGCGATAGATTAAGTAGAGACGATGTCCTTGAGTTCATTGTCTTTACACTTTTTGTGTCCTTTGCCATATAACGTGACGTCCGTTCCGCACAACGAGATTGGCTGATGCCTTTATTCACCGTGCGAAAGCTCAGAAAAATCAACCTCATTCCAAAATAAAATGACGCCTCTTTTTCACCACGTAATATTCACGTTCTGTGTGAAAGTACTCATGACAAAAACAACAGTTTGAAAAAGTATACTGACGTGCAAATGAATCCGGTGTGTAGAGAGCTTTAGTTTGATTGAAATCGCACTTGTAATTAAACCCGCTCACGTTTTCTGTTTCACTCAGAAATACGTCACATTACAGAAGCTGAAGACGCTCAAACTTCTGTCTCACTGTGGCTTTAAATTTCATTTCATTCAAATTCCGTAAAAATATATTTTTTCCCTTTCCTCTTGTGGTTTCATGTCACCACCCCAATACGATCAAGATTAAATAAAAACATTACAACAACAATACACATTAATTTGTATTATCCATAGACCTTCCTGCTTTCTTCCTGAGAGTTAGCTGAAGAGATTGATACCACTGTCTGTATGCAAAGTACAGAGCTGGATTAACCTAGCTTAGCATAAAGACTGGACGCAGGTGGAAACAGCTAGCCTGGCTCTCTCCAAAGTCCAAAATTACACCTACCAACACGTCTAAAGCTCACTAATTAACACTTAGTTTCATTCGTACACAAACATATATAAAAACAAGCATTTTGAGGTTTACGGGGGAGTTATGTGCCTAGCTGATGCTAAGCTAGTTTGTGTTTCCAGCTCTGTATTTAACACACAGACATGAGAGTGGTATCAATCTTCTCATCTACAAAGAGAGAATAAGCATTTCCATCAGTGTTGAAGTATTTCTTTCATTGCTAACAGCAAGTCAAACATTTCTGTGAAGGCTGAATAGCTTAATTTCCATCATAAAGCTAACGACAAGGCACAATTAATATTATGTTTCCCTTATAGGTGAAACATTACGTGTTTCTGATGGATCCCTGTTCTCTTTAGTGCAAATGTGACTAGTCAACGAGGGTCGTAGATTTCTTGATGCCCCTTTAAGCAAAGTGACCGGTCGCTGTTATTTCTGGAGTCGCAGGCGGGCCTGGTCCTGCTCAGACCAGCGTCCACGGCTGTGATGTGTGTCCTCAGGGGTCACACTGTGCCGGGCTCACGTGTTTACCTTCAGCTGGAGACGAGACGGTTTGAAATGCAACGAGCAGACAGCTCATGAATCACAGGCGATGAAGACCCATTAAGGGCCTATAGGATGAAACCAGGGACGTCACTACAGAGCTGCTCACAGAGCTGTGAACCCCCCAGGCCGAGGCTCATTAATGACGTTCCTTCAATATGTGTTCATATATGAATCTGGGAAGAGGACGTGCACTGTACAAACCTGAAATATGAATAATTCAGCGACAAGAAGAGTCAACAAATGGCCCTTAAATTGCCTGTAAATTTAACAAAAGCTGCATGAAATAGTCCCAGTTTTGGTGTGAAGGAGAACAAATCTGTCTGTCTGCTCTGAAAATGCAAACCGCATCTCGGACAGACCAATATTAAGATGTCTCACGTCAAAATCCCAGTAAAACGTGACCTTTCCGCTGTAATTGAGTCGCCTCTCAAATTGTCGATATGCTCGCTTCACACCTGCTCATTTTTGTGAAGTTATTGTACAAAAGTGAGACACCAGCTGTCGCTTTCATCATGGATGGATTACCGAATGTGCCTACCGGGCACAAGCCCTGGGGCCCAAGGGGTCAGGGGGCCCTTGGGCCAGAGCCTCTGTTTGAAGTGACTGTTAACATTTCTTGTTGGAAAGAAAACAACTACAAAGAGACACAAAATGACTACAAAGAGACACAAAACAACTACAAAGAGACACAAAACGACTACAAAGAAACAACAACGCAGCTGTAGTTTGTTTCGTGTCTCTTTCATTCTGGGTTTCTTGCTCCTATGTAGGAGGGGTGGGGGGGCTTTTTGAGATGTCTATGCCCAGAGGCCAATTGTCTCAAAATCCATCCATCGGCTTTCATCAATAATGTGCAGTTTATAATCTGTTTGTCTTCAGCCAATGGATGCCACGGCAGCACAAAGACCAGTCAGCCCACAGAGACGGGTGACGTTGCTCTGAGGAAACCCACCACGAACAAACAGGTAAACCAAAAGCTCAAAGAGGTTCAGTCTCACATATTGATGAAGCTCTAACTTACAACAGTCCATTAATCGATTTGCTGATCGATCAACAAGTCCTCCAAATGAAGTGACACAAAACGCTGTTTGTCATGTTGTCATTTGTCAGTGCCTCCCAAAATCGTTACAAATCACTGCTGATCAATATATCTGTTTTATGACAACGCTCTGGTTAAGGTTTGGTTTAGGCACAAGAAGGGAAGGATCATGTTTTGGGTTAAAATATGTACTTCGTCACAGTCTGTCTCCCCGTCCCTCCTCTCCAGCCACATTTATGTTTTCCAGTGTTTTTCTCCACTAGTCCACCAGATGTCCTCGGACTTTCCCTCCTTTTCCCGTCACCTGACTGCCCCACCCAACTACACACCTGTTACTCACTTCCCTCATCTGCTCTGCAGTTACCTGGACTTCCCCGCCCACCTCCTCACCTGCATCTCATTCCCTCATCAGCCTCCCTTTATGTCCACCTCCTTTGCTCCAGTGTCGGTTCGTCCTGGTTGCCATGTGTTTTGTTGCTGTCTCGCCTTATGTTTGTTCCTTTAAGCTTCTGTCACCTGAACCTGGACCTGCCTGCCAGTTACCTGTTGCCTGTCTACCTGCCTGTCTACCCACCTCACCCATTTATCTACTAATAAATCACTGAACTGCACCGGTCTGCCTGTTCTGTCTGCATTTCCCTGCTGCCTGCACTTCACCCCGTGTCATACAGTAACAGCCACATGGTTAACGTTCGGGAACGATCGGGGTCATGCTGAAAAAAAACCCCCAAAAAACAATGTTAACTGTGAGTTTGAAACGTCACCCAATTTCCTCCTTTGCTCCTGTTATAATTCATACTAGGGGGCGCTGTCACTTGAACGTAAACATTGAGGATTTGCTGAAACGACTCGCTGTCGTTCTTCTCGGGAGGACAGTCTTGTGTTTGTGTTGTTAGACAGATCTGTTATCTACGAGGCCTCACATGTGGTGCTGAAACAATAATGTAAATTAATCCATTGGTAGATCGACAGAAAATTAATCAACAACAACTCTGATAATCTATTAATCATTTAAGTCTTTAAGTTTTAAGCAAAAATGCTGGACATTCCCGATTTACAGCTTCTCAAATTTGCTGCTTTCCTCTGTTTTAAACTGTGTAAATTGAGTATCTTTGGGACAAAAACAAAGAAAACAATCCGAAGACATCACCTCGGACTCTGAGAACTTGGAATCAGTTTTTCACTATATTTTAAGTATAATTTGAAAGAATAATTGATAGCTTAAGCAGTTCGCCTTCCACTGTCACAATCTCCATCCTCTTGTCCTGAGTGAAACATCAAAGCCTCACTTGGTGTTTCCTCCTCTTCAGTTCACAGTATAATATCAGTATTTCCCCGATATAAAGCTGCTCCGTCCACTGAAAGCAGGGCCGCTCCTGCAGCTCCGATGAACCCGGGCCAACATCGGTTACATGCCAACCCACGTGACTAATTACGAGTCAGATGAGGGCATTACCGTGTCATGATCACACAGGAGATATTAGATGGGCAGACAGTTGGGCCATATGGGCGGCTGAGATTTGGACTCCACTTGTCAGAGTTTGAAAAAGGAGACCAGCCAAGACAGCCAAAGCTCACGCTGGGAGCGCTGGGGGGGGCCACGGATCACGAAAACCTGGACTGGGATTGTGGTTGGTGAGAGCTGCCCGCCGCCATGTTCTGTGCAGCGAAGGTGAGAGCGTGGTTGTTGTCGCTCCTGCGTGGGGTTTGTTCCCGGCTGTGATGGTGTTGTTGTTGGACCAGGTGGATGTTGTGAGAAGGTGTGAGGCGCCGTCATGGCTGCTCCGCTCCACACACAGCTTGTGTTTGATGCCTCGGGTGAAGCGCTGTCACATGAGGGAGATGATAACGATGTAGCCGCCGCCGCCGCCTTGCACACACACACACTTACTGTAAACATGAGCGTCGCGTTGAACACACAAGAACACACTCGCAAAGATTTCAGTGTTTGTGCAATATGTTGACATCCAGCCTGTCCTCAGAGCACCTTTTAATAACCCCTTCGATGTGCATCATAAACACACACACACACACACACACACAAACACACACACACACACACACACACACAAACACATTTCTTCCAACACATAAACACACAATCAGAGAGGCTGCATCTCATTGGCTGCCTGTTTTCCCTCCTGCTCTCTCTCTCCTCCAGTTTCCCTCCCAATCATAATTAGTCTCTTAAAGATCATCATTCAACCATTTCCATCAAGCCAACCCCCACCTCCACCGCCGCTGCTCCCTCCTCCCTCACTATCTGCCTCCCTGGGGAGGGAGGTGTGGCGAGGATCATGTAAATAAATCCCCCTCCTCCTCTTCCTCCTCCTCTTCTTACGCTCTTCATTCTCTGTCTTTTTCTATTTCTTTCTTTCTTTATGCTTTTTTATTTCTTCACATGCTCGCCTTTTACGCTCCAGCATCTCCATCCACCATCCATCCAGTGGTCTCTCTCTCTCTCTCTCTCTCTCTCTCTCTGTGCATGGACATCATTGGGTGAGGGGTGTAGGTGAGGTGGAGTGGAGGGGCAGCGTTTATCTCCTCGCAGCCTTCAACCTTAAAACTCGTGTGACAGCAGCTTAACCGGAGGCTAGACTTTGTCACGCTCCCACAGCCGCCACCGATTCCCCTACAACCCCCTCCTCCTCCTCCTCCTCCTCCTCCTCCTCCTCCTCACCCCCTAACGCTACCTTCCCAACGCTACACCCCCACCACCACCCCCCTCCCTCCCCACCCCTGCAACGCGACTCCTCTCCACTCACTCTGTAGCTTGTGAGACTGAAGGCAGCCTCGGTGTGTGGAGAGAGAGAGAGAGAGAGGAGAGAGGAGAGAGGAGAGAGCGAGGCTTTCCCAGAATAGAGAAGCAGGAGGAGGTGAGAGGGATGATGATGGAAGCCAGCTTTGACACTGAGGAGAGTTTTGACGATCCCTCCTGTCTCGCCCCGCAGCCCCCCGGCTCCGTGTCGCCGGCCAAGAGGCAGATCAAGGAGGTCAAGGAGACCAAGATCACTGTGAGTACCCAGGAGCTCCAACATAATCCTCCTCTTCTTCTTCTTCTTCTTCCTCTTCTTCTTCTCCTTCTTCTTCTCCTTCCATCTCCATCCTCTGAGCGTCTTTGGGGCTCCTCATGTGGCACAAATAAGTTCACGTCTCATCTTTTTTTTTTTTTACTACTATCTGTTGACATCGTCTTCAAGCTCGCAGCTAGAATCATGATGCATTATGGGTTCTGGTGGAGTAACATGGGGTTCCCTGCATGTGTTGGATGTGGATATCTGAATGAAGAAGCCGTCTAGGAGTCCTGCACTCGTTTCTGTCTCGATCCATAATGTTGATTTAATGCCTGTCAGGGATCAATTAAAGCTGGACTGTTGAAATGTTACTGAAGCGAGTGAAAGTGTGTGCAGAGCTGATCCAGCAGCCTGCAGACCGCTGTTGGTATTTTTAGATTCGTGCAGTCTGACAGAAGAAGATGTGATCTTGATCTCTTGAGTGTTTTTGTCATCGAGTTGCTGCTCAGTGCGATACTGTATCCCCCCCTTTTTTTCTGCCTCAGAAAGGGGCTCCAGGTCTAATCTGCAGGGCAGTGCAGGTCACACGGCGCTGCTGTTTGTCCTCCAGCAGAACACTTTGTGAGGAACTCCCCCCTTTTGCTCGTAGTAGTATTTGGGCTGCAAAGTCCTCAAGTCTGTGATGAGTCTACAGTATCTTTGTCTTAAGATGCCCAGACAGACGCTGAGGTTATGTAATCTCTCATAATGATGATTGTGGGACGGGTGGGGGGGGGGCGATGAGGGTGAGGCGAACGTGTGGTGGTGGTGGTGGTGGTGAGAGGGACGACAGACAGACGAGAGGAGGTTTTGTGGGGCTGATTTTGCGCTCGGTGGGCTCCGCTGACCTGCTGCAGCCACGGGAGCCGTCAGTCTGGCTACTGTGGGATAAAAAAAAGAAAAACCCCACCAGACCTGTGAGGGATGCAGCAAGTCCAGTTTCCATGGTGACAAAAGGCAATAGCAATGATTAATGGGTGTTGAAATGGAAAACACTGGCATAGGAGAAGGCGGGGAAGCCATTCAGATATTCACTGAAGACGTACTGTTTGAAAAAAGAGAGATTCTTTTCTTCCTCTTCTCTCTCTGCAGGGCCTTTTCAAAGCCTTTCACCGCTCACAGCTCTGTTGTTGACACAGTGTGCTTTGGCTTCATGAGCATCCAGTGAATTCTCATTCTTTATTTGTATTTTAACCCACATTTATATCTTAATTAGTTCCCAATAAACAGGGTTGCAGAGAGGTGTTTATTTCTGAAACTACAGCTGCTAAAAGGAAGAAAATGAAGATGGAGGAGAAAAAAAAAACAAAAAGCCCCACAGGTGACGATGATTTGAAGCCGTAGCAGTGGCTGGATGACGTCAGTCCACAAAAGGTGTCTTTTTGTTCGCCGTGGTGCACCTCACATTACACAACCCTGCACAGTTGTCATGGAGACGCACACATCCATGACTGTTGGCAAAATGGACCCTCACAGGACGCCGAGGCTTCACGCATGAGATGGGAGAAGAGCTGTAACCTTGTTTTCACCTTCAGCGAGAGAGAGTGTGTGTGTGTGTGTGACCGAATACATGTTTTTCAGCGGGTTAAACATTCATCCACGTGTGGTTTGACTTGTTGCTATGCTGCGTGTGCTCAGCGTGGGCACTCGTGGGATCAGCGGCTCGTTAAGAGCGTCACCTGGCCTCGTTGGCGGGACTCGGACGGGGCGTTTTGATTGGTCGTTGAAGAAGAGAAGGGAGGAATGGAGGGAAGAAAAAAAGACAATAGTGGGGATAAAGAGTCTGAGATTGTTTTGTTATGGGAAGGTGTGTGTGTGTGTGTGTGTGTGGATGGGGGGGTCTTTTACAGCAAAAGTAATTTGTTGCTTAGCAACAGCAGCAGTGCATCCCACACTCTCATTCGCTGAAATGTTCTGCTCAGAAATGGATGTGAGAGAGGGGAAGTGTTTCAGTGCCAAACCATTATTTTTTATGTCTCTCGCGGGCCATTTCTCCTTCGACTGTGTCATGAATTTTTTTCTTTCTCTGTATTCAGCAAAGCAAAAATAAATAAATAAATAAATGAGTAAAAACATTAAAATGTTGTGTCTGCAGTCCCTCGTGAGAGCGAGTGTTTATGGATGCTGAGTGAGGACAAAATGTCCCATAATTTCACTCAACAAATCGACACCGTTAACGTGTCGCTTGCAGTCCAACAGCTGGACTTGAAACCTCCCCAGACTGGCTCCAGACCCCTCAGAAGGATTTATTACATGCTGTGTCATGAAGGTAATCTATGTGATATATCTATATTAATATTTAATTCCCAGCCCCGGAGTAGCACCTCACTAAGCAGCCATAAAGGAGACATGAGTTAGCCAGACGGCCTTCCTGTAGATAAATGGTCTCATTTTCTGCTGGATGTGAGAGGCAGATAAACAACAGCCATGATAGATGTGGAGCCGGTGTAATGGAAAATCTGGTGCCCATGACAATCAGTATGATCTCTGAGGCAGAAAATGAACAAAGTGACTGGTCAGCTCGCAGAGTAAATCACACGGCCGCTCCTTCAGATCACAAACTGTTAATGTGTCTCGTGTCGCTTCGCTGCTCGGCGTATCTGCACGCCTGTTTGGCAAGTAGCCACATTACTGTAGTATTTCCTCTGGATTTTTTAATGATTATATAAGAGAGAAAGAGTATTACTCATCAGGTTGTTTATTGGAAGCTGTTCAGATCGAGTGCTGCGGTGGCAGAGAGTGAAGAGGTCAGTGTCGAGAGGAGTGCAGCTGTTTTCACGCTCAATATTTGTTTTTAAAGCAGCACAAGACAAAGAGTTTTATGCAAAGCTGCACCTCCTGTCACCGTGAATCACACAGCAGAGAGGAGAATCTCATCCCCACATTAAAGTACTATTTAAAATAATAAATAAATCAGATGTATGTGGAATGTGGAAGGAGTCGCCAACTCTGAGAGAATTATCACCAACTCTGCAGCAACACTACTTTCACACACTCTTTCTCATGTACATAGAGTTATATTTCATTATAGTTTATCTAATTTATTTTATCTTTTTACGACCTGTTTTTCTCGTCCAACACATTTCACTGGACTGTTGACTCTGTGTTAACCTACATATGACCAGTAAAGCCGAAACTGAGCTGAACTTTAACCACTTTCATCAACCCCAACGTGTAAAATGTATTAAAAACAGGCAGCTATTTTCCATCAGCAGAGCTCTGGGGAGCTGATTGGACAGGACACTTCCTGTCCAGCACCAAACAACAGACACACACATTAAAAGAGAGTAAATGTGCGATGTTGGATTAGTCAGATAATGACAGAAACACTGGGATGATAGTGGGATGAAGGATAACGTTGCTCTGTGTCTGCTGGATGTTTAAACTGGTAGTAAATTATACGTAATACCTGTGTGTTTCTGAGTCTCTCTGAATTATATGGCAATTATTAATGCAGCTTTAAATTCTTATATTGGGTATGTTCTCATAATTCTGCAGATACGAATTCAAAAATCCAAATTTAGGCTTCACAAATCAATATTTTTATATTAACAATGAAGAAAATGACTATGTGTAATGTTATTACCCAACTCTGCAGCTCCCCTCAGCTCTACGAAGCGTTTTAGTGTCTTTCAGCTATGTTTTGGTTTTATGTCTCACCGCTCTCATCAACTTCTTTCCAGCAGAGAGCTCTAAAAACAGAGCTGTCCACTTCCTGCTCAGCAGCAAACAGCAGACAGACTCAGTTAGAGACTAGCTGGTGAAGAAAGTGGAGCATTTAGCAGCTAAAGAGACAGATATTTCCGTCAGGAGCTGGTGGAGACCAAACACAGAGCTAAACATGACTTACATTCAATAGGTGACACAAACACGACTCAAAATGAATGCTAATGTTGCTCCGTAGCTGCTGGATGTGTAAATAAGCAACTGTTTGCTAACATATCAACTTAAAAGGTGATGATAAGTCGTCATGATATTTGAGCCATGTGGCTCAAAGTTTGATAATACAAGAAGTAAGTTTGACGTGTTTGTGTTTCTTGACCTGGACCACTACACCAGACTCGCCACACTTCCTGCCTCTCTCACCCTTCAGCCTCTTTGCTTCCCTTCAGCGTTCTTCGTAAAGCTTCACACGCGACCCGAGCTGGTGGGCACGAACGCCATGTGTGCACTTAACTGACATCATGTTGTTCAAACGCTTCAAATGATTCCCGTCACACCTCCGAGAGTTAAAAGAACGAAGCGGCTCGGTTGAGCCAGCTCGTAAAAGCTCCTTGTTTTCCTTCAGTGTGTGTGACAGCGGTACAGTGGTGAGCTCATGCAGCACACACTGTGACTCAGTGTGTTTTTTTTTGTATGTTTGTGGATGAAGCATCCTGTCTGGATGCCCGTGCAGTTTGCAGCGGCGGTTGACAACACGGCACAGAGGGTCTCTTGTAGTGCCAGGAGGGAGGGCTCGCAGATGGTGAACATTACATAATTGCAGCCCCAAGAGTAATTGAAGACGCCGTGGACCATGGAGTCTGTATTCAGGCTGAGTGCTGGGTGTGTTTATCTGCAACAGCACATATTCCTCAGATTTCGTTTGTTCAGTTTGAGGGAAACATAAAAGGTTTCTCTTTGTTTTTGAGCAGGGTCTCTCTCTCTCTCTCTCTCTGTCTGTCTCTGTGTCTCTCTCTCTCTCTCCCCTGAAGGCCCATGGGTCACCTTCTGGATGGTCAACATCGCCACATTCGTATGTTTACTCACGCCTGACCTTTTTCCTCTTGTCTGCAGGATCCAAACAAAACGCAGGCCCGTTGCCTCGCTCTCTTAGAGACGTAATTTCGACTCTGCTCCTCACGTCATGTTTTACTCACAGATCTGTTATTTGTCACTGTTTTTTCGTTTCTCAGTGAGCTCATTTCTATAAGTCATCTTTATATTTCTTCTCTCTTTGCTTCAGATCAACTGTGTGACTTTCCCTCTGCCTGGAGAAGGTCCGGAGCAGCAGCTCCTGAAGCCCAACGAATGGAGCTACTGCGATTACTTCTGGGTGAGTTCTGCCGAAACACAGGAACTACAGTCGAACTGTCCTCTGTGATATTTTGGTGATGAGTTCCAGCTTCATATAGAGACCTGATAGGCAGAAGAGCAGTACATGTAGTCCCTGTCCTCTGAAAACCATGTAGCTCTATAATGTTATCTGTTCACCTTTAAAAACAATATTTTGTCTTAGACTTTTATTTACCTAAGAACTAGAATTCTTTGTAGTCATGCTAGCAGCGTGTTGGTCTGTCCACCACTTTGGTCCAGAGTAAAATATCTCAACAACTATTGGATGGATTGTCATGAAATTTTGTGCATTCATGATCCTCAGAGGATGAATCCGACTCACTTTGGTGATCCTCTGACTTTTCATATAGCGTTATCATCAGGTCAAAATTTCACTTTGTCCACTACTTTGGTTTATGACCAAATATGTGCCAAACTAATGACATTGCTAATTGGCAAATGTTAGCATTTTAAGGAAAGGAAGTAAGTAAAGGAACCAAAGATTATCAAACACTTTACATGTGTTTGGTCCCACAAGAAAAGCTGCAGAAGCTTCCTGTCAACACATTTTGTTGACCTTTAGAACAAATCTTTGCCGGTAAACGTAAAGTGCAGTTAAAAGCTAAATGCTTACATTAAATTATGTGACTAAAACATGTCAATATGCTTTCTGATAGGTGCAAATGGATCCTCTCTCCTCCTCGTTTAACAAAAGAACAAAATTGTTGGAGTAGGAGGATCACAGGTGGAAGCCGATCGACCGGTTTCTCTGCAAACACAATGATCGTCCTGCTTCAGATGTCTCCCTAGTGGCTCCTGTAATTTTCAGTTTCCATACATTTCCATCCTAAATTAGATTTGTATCGAAAAACCCTTCAGCCTGCATAATTGACTGAAATCCGATGCCTGTTTCCTCCTCCTTTATTTCTGTTTGCGGCCCGTCGTGGCGTCCTGCTTGTGATGATTTGTGCGTCCGCTGACCTGCAGCTCAGACCTGCTGTGTGAAATAAATCTGGCACCTCTGTCCCACGAGTCGACGCACATCAGTCCTGTCACAAACAAGACAAAGTGCTGCACAACCTGCTCAAAAACACACACATAATACACATCCTCCCATCGGTGATTGACACACAAACACACCAACGCATGTCCTCCTTGACATGCAAGCATGAGTCACACATTCAGAGCTCACACTCGCAAACCCCTACGCTCTCAAACATAAACAACAAAGAGGTGTCACTGGAGCTGTGGTGGTTTATTGGTCCACTGCTGCTTTTTGAATGGTGCTCTCCTCCTCCTCCTCAGACCGACAAGAAAGACCCCCAGGGGACCACCTCGGTGGCAGGCTTCGAGGTTCTTCTGCAGAAGCAGCTGAAGGGCAAACAGATGCAGAAAGAGATGGCCGAGTTTATCCACGAGAGGTAACAGTTTCATTTCACATAAGACTGAGAGAAACAAAACAGAGACGGCAGTTTGTTGACAGCAGTTTTAATTCATTAATTAACACGAGTGTGAGACACAGAGTTTCTCAGGAGGCAGAAATATTCCCACTGGAGATAAAAATATTATAACTTGGAAGATCAGCAAGCTAATTATTATGTCAGTGACCTCCTCTCTTAAAGGGAACAGCTGGTGATATTCTGCATTTCTATTATTGTCAACAAATCCCATAAAAAGACTAAAACCAACAAAGTATTGTATCTATGTATGGAGCTCCACTGTTGCTCCAAAAACTCACTGTTGTTCCTTCATCACCATGAACACACACTCTGGAGTTTATTTGCACTTAGTCCCACACACACCGTCCTGCTGCCCCGAATACTCACTAGAGCACCAAATATGGATTCATCCACCGCTGAAAATAGTCCCCAACAAATGCACTATTTCCTCCTGATTGAGTGACGTTTGATAGAAACTACAGTGACGAGCTGTTTTAAGAAATGAATGAGCCTTTTTTAAAAATTAAACTATACATATTTTTATTCAATTTTAAAGATTTATGTCTTCAACCGTTGGGCTTCGGGCTGAGTGCCACAGGCAGGGTAGTGGGGTTGGAAAGTATTGATAGACTGACTAACACATTGTTGGTTTTGATCTTTTTTGGGGGTATTGCTAACAGTAACAAAAATCCTTATCCTTAACCGTCTTCTTTTTCAATGGATTTCAGTCCAGTTTTGCAGATTCTTGTAAATAAAAAAAAAGTTGAATCTGCCAAATGACACATGAAGCATGAGACACCTTTGTTTTAGACAAGTCGCACAAAATGGCATTATCCACAGCATGTGTTGTTAAACACCAGGAGAGTTAATATTTCCTACTGAAATATAATATTATAATAATATTGCTCACTGGTTCTCATATATTGGCTATAGAGCTGCGAGGTCTTTGGTTTACACGCAGTTTGCTGTAATTCAACACGTCTACATTGTTGATCATAGTCAGAAAAATCAATGAATGCACCATGAATGCAGATTTTTAAGTGTATAAAAATGTTTAGTCTTTATGACCAAAATAACTGAATAAAAAAGGCACTTTTTGCTAATTGTATGTGTTTTTCTGCATCTGTCATGTTTCAGTTATAAGTAAGGAAAGAAATCGTCTTTATGGTGATACAAGATCTGTCCAGAGAAAGCTCAGTTTGTAAAAGGATCTGTTCCAAGCTTTTGTGTTACAGCTGAGGGTTGCTATTTATGCTTTCACCCAGTAATTAAGGGACTTCTATAGATCTCAACGAAGCAACTGAGGATACAGGAAGTGCATAGATTTCTTAGCGCTCCTACTGAATCTGAAACAGGACGTCAAAAAACAACATGAATAATTCGGAGTTCAGTTCAAACTTTTACATCCGATCTCACGCCCCTCTCTATATAATTAGCTCCACCTAACTCAACAAAAGCTCTTTTCACATCCTGGTCCGAGTCGTGGGAAGTTAATGAGGATTCTTCTCCCAAATCCTTCAAGGAGATTTCCATTCAGTGCTGACCTTTCTGTGTTGTTTCGCTGGGTTGCTCGGTGCTGCGAGTAGCCGAACATTAAGTCAAAGAATGGGCCTTGTGACCTTCTTTAGGTGGCAGATTTACTCAGGTGTGGATGGTAAATGTGAGAGCAGTGCAGGAAGTGACTGTCACAAAGGGCACAAACATGGCTACCCTGGTTGAATGGCCCTCAGGGAAAATATGAGCACATCTCATTTCCATCTCTCAAATGGAGATGGTGCTCTGAAAATATGCTGCTCTGCACAATACTGCTGGAGAACTTGTTACAAGTACAATGGGATTATTGATGTACAGGGGGTCAGCGCTGTGGGCAACATTTGGGTTTCAGCATTTGCAGCAAATTGTAGTCGAAGTTTCTGTCATTCTGCTGCAGTGCACCCCTGAAATAATCTGTGTTAAAGCATTTTTCCCCACCTCACTAAAGCAGTTTCTGTCCTCTCTTGAGCCAGGCAGCTCAGGGGTTTCTCATCTTGTTTTTTTTTTTTTTTTTGTGTGTGTGTTTCAGGATAAAGATTGAAGAAGAATATGCCAAGAACCTCTCCAAGCTGTCTCTGAGCCCGCTGGCAGCACAGGAGGAAGGGTGAGTGCAGTTAACAGAAGCTGTAAGACGAAACTGCGTGCAGCTCGGAAAAGCTCCCTCTGCAAAACAGTGCATATGTTTACTAATCAAAAGGACTGCATCCAGAGACAGGAGCTTCTAAAATAGACTTATTCCCACACTACTTTTTGCGTTTGATGCACCTATCAAAGACTGTGTTTTTCACGTTTGTCTGTCAGCAAAATGACACAGAAATCTTTGAGCAGATCTCACAAGAAGTAGACAGAGAAGATACAAAGCTTGGCTCAAGAACAGTAGATTCTGGTTGCTTTCCAGCTCTGGAAAGTCCACGATTACAGAGTGTTTTTGTTTTTAGCCATAAAAATGAATCATCCATCACAATTTACAGCCTGACTTTTCAAAATAAAGTGGCGCTAATCTGCTAAAACTTTACAACTCGTCTGATTGTCGGATCACTCGTGTTTGTTTGAGAACTCAGCAATTACTTTGGTGAGTCCAGTGATATTATAAACAGTGATGGAAGTATTGAGACCTGTCAAGGTATTTATACATTGTTGGATGGTCAATTCTGTAACGATGCATCTAACTTTATAAACAAATCATATGTTTTTTATGCAAACTCTTAAACTGAAAAGTAACTGTAGTGGAGTAAAAGTATAAAGGATCATCAAATGAAAATACTCAAGTAAAGTACAAGTACCTAAAATTGTACTTAAGTGCAGTACTTAAATGTACTTAATGTAAATGTTAATTTCCACCAGTGATTATAACCCAAACGATGGCAGGAGGTGTGTATAATAAACTATAGTTTTTGTTTACGTGAGCTGCAATCGTTAGCATGTCGGGCTAACTAGCTTACTACCTACAGTAGCCTCCAAGGCCAATAATTAGCATATCAGTAGGTAAACTAATTATTTTGTGGGGTTACAGATTATGTTAAAAAAAGCCCTGTTCATGACTTAATTTCCCCACATTTGTAGTTAAAATTTAAATGATAGCAAGGTGGATGTCTTTGGGTGTAATAGTGTTGGAGGACTGTTCAGTGTTTATGCTCTCTGGTCCCAAAACGAAGGCAGTAAAAGATTCATTTTATCTGACATCAATCTTTTCTCAGGACTCTCGGAGAAGCCTGGACTCAGCTGAAGAAGAGTCTCCATGACGAGGCTGAAGTTCACCTGAAGTTCTCCAACAAGGTAAAATCTGCTGAGGACAGAGTTGGAATGGAATGCATTTATTGTGGAAAACATAAATTAATGGATTTATTTATTTGCGGAAATATTAATCTGCAACTATTTTGATAATCGATTAATCATTTCGGGCAAACACTCTCTGATTTTAGCTACTGAAATTGCTACTTTTCTCTGTCATATATGATAACAAACTCAAAATCCTTGGGTTTCCAATTGATGGTCAGATAAAGAAAGAAGTATGAAGAACCCACCTTCGGCTCTGGAAAATTATTATTGTCTTTTTACACTATTTTTGACACTTTCTAGACAAAACGATCAATAGATTTGTTTGCATTTTTTCTGAATCGCAAACATTTTAGGGTCTTCCTTCATACTCTGTGTGGATGCCTGCGGTTTGCAGTTTTCTGCACCTTCAGGTCAAGTGTTTTATGTTTTCAATCAACTGAAGTAATGGATACTTGATCTGACCACATCCTGAGGTGACGGGGGCTTGTTTACCTCAACCTTGTGAGTGTTGACCGAAGAAAATGACCTGTGCGCGATCCGATTACCGGCGATGCAGAAAGCGCACGCTGGCCTCAGATGCAGCCTTAAATAACGCAGAGGCTGCCTCGGAGCTTTTCATAGCCCTCTGTTGTCTAATTAATTAGTTACGTGTTCTGACGAGCCCCCAACCAGGGCCATGCAGGCTCTCCCCCTGCTCCACCAGCGCCCTGACACTCCATGCTTCATTATGAGACAGGGGAGGAGGAGGTAATGCGTGGTCAGGTGGGGAATGAGAAGTCTTATCAAGCCTGCAGAAGCTCTGGCTCATTTCTGTTCTCTGAGTTTCTAATAAGCTACATTTCATATATATCTTCTAGCTTTGGCATTCGCACCAGATTAGCATTCTGTGTGGAGAGCCAACACTGCTGACGAGCTCTTTGTAGTTTATTGAAGTGTCATAAATATATTATTGGACAAGTGTTTGGTGAGAGCAACAGAAACGGAGACTAAAAGTGTAATTGTCTCCCTTTATGGTGATAGATGTGACTTTGTAGAACAGGACTTTATTAAGCAATAAGCCCTGAGAAGATGTACTGTACCATGGTTTTAATAAACCTAAAGTAAAATGCACTGTGTCAAGGGATGTATTGATTTTAGAGAAAGGCATTGGCAAGCAACTATGTTTAAAAAAACAAGGTAATTGTTCAGTAAGCCTTTGTATTTGCCAATAAGTGTAAAGTAGGAGTAGTAGTAGTAGTTTGAGCAGGTGTTTTACCTGAGCTGAACTACCCATATATAGATTGTACTCATAGATTGGTGCAAATGTGATACATAACCTAGGATATCATATATAGACATGACGCAACAGAAACACTACAAAACAATACAAAATACAGTGCGTACAGTAGGAGGGACAGCGATGGAGTGATATTATGTATGTTTTTTATTTGCCTTCTTCACATGACACAACAATAATTGTTTTCACAGCTCCACACTGAGGTAGAAAAACCCTTGCTGACGTTCAGGGGCGACAACTTCAAGAAGGACCTGAAAAAGTTCGACCATCACATCGCCGACCTCAGGAAGCAGCTGGCGAGTCGCTACGCAGGTGTGGAGAAGGTACTGAGTCTGACATACCAGTAGATTATTAATCTGTTTCCCTCCAAATAGTGCACACATTTCCAAAAGTGAATCTCCAAAGAGTTGGCACAAGAAAATACGCATCAGTGTTTGTCTACGCATCAGAAATATTACATAATAAAAGAGCTTCAGTAACT
The DNA here is from genome assembly GCA_008360985.2 of Macquaria ambigua. NCBI lineage: Eukaryota > Metazoa > Chordata > Actinopteri > Centrarchiformes > Percichthyidae > Macquaria > Macquaria ambigua. The sequence continues at coordinate 385,309 of VMKM01000082.1, forward strand.
CCTACACTTGGAACATCTTGTTACTGCTTCCCACCTGCTAAAATCGTTTCATGAATGAATTAGTTTCCTCTGTGTACCTACACACACATCAGTTTTGTTTTGTTTGTTTGTTTTGGCCATTTTCTGGTGGAAGAAATGCATGTTGCGGTGGGTAGCAGCATTATGTGGATGACGTGTCTGAACCACCAGAAAAAAGACAAGAAGAAGGCAAAGTGCATGCACCAACATTTCCACCTCACCTCAGATATTTTGACAAATGTATGGTGCTTCTATTTAGGTTTTCCTATGCACATATTCATAATATGTATTAAAAAGTAGAGTTGAAGTGGAGTCCCTACACACAAGCCACGCAACCACGCAGTATTTTGATATGCTAACTATTGGCCTTGGAGATGCTCAGTTGCTACTATAGATAGTATGCTAGTTAGCCAGACATGCTAATGATTACAGCTTACGTTAAAGCAGACAAACACACTGAATGTTTAATACATTTCCAGTTACAGTTTTGTTTTTGTGTTTTAAGTTTTAGAAAAGGCTAAAAAAAGACCACACCTCTGAAACTCTTGAGATACGGAATATTGCTACTAGCTAAGTTAGCTAGGTTTAGCGAACGGTCAGTTGTGTTGCACGTTGTGCATGCATGCGTCTGTGATTGATCGCTTGTTGCCATCCCTGTCAACATTTTATAGTGTTTAAAATCTAAACATTTATAAACTGAATATGGTTATATATTTGAGACCTGCTGAAATTATTGTATGAAATCTTCAAATGCAACCAACTTTGACATATTTTTCATTCAATGTTTACTGTTTATCATTATCACTGAAGTTATCCCAGCTATGAAAATGATTTCCAGCCAAAAACAAACTCTTGGCTCCATCTCTGCTCCACTGCATTAAGCGACCTTATCAGTGGGTTTAGGATGACTCCATCCCATGTTTTCCTTTTGCTGGTGTCCCTTGAAAAAGAGATTTTTTTGGCTTACACATCACTGTCACTGTATGTTTACCTTTCAAACACTATTACACCATGACCTTAGAGAGGTGCCTCAGTATAAGAGGAAAGACTCAATAATATGGATTAAGAAAAGATTACAGGATGAGACCTGGATTGTAGCGCAGATGTCAGCAGCCAACATGAAAAGGCTGTAATGACTCTTGTAATAGATGTAGGTACAGTAAATCTGAGGATTATGCTGAATGACTCATTGTTTCTATGTTCACAAATCCTGCTTCATGTGTGTGTGTGTGTGTGTGTGTGTGTGTGTGTGTTTGCAACGCAGGCTCGTAAAGCTCTGGCAGACAGGCAGAAGGATCTGGAGGTGAAGACCCAGCAGCTGGAGATCAAACTCAGCAACAAGACGGAGGAGGACATAAAGAAGGCCCGGCGGAAATCCACACAAGCAGGTCAGAAGCCACAGAGTCAGAGCTTAAATAAGAGCCAGTCACAGCAGCCAAGTTCAGAGCAGTTTATTTTAACTGTCCCAAAGTGCAATCGTTTGGATGTCACCAAATAACTGCACTGAGACACTTTGAAAAAGTGGAAGGTTTGTTAGGAGAGAGAGTATATAGTAATCTGATCCAACTGTAGAAAGAAAATCAAAACTCAAGGTTTTAAAAAACACAAGGAAACAGATATTAGCATCTGTTAGCACTGTTGTAAAGGTGGAGAAGTTGAATCACAGCAAAAAGAAGCCATCACATGTTTAGCTAGAGTTAAGGTAACTACAATCTGGTTTATTTAGCCTGTTTTTAGTTTGGTTCTTCATCATTTTGTAAGGAATATTTTGGCATTTTGGGAAATATGCTTATTCGCTTTGTTGCTGAGAGTCAGATGAGAAGATTGATATCACTGTCATGTCCGTACGGTAGATATGTAGATGGAGCCAGCGGCCGTTTAGCTTAGCTTAGCATAAAGACTGGAAACAGTGGGAAACAGCTAGCCTGGCTCTGTCCAGATGTAACAAAATCCACCTACCAGCTCCTCTGAAGCTCACTAAGCTCACTAGCTCTGTTGTTTAATTCGTACGAAAACTGCAGCGTAAAAATTACTTTGCCGTTTTAGGCTTATGTGCTGGACTATTTCTTGGCCAGGACCTGTAACTTCCTGAAGTCTCTGCTGGTTTCCTGGCAACTTCAATTTAGGCAAATCACACAATGTAAAACCAAATTAACTTCACATTACAATAATTAAATATGCATCAACACAGTCTGTTAGATAAACTGGGATTCATCGTCTGACTCTTGGGATGTCAGTCCACCACTTTGATCCACACTGAAATATCTCAACAACTATTGGATGTATTTCCATGAAGTTTTGTACAGACTTTCATGGTCCCCAGAGGATGAATCCTAATTACTTTACTGATTCCCTGACTTTTCCTCTAGCGCCACCATGAGGTTCACATTTGTGGATTTCAGTGAAATGTCTTGACAACTATTGAATGCATTGCCATGAAATTTTGACATTCATGTTCCCCTCAGGATGAACTGTAAGAACTTATTAACGTCCTTTAAGTTTTCATCTAGCGCCACCATCAGGTCAAAATGTGAATTTGTCCAATACTTTGGTTTATGATCAAATTCCTGCAAAACTAATAACATTCCCATCAGCCTCAGCTGTACTTTGCATTTAGCTCTAATTAGCAAATGCTAGCATGCTAATGTTAACGTTAGCATTTAGCTCAAAGCACCACTGTGCCTAAGTACAGCCTCACAGAGCCACAAGGCTGTAGACTCTTAGTCTAGTTAAGGTTAGACTAGATTGCTTCTGTATTGAGAAAATAAACACTGATGTCATTTTTTTAAATTTGCAACTTTTATAATTCTAATTTTTTATCATAATGTGATGTTAATTTGATTTTGTATTGTTTATTTCATCTAAATTGCAGCAGCTAGAATGACAAGCACATCAAAAGACAGAAATCCTACCTGAGATACTCTGTTTGACATTTTAATAAGAAAGAAGACGAGTTCATGTTGTGATTGTTCTCTCCTGCAGTGTTGCTCTGCACAGGCTTCAGTAGAGGCAAAGCACTGCAGCAACTTATCTCACTCTGTCTCTCTTCCACACAGTAGATTAGTCACAGTTCACAGCACTAATCAATATCGCTCATAAGGCACATTTAAATGATGTCAGCCTCGTGTCGGTGATCAACTCTGCTACCTCAAGGTTAGGGCCAAATATCATCACGGCTCACTGCACTCGCTGCTGAAGACGGGGATGTGTTTTTACCCTCCCTGAACGAATTTTATTGTGTTCCAGTGATGTTTCTGTACTTCTTTATGTTTTAGGATATAGAGAGCTGAAATATTCTGCAGTGTTTGACCTCAGATCTTTTTACTTAAGTAAAGGTAGCAATACCACAGTGTACAAAAACTCTGTTACAAGTAAAAGTCCTGCATTCAAAATCGTACTTAAGTAAAAGTATTATTATAAAGTATTATTATTAAAATATCCTTAAAGTACCAAAAGTAAAAGTACACATTATGCAGAATGGACAATTTCAGAATCATATATATTATATTATTGGATAAAAATTATTGATGCATTAACAAGTTCATCACTTTAATGTTGCAGCTGGTAAAGGTGGAGCTAATTTTAATTATTTCATATACTGCTGGGCTGCTTCATTTATAATAACGTATCATCATTTATTATTTTATATTTTGTATTAATAATTTAAATCTGTAAAGTAGCTAGTAACTAAAGCTGTCAAATAAATGTAGTGGAGTAGAAGTTTAAAGCTGCATAAAATGGAAATACTCAAGTAAAGTACAAGTACCTCGAATTTGTACTTAAGTAGAGTACTTAGTTACATTCCACCACTGAAATAGGACAATCTTTATAGCTTAATTTATACCGTAAAAAAAAAAGTTGAATAGTCTGCACACAACACAAGCAAAATTTAAAAAATATCTTCAATTTGATGATTTTCTTCCTTACTAAACAAAGTCACGATAACAGTTTCATGTCCACATTAAACTATGATTCATCTTTGAATCTTTGAGGAGTGATTTCTGAGCGCCCTCTGCTGGTCCTTTAGGGTTTTTGCTCCATGTGCACCACAGATTACACAACTACTAATAACAGACATGCAGAGCTGAAAAAGGTGATGTGAAAAGTTTGGTCAAAGTAAATGTTTTTGTCTGTTTTCTCCAGGAGACGACCTGATGCGCTGCGTGGATCTGTACAACCAAACCCAGTGCAAGTGGTTTGAAGAAATGGTCACCACCAGCATGGTAAAAGCTTCTCTTTGAGCAGATTAACCCTAATGTTCTGTTTCTTTAACAGCTCAAAAAACTATACTTAACAAATACTTTTACAAATTGTATGAAAAAAATAACTCTGAAATCACAACATGTTTCAGAGGTCCGCTACAGAAAAGGACACGTTACTTAAAACCTGGTTAGTTAAAGTGGATTTTCATCTGCTCTGACTTTTTAAGCAGCACGACCCTCCCAAATCTTAAATAAGTGTATTTGTATTTCTGTTATTGGAGTTTTATAACAGAGGTCTAACAGGAAATTAAACCCAAACATCAGTAACATGTAGGATAACATGCTGTACATTTCTTTGTCTGTAACTTATTGGTAAAAAAAGAAATATATACTTGTTTATGAATATCCCATAAGACATAAAACATGTTACATGTCAAATATATATATATATATATATATATATATATATATATATATATATATATATATATTAAACATATTAAAGAAATATAGATAAAAAATATATAGGCTATATTCTCATGAATATCTCATATTACATAAAACATATACATAATATATATAATAATTTCTGTATATTCCAAATAAGGAAATATATTATATTTACTTATAATATATGTATATATATAAAAAATATTTAATATTTCCTTTATTTAGTGTAATAACAACGCTTTATTATAATTTCCGTATTTTTTTACCTTCATCGAATGTGCAGCTCAGTTTTTGTCAAAGGGAACAGAACTTAAATACATTTCTATGTATGGAGGTTTAACATGGTGATAGAGATTTATTTATTTTACAAAGGGTTAACAGTTTTTCTGTGTTGCTGACTATGAACTTTTGTCTTCCTTCCACTTTAGGAGCTGGAGAAACTGGAGGTTGAACGGATCGAGTGGATTCAGCAGCATTTACGTCAGTACACGACTCTGCGCCACGAGACGGACATGTTCAATCAGAGTGTGAGTTCGTGCTCCGGTCTCCTGTGTTTTTCTGTGCTTGTACTGCGTCGACACTGAAGATAGGGACTCTAATATTCGTCACTGTGCTTTTATGTTTTTGAAAATTTGATTTTTAACTGGGAACAAGACTAAAAGTTGATTTTAATCAAAAACAGAGATGCAGTGGAGGATAAACACAACCTTTCATTTATGCATGTGGCACTTACCTTCTCAGGCTGACATTCATAGCCTTTACATCCCAGAAAGTAAAGTCAAACTTATGTAGGTTATATGACATTATACAGCTTGTTACAGTACATTTTATATGCAGAGTCATTTAAAGTGCTATTATAGAAGATATTTAGAATAAAACAGAAAAAAAGAAATACAGAATAATTTACATTGCAGATTTCTTTTCCAAAAAGCCCGAAGTTTAATTCAAAGCTAATGTGAGCAGTCAAGGTTTTTAGCATTGATTTAAAAATAATAATTGTCTGTTATCTGTTTGAATGTTTGTCCCATATATATGTGCAGCAGGGAGTTTTCACAGACATGGAGTCAATATGAAAAACTATTATTTCAGTTTGGTCTTTATTTTATTTAAGGAATATTTGGCACATTTTATAAAACAAGTTAGACCAGGACGAGGAGGATAAGGGTGAAATTAATAAATTAGACCTCAACCACATTCTTTAAAAATGTGGTTAAAGTTATCGCCAGCTGAAATCCCAACACACACCTCCTACTGTGATATTTCCCTGCTAACGCTAGCTACCCACTAGCTAACGGTCAAGTGCAGTGATGAGTGGGGGTTAGCTAGTCACCCCAAATCACATTTGATTGGACATTACATTTCTTTAAAACCCTGATTTGCATCAGACATCATATTCCTTCTCTTTAAGCGTCCATAAATCCACTTAGAAATAGAAAAAAAAGATCCCCCTTATAACTCCAGAACTTGCCTGAGAATAATCACATTTTTAAGTTTCCTTCAGTATCAAAGTAATCCAGTGATAGTTGTCTGTACATCAATGGGTACACTGTGAACTGGAGCTGCTAATAGCTAATTCGGCATACTTCTGGGGTGGGGGTCACAGTGTTAGACTTGGATCCTGGCTTAATTCATACTGTACATTATAGTAGATGATATCAAACTGATAGCTAGCTATGGATTGAGTATCCCCTGAAAAAGGCCCTGTAAACACACGTGATTTCTGTTTGAATTGGAGGTTATTTGCATTTCTCTACTCCACACTTGGCCATCACACTGCAGTTTACCCACATTATTAGTTAATCAATTAATCAGCAAACAACTGAGCAAACCATGATTAGACGTGCCAGTGACTGCAACTGGCTTTGACATGATTTGCCTGCCACTTCAGCTGAGCTCATCGGTGAGTGTAGATGTTGTGACAGAGTGACAGATCGAGCCTTAGGTGTTCCTCTGTCAGCCTTTCATCCGGCACACTCGCTGTCAGCACTCAGAGAAACCCACCCTCTTCTTATTTTGGAGGTGTAGAGTAAACCCTGTAAATCTAATGAGACGTATTCTGTCAGCACTGTGGGAAACTACCATAACAAACCGTGCTCTCTGTGTGCTGGCTGACAAGACCACTTCGTCAGAGATGATACACACACTAGAGATCAACCTAATGTGGTGATCTTTAAGCAGAATGTATATTTTAAGTTAAATATCTCTTTTGAATAGGGGATATTTTGTTATAATACTGAAATAATTCAGTGTTTCACCCAGAATTTTGCTCTCATCAGAATGGAAAATGATTTAATCTCAGATGAAACCCAGACTAATAAAGTAATTACAGGCATCTTTTTTGTTTTAAGGCAAAGTGATTTTGTACATTGGTTTAGCCCTTTAATAGGGGGATTCTTAGCTTTAAAATGACCTGAAGGGTAAGAGCCCATCTAAAGTTACGCTAACAGACAACAGCTACCTTTAATCTTAATAATGAATATAAGAATCTTTACTTTAGTTATCGTGGTACAGCATCAAACCATACAACAAGCAGTCAATTTGTAAAATTAGTTTTTTATTTTACACAAAGGGAGACAAAAGCAGCTTCTCATTTCTAGCTGGCAACTGTCGATTGTGTCAGCTGTCACGAGCATATTTTATTGAGAGCTAGCCAAGCTTAGGTTAGTGCACATACTGGAGGGGGGGCTAGCCTGGCTCTGTCTAAAGGTAACAAAATCAGCTTTCCAGCTCTTCTAAAGCTCACTAATTAACATGTTATACTGCATCTTGTTTGTTTAATTTGGACAAAAAACGTAAAAAACAATAATTTCCCATTTTATGGGATGTTATGTGCCAAGCTAGCTGTTTCCCCCTGTGTCTTTGCACTAAGCTAGGCTAACTTGCTGCTGCCTGTAACCTTCAATTTAATGGACAGCATAAGCATATTTTAGCATATTGTATTGTAGCTAGCTTAGCGCAAATACTGGAAGGGGAAACAGCTAGCCTGGCTCTGTCTAAAGGTAACAAAATCAGCCTTTCAGCTCTTCGAAAGCTCACTAATTAACATGTTATACTATATCTTGTTTGTTTATTCAGACAAAAGCCCAAATTTAAAAGCGATAATTCAACGTTTTACACGGTGTTTTGTGCTCGGCTAGCTGTTTCCCCCTGTTCCTAGTGTTTGCACTAAGCTGAGCTAACTGGCTTTGGACCAAAGTGTTGGACCGACAAGCCAACCAGCTGACTGTATGTGACCTGCTGAGGTAATAATAATATAAACTGAACAAATACCGATGTTTGGTGGGCTCATGTTGCTGTTTGTGTGTCTGCAGATGGTGGAGCCAGTCGACCAGCTGCTGCAGAACGTGGATCCAGGCAAAGACAGAGAGCTGTGGGTGAAGGAGAATAAAACCGGCGATGTTCGGCCTGTGGATATGGACATATAGACCATCCTAGAGCCATTCTGTCTCCAGTATTATAACACAGAGTCCCAGAACACTTCTGATAACACTGATTCAGGGACAGTGCATGTTCAGACTACTGAGGTCTGCTCATCCTCTCTCTGACTGGAATAACAGGAAGAAAGGTTCATACTTAACGCAGTCTGAGTCCAGCAAACAGTAATGGATCAAAGTACCAGCATGTTCCTTCGAAATTTTAACCCTATCATAATCAACATTAGCTTATTGAATGCCATTTAACATACTCTGCTGTTTACCTGTTGTAAAGTTGACACTATTAGAAAAATTATACGTATTTTGAATCGTTGAGTTTAGCTTCAATCTACACTTTTCCAGTTTGAGTAAACCAAACAACAACAACAAAAAAGTCTGATTACTGATATTACCTTTATTTTAGATACAGATAATGAAGCATATCGAGATCTTAGAATGAATATGATATATTTTCATATTTTGCTGGTTCATTTTGGTGGAAATGCATGTTTTGAATATCTTGCTTTTACTGTATATGGAGAGCTGCACAGTTTGTGGAACCCTGATGGTTGTTTTTGGTGTAGTTCATTGAATTTACACAAGTTAAGTTCTGCATCTTGCAAGTGACGGAATCAATTTAGGAGCGTTCTCACAAACAAAATGAGAATTTACGTGTACAGCGTTAATATCCAGTAACCTCAATCGTTTAACAAAAACAACAACACACACATATTATACAGTGTTTTGGAATGTGAATTTGATTTTGCTCGCCACAAGTCTCAACACGTGGTCGATCGGATTTAGGCCAGGGTCTATTTTGGATCAGTCCGGAGGAAAAAGGTGGTCCAAGTTACACTGAAACACCTTTTAGTGCCTAACGGTTATATACCTGGAATGTCCTTGACATATTCTACTCTGCATCAGTGTACATTTGTACATACAGGCTAGATGTATTTTGCTGTCAAATGTTTAACAGGCCTCAGATCTTTGGGCCGATGAGGTGTTTGTACTGTACAATGTTGTTTGTTTTATTTTTGGTAAATGTACAGAGAATATCTTTACAATGGCAGTTGGTAAAAGGGGGCAACATGCAGCAGAAAACATATTCAAAAAGAGAAGATAAGGTAGTGAATTTGTGAATGTTGCACAAACGCAAATGAAACACGTTTTATCAGAGATTGCATGTACAGTATGTGTCTGTGTTTACGTGTGTGTGTGTTTGTCTTTGTCTTTACATTTTGTTGTGGTCCGTCTGTTCTGGATTTATTTGGATTATTACCTTTCAGTCCAATTTCTTAAAAGCACGAAGCCAATCAAATAAAGATTCAAGTCGTAATCCTAATCCAGCTGCCAGGCACAAGAAAAGAATTGCTGTGGAAAAAAAAGAAACAAATGCTTACCTGCCTTATCACCAACACTGATGACGCGTAAAGTGCATCACGTTATATTTGTGTTAAAAAATAATAGTCGTCTTTATTTGAATTGTGAATGGATTCAGCACATTCAGACTTTGCTTTAAACCCAAAAGGCTTCACGCACAGGATTAACTAGCATATCTGTTGTAGAGGTTTTATCAGTGTGTGTCAATGTTGTGCACTAAATGTAACAAGTTATTATGTTCCAACTAAATGTTCTTGACGAGATTCGACAGTTTCATGATGACGTAACGGTTGAGTTTTACTGCCCTTCTGTGATTAACATTTTCATAATGTGCATTAAATCCGATGTTCCCGATGTTTTGAGAATGTTTGATCATAGGTGACCTCTGTCCAGACGGTGTACTGTGGAATGCAGTGTCCAAAATAAATCTCCTCTTTGAAAAATCAGCGGTGCGTTATTATGTAACTGCACTGGGAGGGAGGTTAGGATTTCAGAAATGTAATATTTTCATGGTTTTTAACAACTGTGTTGAGCAGAGGAACACACACACACACACACCACCTGACCCCTCCATTTAATCAGCTAAAACGTTTGACCGTTAGGTCAGTTTACAGGCTCACCAAACGCCACCGGATCCAGTCCAGGACAGACTGGAAGGGAAAGTAAGGCAGGTGGATGGACACTGAAGCAGTGTGTATTCTGGGCCAGGTATTAACAAAAGCCAAAACAGGCTTTAGGACAACATGATGCAAGAAGCTTGTCTGTATGGGCTCAGATTCTATACAAGAGTATTTTATGTATTGCATAATTTCATATCAAGAACAAAACAAACAACAAAAAAAGATTTGTCCAGCAATCTGCAGAAATATACTTGATAATTTGATGTTCAGATGTTAAAGGAACAGTTCAGCATTTTTGGGAAATATTTGCTTTCTGTCAGATAGTTATATGAGCGCGCTAATATCTCTCTGTAAATATGAAGCTACAACCAGCTGCCGGTTAGCTTAGCTTAGCACAAAGACTGGAAACAGCTAGCCTGGCTCTGTCCAATGGTAACAAAATCCACCTACCAGGACCTCTAATGCTCACTCATTAACACGTTATATTTAAATTGTTTAGTCGGTAAGTGTAAAAAACAACAATTCACCGTTTTAGGAGATGTTGGACTATTTCTTGGCTTTGAGCAGCTGTAAGGCAGCAGAGACTCCAGGAAGTTACAGGTCACAATTAAGAAATAATCCAACACATAATCCCCTGTAAATTGGCGAATTGTCGTTTTTACGTTTCGGTTTTTGTACGGGTTCAACAAAAAAGATATAACCTGTTAATTCGAGAGCTTTAGAAGTGCTGGTTGGCAGATTTCGTTAGACGGAGCCGGGCTAGTTGTTTCCTTGTTTCCAGTCTTTATGCTAACCTTGAACAAGCGCTTTAAACCTAACCATAGTTTATCGTAGCGAAATAAAATAAAATGTCACGTTTATTACAAGTCAAGGATCTACTTGAATGAATAAAAAGGTATCACACATGAAAGCACAGAGAAAGCAACACAATGCAGAATCAAGTAAAATGCAACCTCAACTTTATGGGGCGTTTTTTTGTGGTTTGGTATCTTACCTTGTTTAATAATTAGGGGAAGGAAATTAACATGTACACAGAGTAAAACTTAGAGAGTGGAGTTTTACAACAGAGAAGCGCAATAAGTTAAATCTATTTTAAGCAAAACATTACAAAATAATGCCAAGGTATGTTGCAGAGTTTCCCTCTCATTGGCTGCACAACTGGCAAAATTAGTGACTTAGCATAACTACAAAACCTGCTTTAGTTACTAGATGAGATTTAAACATAGCAAAGTAAAATAGTAATAAAATAGTAGTAAAACATACTTAAAGGTACCCTGTGGAGTTTTTTTTACCACTAGCAGCGCTATGGAGCAACGTTTTGGTGTGCGGATCACCAATTCCAACGTGCGCGAGTGATGCAATGCACTTTCTTGCCAGCATTTTCAGGCTATTCCACTGACTGACAGTTGGTGGCAGCAACGCACCATGAAATGTAGCAACGTGCCAACAAAAGGCAGCGAAGAAAATGACTAGGTAGCTCGCAAAAATGAATGTAAACAATGCAGGTTTTAAAAATTCTTTAGGGACTGTATGAAATTTATTAGGGTGGTGAACCTTTTGTTGTATTAACATTATGTAAAAAAGCAGGTTGAGGACAAGAAAACAATAAAAGACAAATTACAATATACCCTCCTCCTTTTCTGACCCCCTCTCCCCGCCCAAATAATTTTTGAACAGTCCCTTAAAAAGTCAGTTTTGCAAATGTTTTATGAAGAAGGAGATGCATTCAACACGTTCGTAGGCCTCACGGACACACACACTCAAAGCACCAGGAAACTCCACAGGGTACCTTTAAGTTAAAATAGTTATTTCAAAACGTACACAAAAAGCTACGTAATCAAAGGAAGCACAGGAGTTGTAGTTTTGTTATCCTTGTCATTGATTACCCATCCATCTATGTGGTAGAAGGCCAATGTTTTCAGTAAATATACACTGTTGTGTGCTTAAAACACTCAGAGTGTTTTCTCTAATCTTTTGCACTGATACATCCATTATCACTTAGCTTGCCTAAGAATATTTATTATTTTTAAACAAAAATGATTTCTAAAAAGTGTCAATGAGACTGGATTTGAAGTTAGAGTTAGCCAACAAGCTTTCCAGAGTATTTTTCACTATGCCAAGCCCATATTATCCTAAGACACTTGAGTAAGGAGGTTGTTTGTCTCAACTGACCTTCAGCTCCTAATAGGATTGGCTGATACAGGCAGATTGTTAACCTGAGCCTAATTCCTTTCATAAGGAGCTCTCGTCCCGACTTTCTTGCTATCAACCTAATGAATGAATCCAAGTGTGAAAAAACATGCTGGTACGCTGCCAGACATGAGAGAGTAAATTGGCTGTCTGGAAAGGCTGGCATGCAAACGTGGCGGGGGTGCAGGAGGGAGGGGTCACGATTAAGATTAAGCGCTGTCAAATGTGTACAGACGTCAAGTCAGGATACAGAGGCCGATACTGCCTTACTAAGCCAGAGAGCAGTAAATACAGAAACAGTAAATGGGTTTCCATCCAATTTTCACAACGCTACAAATTCAAAATAAATCTCGAAATATCGCAAAAAAGGTTTTTACACTTGGCTGAGGTGGAGAAGTTGTTTTATCAATAAAAGCAAAATGCAACTAAGTGCAGTTGAAATCATGACTTACATGAAGCGTGACTTTAACGAACTGAAGCTTCCACCGAAGAGACAAAAACATCAGTGACTATGTGGAGCGATGAGGAGAGCAGCCGTCCTCAAATTAATACATGAAACACACGTAAACGCCATATTTCCATTATGTTTTCTACCTTGTTTTTCACCGTTTGAGGTTTGACTGGCGCTCATTTAATGTCATCTCATTGCACCCTCTTCTCCTGCAACGGTTTAATGGCACCCAACTGGAAAATTAGCACCACCTGCTGCTTACAAATCAACTCCTAATAATTGCATAACGGTAGCAGATGGAAACACACATTAATTCGCATTTTCTTTTGCAGATTTTCTCGAGATTCTGTTCAAATTTGCGCTAAATTTAAATGGAAACCTGGCTAGCGAAGTGAAAAAGAAAGGAAAAAGGGGTTTGTAGTTTGAAGACTGTTAGCCGAACTGTACTTTTATTAACAGATAAATAAATTGTTAAAACTTAATTTCATGCCTTTTATCCAGATTATTAAACGTTGTCACTGACATTACATAAAACCTAAGAAACATTTAGATACTGCACAGGGCACAGGAAAAACACACAAACAAAATATGTTCTTGTTTCTTGTCCATTTGAACAAATGAGCAAATAAATTCAGATTTAATTCAACACAAAAATATGTGATTTAGCTTAACGTAGCTTAACCACATGAAACCAGGTGAATTCCACTAGAGTCAGAGGCTGCAGAGATGGCAGTTACTGCTACTCTGCTAGCTAGGCTAGTTAGCTTTTAGCATGACTAGTTTATATGGTGTTACTTTTTTCTCTCCATTATAATTTAAGATTTAGGTGTTGTCTAATTTATGTGGTATAACAAACTCCATTACTCAGATGTTAGAGCACCAAAATTGATTTTTTTTTAATCACAGTAAATAAGTGGGTAAATTAGCTTTGGCTAAGGCTATCGTACTAGCTAGCTAACTAGCCGGAGTGCAGTCGCTTCAGTTTGTTTCTTGTTCTTATGACCTTTTAATGCTGTTTTCACCAAAATTATACATTTGTGGTATTGTGTTGTAATTTCTATGGTAAAGTACGATGTCAAAAAGTTGCATCCTGGTCAATTTTTACCAAATATACTGCGTTTTGGCTTTGTAGGGCAGTATAATGATGTTGTTTACTTCATGTTTAACACAGATCCACAGTGTAACTGCACAAAGTTTCAAACTCAGGTCTTAAATAGCCATTTGAAGAGTTCCTCGGATGCTGTTTTCTAGTATCAAATGCAATTACCTAAATGTTTTCTGGGTAAAAAGACAAAAATGCAAAAAATTAGTCCATAAATGAATAAAATAAAAAAAGAGAGGGAGAAACGTGGGTGAAGCGGACAAGCATCCAGATCATATTAGAATGTAAACAGAAAAATAAAAAGTCTTAAACCACATGAAGGGGGCTTTTTCTGCCCATTTTAAGCCCATATACTATTGCTTCTTCTCTTTCAGCTTGTCTTTAATTTTCTGGGGCTCATCATATTGTATCAACCGCAGGATGTCCTTGTTGTCCATCACACCCTGAATGAATTCTCCCTCTGAGATTTTATCTGGGAAAGGACGAAAAACAGCACAAGTAGAACAGCATCAACACATGTGGGTGCTTATGAAGGTATAAAAAAGCTTTAAAGCAGCTGTTAAAGAGAGTTAATGAGTTGTGAGTTACCATTTTCCTTTTTCCCGAAGAATTCCCAGATTTTTTCAGCCCTCTTCTCCGGCGTGTTTTCATCCTCAGGGAGGTTCTTCTGGTCATCAGCAGGAATCATGTTGAATATTGACTGCAGGAGAGTCATTTTTTTAACATTTGTTTACAGTGCATGCTTCATTTCATCATTAAATACAAATTATACACACCCTAAACAATATAAAGGAGCCATGTACTTTACAGTTGCTTCAGTTAGTGCTGAAACAATCAGAAAATTCATAATTTATCAAGCAAAGTTTTAAAACATTTTCTGCTTCCAGCTTCTCAAATATGACAACTTGCTGCTTTTCTTTGCTTTGCATAACTGTAGATTGAATCATTTTGGGGGGTTTGGGCTGTTTGTCTGACTAAAATAGCAATTAAATAAATTAAAATCAGGGAAATTATAATCTCAATTTACACAGCTTTTACAGACCACAAAATTATTCAAAAAAATAAGTGTATAGTCGAGCCTGGATATTATTTTTCTTATAAGGATTTAAAACCATGTAACCAAGTCTACAACTTGGTGGATTAATTACTTATTTATAATCCCATTCAGCTACATAACAAAGCTGTTTTCTTTTTGCTTTCATTAGAGATATTTCTGAGGGAATACAGGTGTAGATAGAAAAAATAATTAATACAATTTTGGAACAATATACCATCTTGTTTTCAAAGTTTTATTCATTTTAACGTAGTAAAAGGCTTTTGAAAAGAGGCTGAATGTTAGTCAAAAGTAATTACTGCAGGGATAAAGGACATTTCTGTCAAATACATAATCTATCAAATACTTGAGGTTGTGAGTAGCAACTATTTACTGTTTTCTGTACCATCATGATGAAAGAAGAAGGTATAAGTACCCTAACAATCTCTAGGATTTCATTATTGCTGATGGTTCCGTTGCCGTCCACGTCGTACAGGGCAAAGGCCCACTCCAGCTTCTGCAGAGTCTTTCCCCCGGACGTGAGGTGCAGAGCGACTATGTACTCCTTAAAGTCCAAAGTGCCATCTGCGTTGGTGTCAAAGCTCCTGAATACGTGCCGTGCGTACTCTGTGGGGTCTGCGTTTGGGAAGAAGCTGGCGTAGATGCCTTCGAACTGCTCCTTGCTGATCTTCCCGCTGGGACACTCCTTCAGGAAGGACTGGTACCAGGTGCAGAGCTCGGCCTCGGAGTATTTCGTGTTGGATTTCAGATCTTCCAGGAGCTCCTTCGACAACGCGCTGCTCTTAGTATTCCCCATCCTGCGAACTGGCTCTCACAAAGGTGAAACTTTCCTGTCCTCTTGTTCTCCTGTGTTTGGGGTTAAAACCTCTGCAGCGCTCGTTGGAGTTACTCTGCCTCGAGTTCTCCCCCTCAAGGTGCCAAACGGGATTATGGTCATCACTACCTAAATCCAGACAGCTGTCTTGAAGATTAAGGGGATAACCACGTCACACCACTATGACACCTTTTTTGAAGACACAGTTAAATACTGGAGTTATAAGCGGGGGATTAAACACAACAGGTGGCTAATGCTGTAAAGGTCAACATCTGGGAGACCTTTTATGCCTCTTGCAGCATTATTGATTAAACTGCAACCCCATCTGCCATCCCTGGGCTTAAAAACTCACTGTGATATCCAACTACACATAAAACATGATTGGGAATAGAAGTAGCATGCTATCAAGCATTGTATAGATTTGCCTTTAATTTAGTCACTATGAGCTTACATCTTTGTTTTTTTTCTTTTTTCTCACTTTTACCCAGCATGTTCTATTCAATGTTTTTCTTTTTTGTTTGTTTGTGTGTTTGTTTAAATGCAGTCCATCGTTTTACTTTATTTTGATATTTGGCACACATCATTGCACCAGAATATTTATGTGAGTTTTACATTAAGCTGTGGTGCATAACATATATTTTATGTTGGGTAAAAATACTTACGGTAATTTCCTGTTCCTGAAACAAAATATAACATACATATTTTAACTTATCTATGAGCTAATATTCATAAACTAATGCGGGTAGGGATGACAATAGCATCTTACTGTACTAATTCTACCTAATAATGTGGATATTGATTCACATCACACAAGGATATAGTAACAAACTCTCAAAAAAAATGTCATTCAACATGTAATGTCGTGATCAATTCACAGATTGTCAGTTATTACCTTTTCCTATGATTCATACTTTATAAGTATTATAAAGGGACCTATTTACTAGTTATGTTAGTTATAACCCAGATGAATGATAGTGTGTTATCTTATGAAGAATACAGTATGTTGGAACTTTTATAATTAAGGTATCTGTCTAATATAGTTTACAATCACTGATAATATTTGATCTGTTTTTGACCTGAAATGAAAGACGATTTAATAAAATCTTAACAAAACATCACATAACCTTGTGAATTAATGTGTAGAAAACTATAAACATATTTGCTGAATAATGTCGCTCACCTTTAAGGGTAAATTTTGAATCCACATCCTAAGCATGAAATGAACTGAATTAAAAGTATTTGTGAGATACTCCTGTATCCAGAGGAGTTCCCCAAGGATCGATCCTGGGTCCTCTTCTCTTTACATTACACATAAATGACATTGTCTCACACTTAGACACTGGTAGCGCTCATCTCTAGGCCAGTGACACAGTCTTATATGGTAACGCTCAAACTACAAGTCGAGCTAACTAAATCTTATTTTCATGATAAACTTTTACTTACGTTCATGAGTATTTTCTTTTATCACTGGTTATCTTAGCTTCTTTAATCACTGCTACCTATTACTGTAATGTTACTTTTTTTGTTTGTCTGTTTGTTGGATCTTTATCTTGATCCAGCAGACTGATGGTGAAGGCTTTGTTGAAAAGAAATTTCCAGCACTAACACAGCAGTGAGGGATTCAGACGAGGCCAGTCGGACGGTTGGACGGATGCTGGGGGTCGTCGCGAAGCCCTGCGTGGTTTGGGCTGCTCGTCCACAATGGGATGAGATTATCTGTGTCTCCAGTGTAATAGTCTCAGGCCAGATTACAAGACCATCTGCTGCAGTGGTGCCAAAACCACAGCGAGTGAAGGCAATTAAAGAACTGGGATGAGTATATGTGCTGTGTAATAGAAGTTGTGGGTGTAAGCCATTAGTACTGCTATGTGCTATGTCTGATTAATGTGTACTGTATTAAGGTTAAATGAGCCCTAAACCAACATCAATGTATTTAGGATAAAGGTGTACTGTTAGATGTGTGTGACTGGTTTACAGAGGATGAATAGGGACCAACTGGGACACATTTCTTAATTTATATAAAGCTGCTTTAATCCCAGTGAATTGATATTGTTCTCTTATTTTCATTTTGGCCCAGCATTTTTTACAGTGTACTTTTTTTTCTGCTACACTGACTGAAAAATAGACTTGGACCTGGTTGTTCTTGTTCTTGTGTAGTCTTTAAATTTTCTTTTTTTGCTATTTTTTATAATATGCTAAGAGTGCGAGTGGAGTGTACCTGCAGCTCACCTGTCTGTCTGTGTGCTGGTCAAGCTGCTGCTGCTACCACGATTTATTGTCCTCGTTATAATAACCCACACAGTAGTAACTCGACTTTCAACGATTCATTCACGATGAAGGGGGAGGGGGTAGGGATGTTGTTAATGCTACATGCTACCGATTGTTTTAATTACTACTTTGATTCTTCTTAAAAGAAAGAAATAATTGTGAGAGGACAACATGATTCCCAGTGCACTGTAAGATGTGTGTCAGACAGACATTGTGAACATTAATCTATAGTAATCTATCAGTGGCTCTCATGCCTCAGGGACCAAGAGGCCACTGCTGACACACAGGGCTCATTATAATCCTGCAGCATACTGTAGAGTGTAGCACCAACACATATGATGACTTTAAAGGACAATTAATACACATTTATTTGGATTTTATTTTCTCAAATTAAAGCTGGAATAATACAATACTCAGACTTTATTTTCCTCTACAAACACTGAACACAAATTGGGAGCGTCTATATGAAACTCTGCATATCTACCTTCTTTAAAATATCATCACTGACCTTTACGTAATCACATAACATTTAGGTTTTGCCATAAAATGCACAAAATGTTCGAGCGTCTCTGTCTCAGGGGGAAAGGCAGGCGTTCAGATCTCACATCTGTCAGCCGTGCGCTCTGATATTACGATCTCTGTCAAAATGAGTTCCCCCTGTTAGGTATTTATTATGTAAAAAGGGAAGAGTCCAGGAAATATTCACTGCACAGCAGGCTTACTACTTCATCAAGTGTAACGCTGGACTGTTTACATGGAAGCTAATGTTCAGAATA
Organism: Macquaria ambigua; assembly: GCA_008360985.2. Taxonomy (NCBI): domain Eukaryota; kingdom Metazoa; phylum Chordata; class Actinopteri; order Centrarchiformes; family Percichthyidae; genus Macquaria; species Macquaria ambigua. The sequence continues at coordinate 404,047 of VMKM01000082.1, forward strand.
ATCTCTTTTCTGTTCAGGGGAATTACTCAGTGAGACGCTGGCTACGACTCAAAGTTCTGCCCTCAAGTTTAAAGACAGTAAATCAACATTTACGGATGCAAATACTTTTCTTTAAAACAAAGCAAAGACTCGAAAGGCTTTGCAGACCTTCATAGGAGTTTTGTGGTAGCAAGACAGATGCACAACAAGAAAACGTATCTTAAACGATTATGTAAAAGCAATATTCTATATATTTTATATACACTTAGGTACACATGTATAAGTTTACTTAAAAACTCTTTGCCAAACATATATTTATAGAACACAAAAGCAATTGCCGTTTGATCCCATTTAAAAGGTTTGTGGTGGTCTTGGTAGCATGTCATTTAACATCGCTGTAAGCTCTAAAACTCAGGACCGTAGTGGACCGTAGTGGACCGTAGTGGACCACGGTTGGGGTTGTCATGTATAAAACAAATTGTACCTACATGAGTTTAACATAGTTCAATCAGAATAATCCTGGAGTCCTGTATCTCTTTAAGCTTTGACGGTTTAGTTAGCGTGACTCGTCTAACCTTTTAATTCAGTGTATTTTGGATTTGGTTCAGAAGACATGACAGGGTTGCTATGATTGAGGAGATATTCAAGTTTTATTTCCAGGTACATGATGTGAAATAAGAGTAAGGTACAGCTGTGCTTTGAGATAAATGCTAACACCAGCATGCTAATATGCTCACAATGACAATGCTAACATGCTGATGTTTAGCAGCTATGTTTACCATGTTCGACATCTTAGTTTTCATGCTAACATTTGCTAGTAAACAGAAAGTACAGCTGAGGCTGATGGGAATGGCAGGTATTTAGTCATAAACCAGTATTGGACAACTTACTTTGACCTGCTGATGGCACTAGAGGAAGAGTCACCAACGTTTCACAATTCATCCTGAGGGGAACATGAATGTCTGAACCAAATTTCATGACAATCCATGCAATAGTTGTCGAGACACATCACTCAAAACTAAAATGCGAACTTCATGGTGGCGCTATAGAAAAAGTCAGAGGATCACTAAAGTCAATAGGATTCATCCTCTGGGGGCCACAAATATTGGTACAAAATTTCATAGCAGTCCATCCATCCATCAACCTACCGACAGTCTGACATTCCCATAGAGCTCGATGCTGATTTTGCCAAACCTTTAGTGAATGATGCATCTCATTTTATACTTTTATACTTGTCTGGCTTGTGACCCTTGAAGTCAGGTCAAGCAGAGTTATTTAATTTAAATAGTTTTAGAAGTGTAAAGAGGTAAAACTATTCATTTTACAAATAAAGCAAAAATGTGAGAAAATTAGAAGAAATAATCATAATGTCTGTAGCAGAAATACTTTTTTAGCATGCTAGCAGCTCCAGCCATGGCAATGTTGGGCAGTCTGTCCACGACCTTTGTCCAGACTGAAGTATCTCAACAACTATTGGATGGATTGCCATGAAATTTGGTGCAGACATTCATGTTCCCCTCAGGATCAACTGTAATCACTTTGGTGATCCCTTAACTTTTTCCCTAGCACACCTATGAGGTCAAAATCAATTTGTCCAATACTTTGATTCATCACCAAATACCTACAAAACATTCCCATCAGCCTCAGCTGTACTTCGTGTTTGATGCTAATTAACATGTTAGCATTTAGCTCAAAGCAGTGCCTAAGTACAGCCTCACAGAACTGCTAGCATGGCTGCAGACTCTTAGTTTTGTTTCTTCATTCCTGTCTTGTTAACTGTCTTGCAACCTGTCAGATTTATCATGCGATCCCCAAAAGGATCCCAACGCCCAGGTTGGGAACCATTGTCTTAATGCACAAGTGTCATCAGATCATTTATTTGCTCGTCCATTTTCCCCATATAACATCTCAGACAACACCACCTGATATTGGCGAGACTTGAGGAAATCATGCATCTCACCTCCGCACTTCAGCGTTTAAAATGACAGCAATTTGCCCACAATAAATTACAGCTCAAACCAAAGGTGACACGTTTGTTACTGAAAGTCTGAGCTGCTGAATGTTATGGCACGTTTAATGGAGTGATGGAAAATTATAACGAGGAAAAGACAAATGTATGAGAGTGAAGGCAGCAGATGTTTTGTCCTAACATCTGTCATCTGCTTCACATTCTTCTGTAAGTAATTTATCTCCATTCGCGCGGTGCGTCCCACATCAACAGGCTATTAGACATGAGGAGAGTTTCCCTGCATGCACACACACACTATGGATGGATTTTCATATGAGACTGTGCACATCACGTCACGGGTCAGCGACTGTAAAACAGGAACTGGATCTTAGGTCTGCGGCTGAAATTACTTTGAGATACGCTTTGACATGAAATGCAAAAAAATCAGGGAAATGCAAACTTGTCCTGGATTATAATCTAAGCTCATGCTAATCTTTTTTTTTATTATTGATATGCTCAAAGGAAGTCTGGAATATAATTTGCCATTTGTAATGGATAATATTGCAGGCAAAGATTTGTAGAAGGGGAGGAGCGACGGGGTTGGCCGAGCAGCAGAGAGTCAAGAGTGAAAGAGTTCAAATGAAGCAGAGAAAAGCAAAGAGTCATTGCACTGCCATGAGTTTCTATTGTTTCTGTGGAAGTGCAGAGAATGAAGCCTTTAATCAAGGTGGTAGCACATCATTAGAGCCGGCGGAGGGATGTACAGAAGTCTCACCCAAGGAGCCCCAAACGCAACAAGATTATGAAGATTTGATATATCTGCTGGGAACACGGTGGCTACATATCGAAAGCCAGGATTAGTTGCCTTTTCATTTCATCTCCTCTGGCCTGGCCTCGACCATGAGGCTAGAGCACGGGCGGCGGGCTTCTCTGGCACTCACCCTCAACTTTGTGGCGTTTGCTTTTGCCTTATCAGCGGTGACCACCAGCTACTGGTGTGAGGGGACCAGGAAGGTGGCCAAACCCTTCTGCACAGGGCCGCCGATGAAGGCGAAGCAGTGGTTCTGCATCCGCTTCAACAGCTCCAACATCAACGACAGCCGGCTGGTCCAGTACATCTTTGAGACCGGAGAGGAGAAGTTTCTCATGAGGAAGTTCCACACGGGAATATTTTTCTCCTGTGAGCAGGCCGCCGACATGAACGGTAAGCCTGACGACGAGCTGTCCAGCTCCAGCTAGGTGTTCAAAAACAGGAAGTGATGATGGAGGAAGCAAAAATCTGACTCTTTTGTCAACCTACAGGTTATAAAGTCCACCATTTGGCACATCTGTTGGAACATAACTTTATTTATATATCATGTAGAGACAAGGTGAGAAAACCAGCTGAAAGTGCTGATGTGGGGCCTTAACAGTATCTAATTTATGACTGTAGACCAAGTAGAAACATTTTGAAAGACTGTTTTAAAACTGTGAATAATTAATATTTTCAGGGATTTAAAGGCATAAATAGACTTTAAATGAAAAAGGCACAAAAATGAGTTGGAATAAAATCACTTAACATGTATAGAGACTGTATTATAGTTTTATTTTTTACATGTTCTGCTGTATTTGTGTGTATAAATAATGAAACTATAGTTTTTACAACCTAGAACTGTTCCATAATAATATTTCAAGAGATTATGACTAAAGATTTGTACATTTTTAGAGGCACCTGTGTCATTTTTATTTTTTTATGTGTTTCTGGCAGCTTCATACTTTGTTAAATTGACACAATAAGAAGTCAGACGTAGTGCTGAGTTTGTGCTAAAAAAAAAAAAAAGGATTATGCACATTATGCAGAATGGCCCATTTCAGAATAATATATATTACATTATTGGATTATAATTAGTGATACATTATATGTTCATCACTTTGATGCAGCTGGTAAAGGTGTAAATAATGTTAACTACTTTATATTATATTATTATTATTTAATCTATAATACTGTAGTACATCATAATGTATTTGTTGTTATATTTTGTATTAATCTGAATCTGCACAGTAACTGAAGCTGTCTAATAAATGTAGTGGAGTAGAAGTATAAAGTAACATAAAATGGAAATACTCAAGTAAAGTAAAAGTACCTCAAAATTGCCCTTAAGTACAGTACTTGAGCAAATGTACTTAGTTACTTTCCACCACTGTCACTGCTCTCCCAGGCTGCAATAGCAGACACTCCATACATGAAAGTTTTGCTTCACACAACAACAGACAAGGTGGCGCCCTGTTAGCTCACCTGGTAGAGCGCGTACCATTGAAGCTGAGGCCTCACCGCAGTGGCCTGGGTTTGATTCTGACCCGGGCCCTTTGCTGCACGTCATCCCCTCTCTCTCTCTTCAGCTGTCACTATCTCAAAAAGGTCCTGTAAAGAAAACTGCAGCAAAATAAAAACTAGTCAGTAAAAATCGTTTAGTCGTCAGCATAAAAACCACAACTGTCAGTTTCTTTAGCGCTGTACGTTGAAGTTTACACTATGTACAGGTACTGTTAGCCTCGAGGAGAATCCTTCCTGTGATCAGAAAGTTGCTTTAAGAACTTTCTCATCAGGACACGACAGTGAAATTGTCGAATAGAGTGTTTTGTAAAGCCCCTGAAAACTTGGTTTCATATGTTTGTCTTGATAACATTAAATATTCATGACTAAATACGCAACGATCTGAGCTTGGAAAAATACATTGTGTTGGGTTGATTTGACCAGATTTTATTGGCAGAGGCCTGCCAACATTAGCAGACAGCCCCTAATTACCAAAATCCTGATTGCATCAAAATATGTGACATCACCTTTTTCCAACGGAGCCCTACCCACTTTAAACCAATGAGAAGAGCAGAAATCTTGTCCTATGTGAAAAACAAAACTAAACTGTTTGGCAGATTATTTTGTGTCCATACAGGATCTCACTGCTCATAGAAAGAAGCTGATTGAGAAAATGTGTTTTCAGGGCCTTTAAGTTTCCCCTGAGCGATAAGAAAAGCACTTAAACTTACTCACTAAAAACCTCCAAAAAGTCTATGTAATTCTGAGCAACACATAGCAGAACATGTATAGAGTTTGTCTCTGTGTATCTCAGGAAGTGTAATTATTGTCCGAATGCAGAAAAGGCGCCTACCTTACTCATACTCATCACGCTGTGTATTTGTAAGATTTTGTTTTTAACATTTCTAGCAGAGCTGCTGTAAGTCAGAACCAGATTAAAACCATTTCTTTTAGTGTTGCATGCAAGCCATCCCATTTGGTTTCAAAAGCTCTGGTAATAAAATAAGTTTGTATAAGGATTTGCACGCAACTTAGAGACAAATATGTTTAATCTACTGACTTCCACCAATATGACCAGTATATAAACACAGACACCAAGAGGAACAATTCCAAAACGTATCATCAATTCACATCTTCCACTGGGGCAAAACTGTTGTTTACATAGTTTCTTTAAGCGAACTCACTATGAAATTATTCAGAAATTACAGACCCGTAAAATAAAAGCATCAGTTAATTCTACAACAATAACTTAATTTAATTTGAGTGTATTTTTTTCTTCTGATCACAGGGTTTGACTGTCGGGACTTCTCAGAGATTGCACCAGAACATGAAAGAGGTTTGTAAATTGATGAAAGTTTTAAAATTTAAACTGTGAGCAAATGTTTCGTTTGAAAGTTTTGAGGGAGAGAAAACTGGGTGATGGATTCCTGAACATGGGTAACAGTTACAGCACTAACATGGCTACCTAAATTTCAACATTTACTGCGACTGCAGTTAAAGAAGCAAGCTATTTTAGTGTCAAACATATCTTTATCGACACTAGAACACTTGCACATAACACATTTTCCCTTTTCCTCTGGGTTTGATTGGATTATTTTGACACAATATTAAAATGATGATGATTTTTCAAGGCGGCCCTTGAGTACTTCTACAGCTTCAATCGGCATGAAACTTTCCCGGTTGAATCATCAGAACAAAAGATTACTACTAACTACTGTGATTCCCGTGGTGTATTTCGGCAGGAAGCATCCAGTCACTGAGCTTTAAACTCAGCAGGCGGAAGCTAAAGATTACAGAGTTAAGAAAACTGAAAACACAATCTGCAGCTTGAATCACTTCACTTTGACATTCTGGGTCAATTTGGGGTGAATTCGGAAACTATGGCGCCGTGTTTTGTTCACAAATTCAAAGACGAAGTATTTTGAATACTGATTCACTCTGATTCATGCCTCTGGCCAGGCCAAGGCTCATGGGTATTATTTCAAGTATTTAGAGCCGTGGACAAACATTATTTCTCAAACAAACATTGTTGGTCAGAACATAAACCTGTGGGATCGTTACATTATCCGGTAGAGTCCCGTGTGTCTATGTTAAGTAACATTGATGATATCATTTAAAAAAAAACATCAAAAATTCGAGTATATGTAAAAATCTACTACTACAAGTGATACGGGGCTTATCTAAGTCTACTGCACTAAATAATTTCACTAAATAAAAATGTGCTGTGAGATCTCACCTCTCCAAGCTCTGCATGTTATGAACAACCAGCATCAGTAGCATCAGCCCAGCAGCTGCTGCCCTGATTTTATAAATCTTTCTAGTCCCAGACGATCAGATTCAGATCTCCAGACCTAAAAGGAGCAGACCTGTTGTGCCCACATGCATGTCTGCCTTTAGACAAGTGGGATTATTCATCAGCGGCAGGGTATTATGAGGACAACACAACTCAATTCTGTCTCCCTCCATCCCTGTGTTTTCTAGGGGTCCTGTGGTTGTGTATAGTGGCTGAGAGTCTGTACCTCACCCTGCTCTTCACAGGCGGGGCTCTGATGACCCTGGAGCAGTGTCCCTGCTTTAGCATCATGAACAAACTGAAGCTCAGTGCCTTCGCCGCCTTGTGCACTGCCCTGTCAGGTAAAAGAAGCTCTGCTGTTTTCTTTCTATCACTGTGACATCAAACAGACAAGCTGACAGCAGGTGTGGTGTTGGCAGCGTGGGTGTATCTACTACGTCACAATGTAAACTAGTCTTACTATTCTTTAGGTATCTAATAGCACCGTTCGGGTCCTGAAAGGTCCCATTGACAAGCTTAGATAAGCAGCTGCTCTTTAGAACGGAGGTGGTTGGGTTAACAAGACGTACATTTGCCAAAACAACCAGTTAGTCTTCATCATTTAAATAAACTTACCAAGTTTTTACTCTTAAAACCAAAAAATACTACTTGAAAACACTACTTGAAAAATATGAGTAAGAGAGCTATCTTTAAAGTTTTTCATTTTCATGAAATCAAACCCCATTTTTGATATTTCAGTAATAACCATTCAATGCATTTACGTTTAGTAATTACCTCTCTATATGTCTACGTAGTAGTTTTCATTGTTAGTGACAGAGTCTGTCATTCTCACACAGGATTCAAACTGCCTTCACACGCATGAGGGAAACGATGCTGCATGTAATCCATCGTTAATGTTTGTGATGTTATCTCACTGATATCAGCCTCACTGTTTGCTGTTCGTCAGAGATGTTTTAAGTTACTGCTAACACAAACCCAACAAAACACAGGGAGGCTTTTATTGTAAAGGAGTCACAGGAAATGCAATGTATATGTCGCAGGAAAAAAACGTGAGAAAAATTCACTTTTAGATGGAATATGATTAAAATAAATATACATTTTAAGGGGATAACAAAAATACTATTCAAAAGTCCATTGAAAAAATACCTAATTTATCCATTTAGAATAGTTTATTAATGATTTAAAGCCAAATTAATAATGTCAATTTAATTAATCATATTAGAATGTGATTTTAAATGCATCAGTCAACAGATAATCTTTATTTACTGAACAAATTAAATTATTCTGGTGGCACCCTCAAGCCTCCATACATTACTACCCCGGGTAGTTATCAGATTTACACAAAGTGTGATATTCTTCAGCTTCACCCACTGAGGAGTTCAGTCACTGACATTATTTGTGCAGTTCTGCCTGTGAAAAGTCTTTTCTGAGTTTTACACTGAACGATGACCACTGGGATCACTCGACTAAATCCAGCTGGGCTGAACAAATCAGACGGGTGAAACCACAGCGGGACAGCCTGTCACATGATGTCAGTTTAATGTCTGTGATTCCTGCCATAAATCTGGATTAATTCCTTGGGTTTTCCTGTTTTTGGAACAATGTCTGTATTCCAAAAAGCTTCAGTTAACCTTATTTAACGTTGCTCTGTAGGAAATAAATACAGTACATGCATGCAACTGTGAAAATGTGAAAAGTGCATCAAACTGCTGCAATTTCCAAATAGCTTTGATATTTAACAACTCTGTTCCCCCAACTAAATATTATATTAAAAAAGAGAAAACTGTCTTTAAAACAATGCATTGTTATACAGTAAATTCAACCCAACAGTATAAAAAAATAATTAAATTTGTTCTACTGCAGCCAGCTACCACATTAAAATAGATCTTAAATGTTACTGCATCAATAAAACATATCTAATAGTATAATATATAAAAATGTAACGATGACAGAGCCCATTTTGGCTGCAAAGTGAGTACTTCTCTTTTATACTTTGAGTACATTTTCTTGATTATACTTACATACTTTTACTTAAGTGAGATTTTAAATGCAATACTTTTACTTGTAACAGTATATTTAAACTGTGGTATTGCTACTTAAGTAAAAGATCTTAATTCTTCTTCCACCACTGTTTATAACACACTATAATGGAGTGGTTGTACGCAGACATAAGGATATTTTAAGTGTTTATGAATGTACAGTATTTGTCATAACTTCTCCTATGAAGACATGTTTTATATTATTGATTAAAAGTATCTTCACACCTGAATGTGTGTGACAGGTGCGTCGGAAGATAAAAGCACAATTTGAATAAAAATGAGAAAACTCCCGCATACTGTCTCACTTACTGCTGGGATATTTATTAATTTACACATAACATTTCAGTCTGTTTGACCTTCATCAGGTATGTGGGCAAGCGTCACAACACTGTTGTGTATAAATATATATATAAATAGAAGCTGCCTCCATTATCCAATCAGAGGGCCACCAGGTTAGAAAGTGAAGAAAACATCATACTAAAGGTTAGAAAAATATTATTACAACTGTTTTACTGTATTGTCATTCATTGTCTGTTTATACATCAGCATCCACTTATGAGTGACTTACAGGAGGAGTTATAGTTGTTGATAAATACATTAATAAGCACTTATATCTGCTTATAACTACATTATAGTGTTATAAACCCATTTATTATATGTTAATACACTAGTTATAAATGCTAAATACGAGGTGTTAAAGTAAAGTGTTAATAAAATGTCTTTAAAAACCTATAATAAACATGGAGATGTATTTTATGTGAAGACAACGTTGCTGTAAATGAGTAAGAGGAGGAGCAGGGCAGCAGGTCAGGCGGGCTGAAGGAGGTGGACAGTCAGGCAGCACCAGCGAGCATCCAGAGCAGCTAACTGTACTGCATCCACTCCCTTCCTCTGAGGATTTGCTGGTTTGTGGACTAATCGGATTGGAGCCGGGGCAGCGGTTTTGGGCCCTGCCAAGACCTGCCCAAAGGAGCTCCCCCTCTACTCCCCCATCCCCCCCGTTGTTACGAGTTAATCCCAAGAAAAGCAGCTGTGGAGAGGCAGACTGCTGGATGAGAGAGGGCCAGGATCCGGCAGGGAGATAACAGAGAGGCCAGTTCAGTCTGAACATCACACATCTCAGCTTTTACTCAGGGACTGTAGATAAAAGTAAAAGCATGTTTCAGGCTTCAATGTTGTGCCCTCAATACAGTTTTACTATCAGTAAATATTTGTTCCTTAAAGATCTGTATAATTAGGTAGATAATTAGCATACTCCCCATCATGCATTGCTTGTGATAAACCTTTATGGAGATTAGAATCCTCTTCCATCTACATTTTATTAAAATGAGTAATTTGTGCAAGTTTTCAGATATTACTGAACAACACTGATTTGCTCTTGTTCTCAGGCCTTTGTGGGATGGTGGCCCACATGATGTTTACCACCATATTCCAGCTGGCTGTCGCCATGGGGCCAGAAGACTGGAGGCCCAAGACCTGGGACTACAGCTGGTCTTATGTGTAAGCACTTTTTACATCTACTGAAAAATGTGTCGTCCAAGATGGTTAGTTTGAAGATGAACTGAAAATTTAATTATTTTTCCTAAACAATCAGCATAAATATATATCCTTATTGTTTGTTTTGACTTTGTATTTATTTGGTCAAAATTGTAATTACAAAAAAGAAGAAATTTAACTTTTATTTTTCTGCCATGATGGCGCCCCTTACATTAGTGTTCACCAGGGGGACGTGAATTTTCAGCTCCAGCTGACGATGTTGGTACTGTAATTTGACGTTGTTAGCTGTTTCTATTTGCTGTTATGTCCCATGTGTGATTTCAGCACTCCGTACGTTTCTCCGTGACTCTATGTCTCCGTACGTTTCTCCGTGACTCTTTGTCTCCGTACGTTTCTCTGTGACTCTGCTTGGACTCCGCACATTAGTTACTCCATGTCGTGATTCGATTAACAGACTAACGTACGGAGCGCTGAGGTTGTAAGCTAGTTGTAAGCTAGTTGTAAGCTAGTTAACGCCGTTGGTAACTTTGCGCCAATGATCGTTTCTTGTAATCTGATATCTGCGGTGGATGTCAGGTCATATGACCTCCTCGTGTGCTGCAGGGATGATTTTTGTAGGCCAACCCGGACGTTAGCATCGCCCTGGTTTCCCCGACAAAAAAAACAAAATAAATAAATAAGAAAATAAGCTCTGTGGCAAATAAAAGTTTGATACTTGCACGTTTTGTTCAGCAAGATAATCTTCACAAATGAACGTCACTTTTATGATTTTTGAAGCGTAAATGCAATCACCAGAAGTAAAAAGCTAACATTAGGCTATAAACCAACTACACCACGGTCACATGACTTCAGCGTCTCCACCACTGAGCTTCCAGCGCTGACCTCTTCTACAAAATCCTTTGGGAAAGTTTGAGTTCGAATAGTTTGCAGTATAAACCCAACGAGGCTGGATGACGTTTAATGTCCCCGACAACCTCTGTAGTGTCATTTAGCCACTTGTTAGCAACCGCCACATATACATATATACATGGTGTGGACACTATTCTTCTCATCCCATTGTGGAATTGTTGAGGCACAATATAGTGGATAAATTTACACACTCAAAATTTGGCACTAAAAATAAAATGTGAGTAAACAGGGAGTGATTAGGGAGTGATTTCGGACACAGTACCTGTTTCCTGTTTCCACATATGTGTCCAGAAACTGTTTTATACTCTTTTGAAAATCATGCACAATTGGGGGCAGTATCATTATAGTTTATATTTCTTTCCACAAAAAGTTTGGAGAATTCAGTTATCCATTCGACTTTAAGAAAAAAACTAATTGTACAGGAAAAACAAATCCCAGTTAGTTCGTCTCTTTGGTGAGAGTTCTTACATTTGCAGCAGCGTGACTTCAGTCTAATACTGTTTTCAAACCTCTTCTCAGCTTAGCGTGGGGCTCCTTTGGCACCTGCATGGGCTCTGCAGTGACGGCGCTCAACAGGTACACAAAGACCATCATAGAGTTTAAATACAAGCGGCGGAACATCGAGAAGAGCCTGATGATCAAGCAGAAGATGATAGAGCTGGACCTCCCCGAGCAGATGTGGGACATGTATCTGACGGCTGTGCCCGCTGAAGCCGAGGCGCAGCTAGAACTGCCGGTTAACGGCCACAAACCATCCACGGGAACAACGTTTGTGGTTGAAATGGACAATGTACCAGAACAACAAGGAGAGGCGTATTGTTAAAAATGGGGTGACCCCATCCCTGTCCCCGTGCCCCACTGGAACAGTTTTCGGGGCTGATTTCCTGGACCTAGATTGACTCTTGTTCCTGGATTTAAAAATCTAATACAGGAGAATATTTGTTTGTTTTGTTCCTCGCCACACATCAAATGTGTGTCTGGGATGCCAGGGGCCAGATTCTTTTCCCGGAAATAATGTAACATGGTCGGCTTTGACACAACATGCATTTCATCAAATCTTTCCATGCGATGTTATTTCTGGGAGGAAGGGGAGAGGGATGCAATTTCAACGTCTTCACACTAATCTGTGGCAAGCTGCAGGATGTGCAGGCTGCTGCTGCAGCACAGATCCTTTATGTCTGTTTCAACTTAGGAGATCTTTTGCTGAATTGGCCTTTTTTTTAACTCAAGTTGCGTCAAAGTTTTCTCATCTGTTGCTCTTTGGGACGAGGCTTGGTCACCTAATCAGTAAGATGGACAATGGTCAGGATCAGGGCAGAAAATGATCTCAGTGAGAACATTACTGTAATATACCATCATGGATGGATTACTGTATGGGCCTACTGGGCACAGGCCCAGGGGCCCAAGGGGTCAAGGGACTGTTAACAGTCAATAGAATGACCACAAAGACACATGAAATGACCAGGAGACACAAAATGACCACAAAAACACCATGAAGAGACAAAACAACCAGAAGGACGCACAACATGACTACAAAGAGACGCAAAATGACCACAAAGACACACAGTACGACCACAAAGGGAAACAAAACTACTTCAAACGATGTGGCTGCGGCTGTGTTATGTCTCGTTCAGTCTAGAGGTCTTGCTCCTGTATGTAGGAGGGGTCAGAGGCCTTTTGGCCATTGTCTCATAATCCGTCCACGTATACCATAACACATCTGAGGAGAGATTCTGCTCGTCAACAAAAAGTACATCTTATAAGTGTCTGGAGTCGACACTGTGAGCGTCACGATCACGACGGTCATTCAGGAACAGATGGGACGAGCTGATTTCTCCAAGCTGAGTCTGTGCTCGGTTCATCAGCTCATATGAGGCTGAGAGGATCAGACAGCGCTTCATGCTATATTGATGATCGCTTCTTGGCAGGCAAATTTACAGTATGTGCATATGCGAGGACGTCTGCAAATATGCTTGAGAAATGGTGGTTTTTTTTAACACATTTGATGGTGCACACTTCTAAAATGCTCGCATGTATTGGATCTTTGCAAACCCAACAGCAGCATTGCACATTTGGGCTCCTCTCATGCGCCATTTGGATTCATTTCACCATTTTTATCCGTGTTATAATTCTGTCACTGATCGACTTTGTATCCGATTTTAAATCAGGAATTTTCTTTTTAGTCTTCTCATTTATGATTTATCTGGGACTGATGCTTTTTGATGGGTTCTTATTGGTGTTTTGGATGATGAACATTTTTCGAATTTGAGATATAAATCAAACATTGACAGTACTGGACCAAAACGGGAGTGAAGAGAAAAGTCTGTAATGGAGTAAGACTGACATCTATTGGAACAAAGGTATATATGAGACACAGACTGTGATCAGCTGGGCAGGATATCTTTGTGTTTCACATCATTTGATTAGAGTATAACTGTCATTAAAGATGCAAAATAAAATATGATTCCTCCTCAAAACATAGTTCTCAACTGAGGAAAAGCAACTCTACCAAATTCTATTAAAACCTTGATTATCGTTCAGCTCAATAAAGTCACTTCTCGTCCTGTAGCGGCTGATCTCTTATCGTTTGTTCTTCCTGAAGCCAGCGTTCGACTCGCTCCCCTGCAGACGACCTGACACTGTGTTGTTTTGCTTGAACACGGGAGTTATTTCTGCTGCTGCTGCTGAGGTGGCAGAAGTAATCTCATTAGGTGGCGAGAATCCAAGATATACTGCGCTCGCCTAACATGCGCTGATTTCGTCTTGGATTCTAGGCTCACAGGGACGTCGCAGTTTAAGGAAAATGGGTGAAATGGGTGTTTTATTCATATTATCTTGTGATACGAGGACTATTGACACAAGCTCACACTAGAATGGCAACTACACAAGTGGCCTTTCACTGATTAATCATGTTAGATTGCCTTTCTGTTAATATCAGTAAAAATATAAGTGAACATTTAAGTTTGCACCCGAACTGCCTGTTCAAAATATCCATTAGAAATTGCAGAGCTGCCTCCTGGTTCCACCTTAATCTATCATACACGCATTTTTAGCAGCATGGCTCTATGGGTGGCAACATCAGTCTGTTGGTATATTAGTGGGTCGGACCACCACTTTGGTCCAGACATTCATGGTCCCCAGAGGATGAATCCTGCTGACTTTGGTGATCCTCTGACCTTTCCTCTAGCGCCACCATGAGGTTCACACTTGTGGTTTTGAGTGAAAAATCTCAACAACTGTTGGATGGATTGCCATGAAATTGAGTACACACACTCATGTTCCACTCAGGATGAATTGTAATAACTTTGATGATCCCTTAATTTTTCCTCTAGCCGCCATCATCAAGTCAAAATATCCATTTATCAAATACTTTGGTTTATGGCCAAATATCTGCAGAACTAATGACATTCAGCCTCAGCTGTACTTTAAGTTTGGTGCTAATTAGCAAATGTTAGCATGCTAACATGCTAAACTAAGATGGAACTTGGTAAACATTATACCTGCTAAACATCAGCATGTTAGCATGTTGATGTTAGCATTTAGCTCAAGTACACCCTCACAGAGTTGCTAGCATGGCTGTAGAGTTATTTCACAGGATAAGTGAAAACTTTGATCTGCTGGTGGCGCTAGAGGAAAAGTCAGAGGAGTACCAAAGTCAGTAGGATTCATCCTCTGAAGACCACGAATGCCTGTACAAGACATAATTCAGTCATTGCTATCCCTTGAGCTACGGCATTAACATGGCTCAAAGTAAAAGTCCTGTATTCAAAGTCTTACATAAGTAAATGTACAGGAGTACTATCAACAAAATGTACTCATCAGAGTAAAAGTACTCCTTTCAGAGTGGTCTATATATTATAGGATTATTATCAGATTCATTCATGTCTGAGCAAAAACCTCAATAATAAAAAGACATTTCTATCTATAATTGAGTTAATTTATATCAACTTGTTTAAAACACTTCCAGACAGCATTTTGTACACATGCCTGCATTTTACTGACAGATGGCGTTATACAACATGGTGTTTGAAGACACTTAAGACGTAATAACAGTTAGTCTTGATGGCATCAGCACCTGCCGGCTCATGACATGTGTCTGCCAGCTATCAAATGTTCTCCACTCGAGTTAGATTTCTAACTTTTAACCCCGAGGGCTTAGAAAAACACTCTGCAGCGTCCTGAATGACTACAGGTGTGACTATCGGCACTTACTTCAGATATAATGAAGCCCTTGGAGAGGCTGCTCGTCATGCAGCACTTAGAGACTCACCAGACGCCTTCAATTTACATACCAGGCCCACGCAGACCTGGACAAGGCCATCATTTACCTGCTCTGCCAGCTGGAGAGGCCAGGAGACATGAGGAGGACCTTTCAACACTAATGAGACGCTCCTGCTGGGGGCTCGAGAAGCTTGCAGGTGGATGATGCAGCGCTATCAGTGATTACAAAGTGACGGTTTGTTTACCACTAGAGCAGCGTGTTGGACATCCTGCAGACACAAATGGCAGGTTAGTGCTAACCGCAGGGAGCTGTACTATCATTTTTCTAGTTCTTCAGATCGAAGTCTTCCACCTCCAGAAGAAAATCCCAGAGGAGTCTTCTTTTAAGGCCGTGATTCTCCACCGTTTCCAGGGGGTACGTGGAAACACTGTGGAGTAGCTCAACTAATTTGACTCATATATATATGTTAATATATAGTAAACTATCCATAAGCTTAAGTTAAGAAAAGATCATGTTTTTATTGTCAACAAATAAGTGTTAGCAAGAAAAGGTTTTACCCTGGCTGAATATTACAATCACTAAATGTATTTCTTTTTTCAAATGTGTGCATACATTATCAATATCCAAACATTATGCCTTGATAAGTATTTATTTATATTTCAATGTCTTGTCCCAACATTGAATAATAATAATAAATACTTTGCGATAAAATATAACAGACTGATTACAGACACAAGATTAAAAAAAAATGCAATCTGATATAAAAAAAAATAATCATCTACAATCAATTTACTGGTAACAAAATAAAATCAAACAAGATTTTGAGTAACTTTACTCATATTTACCAGACATTAAATTGATGTCCCTTTAAAAATAATTTGAATTATATTGTGCCTAACTTTAATGGGTTTGATCAGACATTTCTATAATATGAAATCCTCCATTTGGCCTCCATAGAACTGTAGAGTGAGGTACATGAGGTTGTAGTTGATTTGAGGTAGCATCCGAGGCTGTGCTGGACAAACAGGCTGCAGTCAAGTGATGACAAGTTCTTTATAATGTTGTAGTGGGTGGTCCTCAATATATTTCTTTATATACCAACAGGAGATATGAGCCTTGAGGTTTTCTTCAACCAGAAAGTCCATGGCAGTCTGTAAAAGAAGCATTAAATACATAAAAACATCTAATATATGAGTTGAGACTACAGTGTTTTAAAACCGACTGCCTGAAAGGTTAAACTCTTACCTGGGACAGCAGTGCAGCAACACCTTGGCCCCTACATGTCTCTGGTACATAGGTTGACATTAGATCCACCTCCTTCTCCCCAGTGAACCTGTATTGCAGCACCGCACAGTCACGGGACCCTGTTGACAGAGGACAAGGAAGACTTCACACCAAATTTAAAATTACTGGGATCCCAAAGAGGAGTATGACAACCCCAAAATGAGCAAATTAACATGTAAAATCAACTGTTTATTTTGAATTATTCAGGTTTTTATTGAATGAACTCATGTTTTTTAATGAGGGAGCAATTACCACCTGTTTTGTTTAATTGTAATAGGGTGAGGACCATTGAGTGGACGTTTTATTCTGTCTGAGGCCCCAAAAACCCATAGATTAACCATTTAATAGGTATTATGAACTGTACCAAACTCCCTCCAAAAATACCTATATTTAGGTGGCAACCACTTGCCTGATACTACTGTGCTATGTGGCCAACTAGCCAAAAATGTACTAGTATGTGTTACTTTTGATGATACCGAACTGTTAAGCGGCTAGAAATGAATCGTATAAAGTACAAGTCATTCATATCATCTATGCAACGTTTGCCCTTGGGCATTGGCACATTAAATTCACAGATTTTTAAATAGAGTTTTGCTTAGCGTTCTCTCCTTACGAAAGACGAGACTGTCAACATTTGAGCAGAATCCAAATTCTATATGTTGTATATTAATCTATCACACAATAACGTGTTTCCGCAGGCCGCGAGTGGACGCCGGGCTCCCTTACAGGATCTCCCCCGGCACCGGAGCGTCAGCCCCGGTTCTCTCTGCTTACCAGCCCCGCTGCCCGGAGTGACGGTGAAGCGCTGGTTCTGTCGGTCATGTTCCACCAATAAACTGCGGCTGCAGCTCAACGCACTGAAGGCGGCCGGATAAGAGTTCACTCGGAGAGTTAACGCAGTGAGTCTGGAAAACATTTTAAAGGCCATTTATACACGAAAAGACACGTAACGCTGATCAGCATTTAGCAGTGACTGTACAGACTGGCCACTAGAGGGCGCCACATGTACACAAGACAATAATTCTCTTCTTCATGACCTTTCCTTGACCTCTACAGTACAGAACAACAACAACTGGGTTCAATTATTTTTAACTGCCCCCAACGAAACCATTAATCACAGGCACGATTAATGATGAGAAAAGTCATTTTAACATTTAGGTGTACAAATTATTATTTTTTTTGTTTGTATGTTTTTCAGCACATGTGGTCCTGGTGCAATAAACTGAAATGAATGAAAATGAGAAAATAATACAGACAGATAATAAAATAGATTACAATAATAAAAAAATAACTTTTACACGACCAGGGCTTTCACATAACTACTTTTATTTGTATTCTAAATGTTATCCACAAGTCCACAAAGACAAGAACAGATATAACATTTTCTTTATAATTTACTATTTTTATGTAAAGTATGTTAACCTGTAAAATATACAGAAACCGATTCTTTCTGATGGAGAAACTATTGAATATCAACATATAACTACACATACAAGGTGTCCTTTGGATGTCATCACAACTCTCTTGTTGTTTTGTCTTTGCATTGTTTAACAATCATTTTTAAGTTTAAGACCATCAATATGTTTAAGACCAACACTCAGATGGTTTAAATGCAGTCTAGAGGGGTTGTAATGGAAAAACAGGACAACACATTGATCCACACTAACAACAGATTATCAATCATATTTTTAGATTGCCTGCAACACTTCGTCATTACAGTGAGCGTCTGCAGCGCTACATCTTCTCGGAGGCCGCAGCGTTGTTCACTCCTGCAGCCATCACGGCGAAGAACACATTAGGGAAGAAGGATCTGGTGTAGATGGCCACCTTGGGGAGCGAGGGAGCAATTAGCACCTCCTTCCTCTTGTTGTTCAAAGTCTTCACGATCTCAGAAGCGGCCTCGTCTGGAGAAACGCCGAGGGGTTTCTTAGTGTACAACACTGCAGAGAGAGAAAGACAAAATGAGGCAAATAATACAGGTTTTATTCATCTAACTATCCTTGAACTTCACCAAAGTTTACATTTCATATCTTTATTTTATATATGTGTTGTATACAAGTGGTGGAATTTAACAAAGTACATTTACTGAAGTACTTAAGTGCAAGTTTGAGGTACTTCTTTATACTTCTACTTCACTACATCTCAGACTTTTTACTCCACTATATTTATTTAACAGCTGTAGTTACTTATGATCAGTTTATAAAAATGCACTTATGTAAATTAAAATTCCCAAAAGTATATAAAGTTGTTCAAATTCACTGTAGCTTGAAATATATGAAATATTATAAATATAACACTTTGATTGGGGCCATTTTGCAGAATGAGTACTTTTACTTTTGATACTTTAAGTACATTTTGCTGGTAATAATTGTGTACTTCTACTTTAGTAATATTTTGAATGTTTATTACTTGTAATGGAGTATTTCGTTTTCATTGTAGTATGTAAGTAAGTAAAATATCTCAGTACTTCTTCACTTCTTCATGTTTTCTGTCTGTATCTCAACCTATCAAATAAAGGTGAAAAAAAAACAGATAATACTTGTGCTAAATGTGTCTAAGACTGTATTTTTAAAAATAAAAAAATTTTCTGCTAATTTATTAAAATCATCTTATTTTTCAGTTTCCTTTTTGTGTGTTTTTGTGTTTTTAAGGGAGGGCGATAAACAAAATTTAGTTTTAATCCGATGCCAAAGTAATACCCGGGAAAAAAATCAGTTATTGCAGTTTAATAATATGCAATGTGTGTAAACATAATATAATCATATGAAATATTAGAGGTAATAAAACTAGATTTTTAGCTCTGGGTTCTTTTACAAGATGCATAAGTCGCCTTTCATCCCTTTCCATTTCAGTTTATATTAATCAGGTACCAGAACGTAATCAGCACACAGTAAACCGAGGGCCTCTGGGGCCCCTGGTGCTCTGTTACCCGATCAAAAATGTAGTTCTTTGTAAGACAGAATGAAACACATACTGACAAAGTGAAAATATTTTTGCCCTTATGGTGGTTTAGAAAAAGGTCATCTGGTCACCAGTAATTCACCCTCTGGGGGCCACAAATATCCACAGAAAGGGAATCAAATCTAAAATGTTGAGGGGAAATCGGTCCTGATGATGCTGCCCAACCAGAGGGGCAAATCAATCCGAATCATCCTCCAGGGACCATGAATGCACAGTCCACATTATGATGGCAGTCTGACCTGTAGCTGTACTGAATGTTGCTCTGCAGTCGTAAATCAAAAAACAAAATATTGTTTGGTTGAACTTTTTCCTCTGATTGTAAACTTACGTGACCAGACGGATGAGGAGGAGGCCGCCTCTGTGTTTTCAGACGCAGAGCTGCTGATGTAGGTGTGGTTGATGGTGCTGACGGAGATGCCGTACTCCTCCACCTCAGCTCTCAGGCAGTCAAAGAAGGCCTGAACTGCATGTTTAGAGGCTGCATCTGGAAAAACACACAAAGTGACACACCTGAACGTCCCCACTCCTGACAGGTTAGTTCAGTATCTTATTCTGCAGCCATCTACACACCAGCGTTACCATTACCTCATTTTGAAGCACCAGTATAAATACTGTCAACACATAAGATCATCACTGAGAACATCATTAGCCTCTACTAAGCTCTACATGTGACCCAAATGGGTCGGTTTTGCTGTTTTTTTGCTTATTGTGTTTTTCTTTGCCTATTATTATTGTCATTTTATAAATATTACATATATTTTTCTAATCTTTATTGTATAAATGTTTGTATTAATGCATTTTCTTGTGTCTAAATAAACTGAAGAGTCTGCAGCCATGCTAGCATGCTAGCTCAAAGCAGCTCTGTGCCTAACAGTACAGCCACACAGAGCTGCTTTGAGCTAAATGCTAACATTAGCATGCTAACGTGCTCACAATGACAATGCTAGCATGCTGATGTTTAGAAAGTATAATGTTTAGCATGTTCACCATCTTAGTTTAGTGTGTTAGCATGCTAACGTTTGCTAATTAGCACTTAAGTACAGCTGAGGATGATCATGTCATAAACCAAATTTAACCTGATGGTGGCGCTAGAGGTAAAGTCAGAGGATCACCAAAGTCAGTAGGATTCATCCTCTGGGAACCATGAATGTTTGTACAAAATTTCATGCCAATCCATCCAATAGATTTTGAGATATTTCAGTCTGGACCGACCATCCCTGGAGAACATGCCACATTAATGTGGTTTTAATTTTAAAAAACATGACAGCAGTAAAAGCCACCAGGCCAATTGTCTTGTTGATTTAAAGATTTAGTGTGCAGTAATTATACCAGAGTATCAGACTGCATAGGAGAATGGCAGACTAATGTTAATTAGTGCCTTATGCAGAGTAGCAGCTCAAATAAGAGTTAAAAATGCCCAGTGTTTTTCCCTTCATAAACTCACATGCAGTGCGAAAAGGCACCGCTAGTTTCCCTTGGATGCTGTTGACCAGGAGCAGGTGACCAGTTCTCCTGCAGATCATGGAGGGCAGCAAACCTGAAACAGAAATGTTCAACACACTGCAAAGCAAGAACAAGCAAGCAACAGAAGAAATGTGACAAAACCATCACTCTTCTGCAGACTGAAATTTAATCCTGCAGATGTTTCCATCGTCTACCTTTGGCCAGCGTGGCCGGTCCAAAGTAGTTGTTGTCCATTAGTAACTTGTCCGTCTCCAGAGACAGACTCTGTGCAGGCGCTTTGACCTTCATGCTGCTGTTGAGGATGAGAATATCCAGGCAGCCGTAACGCTCCAGGATCTCTGCGATCGCCTCAGGCATGCTGTCCATGTCTCCGAAATCCAGCAGCACCAGCTTAGAGGGAAACGTCTGAGGAGCAGAAACAGTGATGAGAAGCAGGTCTGCAGCGGCGGGAAGAAACCAAGTACATTTACTCAAGTACAGTTTTGAGGAACTTTACTGGAATACGTCTGCTTTATGTTAGTTTATACTGTTAGTACTGTGTCAACAGTTCCACCAAAGAATGATTTTCCCTCTAAACTTCTCACATGATTTCATTTAAATAACTGTTTGAGGCCCAAAGACTTAAAATTATTTCACTATTATCCAATATTATCCAATATTTCACAAAAAATGCAAATATTAGAGAAAACTCAAAAAAGTGCATATAAATTTGTGTATCAGAACTTTATTTTTTCTTCTTTCCTCTCCCATTTAAATAGTTACTGCACACTTAAACATGTTTTCTGAGCTGTAAACTAAATGATATGACTGCACTGTGATGAAACACATCAATGCTGGTGTTAATATTGACATGTCCTACAAATTTTATAAAAATCGGCATTTCATGGGTTGAAAATGTCTCAACACGCCACCTACTGTTTTAAATCAGCCGTGAACCTGCGAGGCCGATGCTGACACAGAGTCGACCGGTTGGGACCTGTCTACGTCATGAAACTTATATAAAAACAGACTTTAATCAGTGTCAGTCCCCTGACCCACACACTACGTTCCCTCACTCGTTG
The DNA here is from genome assembly GCA_008360985.2 of Macquaria ambigua. NCBI lineage: Eukaryota > Metazoa > Chordata > Actinopteri > Centrarchiformes > Percichthyidae > Macquaria > Macquaria ambigua. The sequence goes on from VMKM01000082.1 coordinate 425,997, forward strand.
CGTTTTTTAAATTTGCTGGGAGAGACGGTTCTAGCTGAATTTGAGGGTGTAGCTACACTTTAATCATCGGACGACTCCTCAGATTTATCTTGTGACCCTTTGGAGGGGCCCGACCCCTAAGTTGGTAACCACTGGACTAAACTAGCTAACTGTAGATAAAGTAGTTAAAACCAGCTCCACCTCTAATAATGCCAGATTGAATAATCTATCATACAAGTCAGGCACAAACGAATCCGTCGGCCATCACTGTCTTTCCTGTTTCAGTGCTGGTATACTTACTAAAGTTGGGTCTGAGGCGTTTGCCAAATCATCGGCAAGTTCTTCAAGTTTCTCCCAACTTTTCCCGCAGAGGAAATCATCGGCAAGTTCTTCAAGTTTCTCCCAACTTTTCCCGCAGAGGATCAGCCTCGCCCCTCCTCTGTGAAACACACCTGCACATTCTTCATTGATAAACCCCCCCCCCCAAAAGAATATGAAAACAAGACATAAAAATAACTGTAAAATCAAACGTATGACCAGAGTGTAAGTTCTGTGCAGAGCAATTTATTTCTTATGTTACCTTTTCCAAGCCCGGATAAAGCATCGGTTATAACCACCACCTTATTGCGTACTGATGTTTTGGACAGCAGGCCGATAACCGCCCCGTAGAGGTAGAAAAATCCAGCGGTCAGCACGACTACAAACGGCACCAAGAGAACAGTGGTGGTCCATACTGGGTCCATCTCCTGGAGGATATCCTGAAAAATGTTTTATTTTTATATTAAATTTGCAGAATTGAAATTAAAATATAACTTTGTACTTGAATAAAATATGAAAAGAATAGTCTGACGTTCTGGGAAAATACGCTTATTCGCTTTCTTTTGGAAAGTTAGATGAGAAGATTGATACCATATCTCATATCTGTCTGTTAAATATAAGGCATCAGCCAGCAGCCGGTTAGCGCTGGACACAGACTGGCTAGCTGTTTTCCCCCGTTTCCAGTCTTTGTGCTAAGCTACGCTAACTGGCTGCTGACTGTCGTTTCATATTTACCCTACAGACATGAGAGTGAAGTCGATCTTCTCATCTAAATCTCGGGAAGAAAGCGAATAAGCACATTTTCCAAAATATCGAACTATTCCTTTTAAAAAAAAGATCAACAAAACCAGTTATGAACCCCCAGTGTTGATGCTGTCATCATGGAGGTCATGGTTAGCTAACACGTTTCTGTTGTTAAAGCATGTTCAAAGATTTAAACATACTTTTTAGATGGAAAATGATTTCTCTGATGATGCACATGAGATGGGATGGGATGTCAAAGACCACTTGGGATCTAGTGAACATGATTTACGTGAAAAAGGAGCGTTTCATACCCAAAAGCTCTCCGGCTCCGTAACATTGGAATCCATCTCACCTCCTACAACCATTTTTAAATCTAACTATTCTTACAGCTCTGAAATAAAAGCAGAGAAGACATTTTTTAACCACGTTCTTACATTAATAATCAAAACGAAATGATAAATACCACATCATTAATGTCTCTAAATGAGATTTGTCTACTGGATGTACATATACTTATAGATATTTATATACATATAAAACATACAGTCAGTGCTTCATGAGGTAAAATCACATTCCCAAATCATAAGACTGAAACTAAGATTTGATTGGGAAAACACAGTTTTATTTGGAAATCTACCACTTTATTGGACGTATCAGGTTGGGGTAAATATGGTTGGTTGACCTTCCACTGGGTCATAAATCCAAGCGTGTAGTAAAGGCATGTCCAGAACTTGCAAACATTATGGGTATGAAGCAGCATTAAAAACCTAACATTGAACTTTCAAATCCAGTTTTTTAACTTTTCAAACCATAGTTTAAACTTTCAAAACTTCAACATTCAACCTTTCAGATCTTAGTTTCAGTTTCATGAATTATGAATGTGATTATATCTCATACATAAATGAAATACTGAATGGGGCCTACCAGGCACAGGCCCAGGGGCCAAAGAGGTCAGGGGTCCCGTAGACCAGAGCCTCTGTTTGAAGTGACTGTTAACATTTCTTGTTGGAAAATAAATCAAACAACCACAAAGACACACAAAATGACCACAAAGAGACACAAAACAACTACAAAGATATGCAAAACAACAACAAAGAGATGCAGAACAACCACAAAAAGATGGAAAACAACCACAAAGAGAAACAAAGTGACTACAAAGAGACACAAAACAACTACAAAGATATGCAAAACAACAACAAAGAGATGCAGAACAACCACAAAAAGACACAAAACAACCACAAAGAGACACAAAGCGACTATAAAGAGACACAAAACAACTACAAAGATATGCAAAGAGAAACAAAGTGACTACAAAGAGACACAAAACAACAAAGAAACAGAAAACAACCACAGAGACACAAAATGACAAAGTTTGGGGTTCTTGCTCCAGTGTAGGGGGGTTGGGGGGCCTCTTACATGTCTGTGCCCAGGGTCCCGTTGTCTTTTAATCTGTCCATGACCTGATAGTGTTTGAGTTACAGAGTATATTTCATTATCAGCTTGGAGAAACAACTCCTCTACATAAAGCGTAATCTGTCAGAAACCACTTGACGAGGCCAGTTTTTTGTCATCAGATTATAAACATGTTCTACTCACATGTTCTACTTTTGTCCGACTGGGAGTTTGAAGATAACCTTTTGGTTTAGGTTTACCAAGCCAAGCACCGGCTGTTTGTCCAAGAAGGGGCTTCTAAATATAAACTGCCCTAGAAATAGATACTGTATCTCTCACAAAGGCTCAGTGTCGCAGAGTACTAGCCACATTATTCAACTCAAAGAGATACATGAACACATTCAAAAACTGAACAGGGATAAAGAAACAGAGCACTTTTTATTCCGTGCAGCAGCTGTAAGTTAAAAACAAAGTGTCACTCAAAATCCTCCAGCTGGTTGACAAAGTGTTTCTGCACTTCTTTGTACAAGTGACTGATAGATTAGCGCTGATTAGAGCTGGTGATTTCTAACTGACCTCAATATTGCCAGAAATGAATTAGCAGCCAACACTTACTGCTTCTCAGGCCTCTGCAGGTGTTCTGGTCTCTGGATTTATTCCTCTCCTGAGGAGCTGTAGCTGCACACCTCAGCAGCTCATTCACAGAGCTCCTCCGACATGACAAGCCAACCGGTCTGCCAGAGCAATACTTTGGGATTTGAGCTCTTTTAATAGCAGCACAGCTGAGTCAGTTATTTTCCATGTATGTTGTCAACATGGTATGTTTAGAATGACAGGCGTGGGTGGGGAAGGTGGTATGGCTTCCTTTAGGCGACATTTCTGATGGACTGTGCATTGCAAAGAATAATTATATATAAACTCATACAGTCACATAGTGCAAAACAGATTTAAGAATAGAAGCAAGAGTCAGAGTCATGCAGTGGTGTTGAGGTCTTCAGGGTGAGATGTGTGTGGCTTTTTATTTGCAACTTTATTTCAGGCAAAAAGAGTGGGACATGAGAGCAACACAATACTTGTAAAGGAACAGGGTCTTACAGTGACATATGTGATGGGTTACATCTTCAATTTCTCCATACAGTTTATTTATTTAACAGTCGAGTCGAGTCCAATCGTTCATTTCCGTGGCTTTCTTGCTAGCAGCTGAAGTATTTTAAAGATATTTTCATCCTGTGTCAGTAGGCTATCATGAATGTTGCCCAGGTATAGTGTAACAAAAGAGCAATTAACTTCCTTTACAAAACTTTGACTATTTCTTATGCAATATCTTGCAGGACAAAAGCCAAAAGCATCCTCAGGGGCGCACGGTAGAGTCGAAGGTGAAGCAAAGATACTGCGTGAGGTGAATTTAAGTCAAAAATAGCAGCTTTTCTGAATCATAACTCAGTCAAATCTGAACACACAGACATGAAACACATAACATTCAGTGTGACTGAAGTCCATCGTGAATAAACGTCCATAATCCATAAATCTGCTTAGAAATCATAGAAAAAAGATGCTTCAGAACTTGTGTAAGTCATATTTTTTATGTTTAATCTTAATCTTAAAAAAGTACCTAGTAACTATAGCTGTCAGATAAATGTAGTGGAATAAAAAGTACAAAAAGTAAAGTACTTAAAAATTTTACTTGAGTACAGTACCTGAGTAAATGTACTTGGTTACATGTCACCACTGGTCATACTTATATATACATATGTTTGAGGTTGTTTTGTGTTTAATGTAGTACTTTGGGCTGCTTTTAATGTATCAAAAGATATATACAGTAAATTGACTAAGTTTATTAGTGTGAATCAGTAATTCTGCTTTTTGAAGTACTTTTCTCAACTTGGCAAGAATAAATTAAAAACTAAATTAAAACGTGTTGAACCAAACAAACTACTTCTTACATAGAGATTAGTCATTACTAAATATTTACACCCAGTAACTGCCAGGTGTAACAGTTAGCTAACTGAACCAACTGACAAAGCTAACATTAGCTTGCTAATATCTGACCCGTATAGAGGGAAGAGTAAAAGAGATAATATAGAGTATGTTTGATATGTCTGACCTGAAACTTGATAAATGTTGTTTAATAATGATGTAAATATTACATTTCACACAGATAACACAACATACCTCAAATTATGAAACATTATGCCAATAACATTTGACTAAATTAGTAAATAACGTCAGTTAGCTTAGCATAACCAGACATTTTTCTCTCATTCTAAACTGTACGAATACAACTAACTACATTTCGTCATGTATGCTGACATAAATAAAACAAAGTGATATACATTTACAAAAGATATATCTTTTGCGCCTCTAAAACTGTCATTTTTGGAAGTTATCTTGTGATGCTACAGTGACTTCCTGTTTACAGTTGATCGCTCTTGATTGGACAGAGCAACGGATTTACACGTTGCTAAAGTCTTCAGTAGCTAAGACAGTTTCTTAAGTTAATGGTGTAACTAGTTTGAAACTCTCTAATAGTTACTAAGAACGTAGGAAGGACTTTACTTTCAAACTTATTAATGTGTTTATGAACCGCTGCTGCAACACAATCCTGCTAATAAATCGGAGATTCTATGCGTTTGTGTGTAGAAATTAACGACTCGAAAATTCTGTCAATCAAGTTATACAAATTACACAGCGTGACCGGATGTTGACATTATCACAATAAAAGCATATAATATATCACTGGCCAGCTTTAATATATGAATCGTGAGTACAACAAAGCAGTTGTGTTTTTGTAAATGGGTAAACACCACAAACTACAGTGCTGAAAATTGAGTGTGCTAACAAAGTTTTTACAAAAACATAATTGCATTAGTATTATCTACAAGCTCTTTAAAGCACTCTTTATCTTTATTTGTGTACATATACATTTTATTTATACTGCTACTTTTTTTAATGTGTTAATTGTTTAATCCCATATCATTTACACTGGTATCCAGGTCCCAGTATTGGCTTACATTTTTATGATTTGCATGTAGAGCTGCAGTGATTAGTTGATTAATCGATTAGTCAATCAACACAAAATTTATCTGCAACTATTTTGATAATTGATTCATCATTTCAGTCATTTTTCAAGCAAATTTACAAAACAGCAAATAGCCTCTCAAATGTGACGATTTGTTGTTTTTCTTTATCATACATGACAGTAAATTAAATATCTTGAGGTTTTACTGTTGTTTTGACAAAACAAGCAAGCTGAAGACATTACCGTGGCATCTGTTTGTTTGTGAATTGTGAATGCCATTATTTCGCTATTTTTTAAAATATTTTTTTAATTCATCCAGAAAATATTCTACAAATTAATCGATAATGAAAATAATCATTAGTTACAGCCCTATTTGCATGTTTTTGGTGGTGTGAATTTTTGTGATTCTTCAACTCGTAACTGTCTAAATGACATTGGTTGGTCATTTTTTAATCATTCTTTGTATTGTTTTGGAGAATATCTTAATCAGGCTCCTTTCTTACATTCTCTTGTTAATCTTAATTGTATTTCTTTTATTTAATTGTGTAAGTGATATGTGTAAATTTTACAGATGGCGAAACATTTTCCTTACAGTAACTAAAAACGTCTGAATGGTTTTATTCTGAAGGTTGTAACCGGATGTTGTGTGTGTGTGTGTGTGTGTGTGTGTGTGTGTGTGTGTGTGTGTGTGTGTGTGTCCGTCTTGACTCCGGAGATATTTCAGTGGTTTTTGCTGCACTGACACAGCGGGCTGGATGGTTTATCGTTCCCCTCAGACAAGTCAGACCTGCTATATTTTTACACAGCAAGACACCCGGTATAATGTCGGATTTCGAGGAATTTGAGAAACAGCTGAGCGAGAATCGACAAGGTAATTATTAACGGTCTGTCTGTGCCCCAGTTTGATCCTCAAGCTAGCGATGCAACGCTTACATAGTGCGTAATATAATGTTAGCACCCCACATTATTTTATGAATGAATAACCCGACCTGACAGCAACTTTATGACTCAGCTCGTTGACCTTTTTCATGTTAGCATAATTAGCATTTAGCTTCATGATGCCGGTAATCTCATCCTCATCCTATAGCCGATACAGCCGTTGCTAAACCTTCCATACAGGACTGAACGCAGTCTCGGTACCGGTGTGAGGACACTGAACTTACCTGCCATTCTCCTGTGCGAGACAGCAAGATGCGAAACTCCATTAAAATATTGCACTTTTTATATTGTTGTCCTCTCCTGCAAATATACATACCTGTAGAAATAACTTAATATAACATTTTCTGAATCATTATGATGTACTTTTCAGATCGGCTTCCATTATTAATTGATGCAACACATTATTAATAAAACTAATGCAAAATCTCACAACTTATTTGTGTTATAACCCTGACAACAACAGCGTCAAAACAACAATAATATTAACAACTTCACTGCTTCACTAAATGATATATAATTAATGAATGATATAATAAATGATAATAATACTGCTCATCATCAACATCATCCCCATCATAACTTTGATTTATGTAGCACGCCTGATAACAAAACAAAGTTTCGCAATGCTTCACACTCCTGAGAAAACAAAGATGTAGAGATGAACACATGTAGAGCTGAAATGATTAATTTATTAGTCAATTATCAGGAAAACTATCTACAACTAATACATGAATTGTTTGGCATTTTTTAAGCAAAAGTGCCAAACACTTCTATCTTCTCCAATGTGATGAAATCCTGCTTTTCTTTGTTTTATGTGATAAAAACTGAATACAATATCTTTTTGTAGCTTTTGGACAGTTAGTCAGATAAAACAAGACATTTGAAGACGTCACCTTGAGCTTTAGGAAACTGTGACAATTTTTAGCCATTTTCTGATTTTAACATCCAAACAATCTATTAATCGAGAAAATAATTGTCAGACTAACTGATGATGGAAATAAATAACAAACTCAAGTACAGTGAGGTAGAGCAGTGAAGTAACACACAACACCAAGAAGGTTCCCAGTAAGAAAGTAAGAAAAAGAGGGTTTTAAAGAAATAGCCTTCCACCCAAACATACCGCATCTAAAACTTGACATTTAATCAACGTGGAGCTACCAGGTGGATCAGATCTGTACAGAAATGAAGAGTACCTCCCATCGATTTGTTAAAAGGTCCTAAGTCATGTTCTACGTGTCTGACATTCCCAAGAAGAAAGGCCACATTAAACTGTCAGATTGCTCAAAGAAATATGATGCGGTGGTCAGAGGAGCCTGGAGCGTATCAGAGCATGTAATTAATATAGAAAGGAGACTCGTATACACGTTGAGGTGCCACTTTGTGTTATAATTGTTTTTAGAAAAATGTTATTACCTGCAGTTAGTGGCATGAAATACACCAGGCACAGTCATTATAGTGGGAGTCATTTTCACGGTCATTTCAGTAATTATAAACAACCAGCCGATACATTAGTGAAGTATTTACTAGGTAATTGTTTGTATGATAAGCTTAATTGCCTATAAATAATATGAGTCATCCAGTAATACTGCATACTAGGGCTTCATCTAACGATCTTTTTCATTATCGGTCAATCTGATGATTAATTTCTTGATTAATAAACAATGAATTGATTAATCAATAAATAAAACGTCCGAAAAAAGTGAAAATTAGCCGTTACGACTTCCTGAAGCTCGAGGTGACGTCTTGAAATGTCTTGTTTTGTCCGAAAAGATAAATCCGGTCACATAAAACCAGGAGGAAGAAGTACTCGGATCCTTCACTTAAGTATTAGTAGCAAAACTTCTATGTAAAAATACTTTGTTACAAGTAAAAGTCCTGCATTCAGAATCTTACCGCAGTAGGTATTGCCTGCAAAATGTACTTAAAGTACCAAAAGTAAAACTGGCTCCTTTCATAGGGTTTAAATATGGAGGTCAAAAGGTCCCGAAAAATTATTCTTTTTTTTTTTTAATCTTATGTGCAAAAGATAATAAAATATGTGCACATATTTTCATCTTGTTGCACAATATTAAAATAATAATATTTGGGGGGAATTCCCTGTCAGTTTTGTTGTGGGACAAGTTACAACTTTCTTAATTAATAATCAGCCACATTAACTGAAAACACCTGTGTGTGTAAACAGGGCCTTTAATCTATATTAATACATAATATTTTATAAGTTTATCATATGTTTAATGTGTAGAATTAAAGTAACTAATAGCTGTTAAATAAATGTACAATGTTTCCCTCTGAGATGTAGTGGAGTAGAAGTATAAAGTAGAAGAAATTGGAAATACTCAAATAAAATACAAGTACATCTGAATTGTGCTTAAGTAGAGTACTTAGTTACTTTCCACCACTGCATAGAACAGAGAAAAGCAACCAGAGGATGTTTAGCACTCAAACAATGAATTATCAAAACAGTTCACCAATCGATTAATCAGCTGATCGTTGCAGCTCTTGCAGTATTATTTATAAATGTAGATTATTTACTGGCAGAAGTATAGTAATTATCCTTTGCTGCTTTCTGCACAGAGAGAGAAAGAGAAAGACACAAAAAGAGGAGTCGCAGTGGATCTCCTGCCCGAGGCGACAAGCATCGCAGCTGGAGCAAAGACCGAGGGAGCCGCAGCCGAGAGAAGCGAAGCCGCAGCCGAGACCGGAAGAGCCGGGACCGCCGGAGCTCCTCCCGGGACCACAAGAAGCACAGGTCAGTGGGTGAAAGCTGCGGCACCAGCCCGCTCACTGCTGCAGAGCACCGAGGCCAACGTCACAGCTGCACCGGCCAGGCTTTTATTGTGAAAATACACCCGTCTGAAGTTATTTCTCTCCCGCTTGAGCTTTTATTTTGCCTTTCTCTGCGTCCAGCCACTCCCCGAGGCGAACGAGGAAGAAAAGGACCTGCAAGTACTGGGATGTGCCTCCTCCTGGCTTTGAACACATCACACCAATGCAATATAAAGCTATGCAAGGTACTTTATCATGTTCTCTCTGCTTGTTTAGCCCCTGAGTTCTCCAGAGCTACACCTACACGTACTTCTTTCAGGAGTTTGTATGTATTAATGTTTTTGAGCTTGTATCCAGACCTGAACAAGGCTGCTTCCAAAAGGGGTGAAAATTCAGCAAAAGCACCAAAATTCATACTCCTTTGTGGAGCCATAACTCGGTGAAATCTGGACACACAGACACAATATACATATTTATAGATTCAGTGTGACCTACACTACACAACAATAGGATTATTCCTGAAGTTCATTGTGTAAAAGCCTCCAAAAATCTGCTTAGAAATCATAGAAAAAAGACGCTCCTTATAACTGCAGAACTTGCCTGAGAATCATCACGTTTTTAAGTTTTCTTCACTATCAAAGTGATCCAGTGATAGTTGACTCTACATCCATGGGTACACTGCAAACAGGAAGTGCTAATAGCTAATTTGGCATACTTTTAATGGAGCTAATTTGCAAATATAGGCAAAATAATCAGTACTCAAGTCATAGCCCGCAGCTAACTCACTGACTCCATGGTAACATTTTACTTCCTGTTTACATCCGTCAAAGCCCAAAATTATGGGAACTGTAGTTCCAAAACATAGATATATAAATAATAGATGTTAATCAATAAAATAAAATTACATATATTGTGTGAGAGTATTTTATCCTAATTTGCAGGATCTGTAAGTATTGCACATATGTGTAAGGAAGATACAGGTTCGTGCAGGTGTTTTCTTGGGGAGAAAATAAACCAACCTTAAGTAAAAGTAGAGATTTATTTATATTTTAGTTACACAGGGAAAAAAGTCCTGTTCAAAACAGAGACAAGAAACTCATAAAACTGTTGTTGAGACTGGACTCGAGGTAGAAACAGGACTTGAGCATCAACAGCTGTTGGGAAGTTTCTTCCCATCAGATTTTCCTCACACAGCCTAACAAGCTTCTCTCTATATTTATTTAGTTTTTCAAGGGTCACATCACATTAATGCTCACTTCAAATGACTCATCTAGAAATGATGAGTCATTGCAATTTTCCCTGATATAATAATGGAGCAGTTATGTGTTCCCTCAGCGGCCGGGCAGATACCAACAATAGCTCTGCTGGCGACGTCGACCACCACCGGAGTGGCTGCAGCACCAACACAAGTGCCCATAGTTGGCAGTCAGATGACAAGACAAGCCAGACGCCTCTATGTTGGAAATATTCCCTTTGGAGTGACGGAGGTAAAGTCTCTTTTCTCTGACTTCCTGTTTACGCTGATGTGTTCATGCCGCAGTGTTTCCAGCCACGCTCTTTGTTTTCTTTCTCCTCAGGAGTCCATGGCTGAGTTCTTCAACGCTCAGATGCGGCTTGCAGGTCTTTCACAGGCCCCAAGCAACCCTGTACTCGCTGTGCAGATTAATCAGGATAAAAACTTTGCTTTCCTAGAGGTTTGTGCTGTCACGTTCAATGTATTCCTGCTGTTACCTTCACACAGTCTTTATTTAAAGGAAGAGTTTGACATTTTGGGATAAACGCTGATTCTCTTTTTGCTGAGAGTTAGATGAGAAGATTGATGCCACTCTCATGTCTGTGTGTTCAGTATGAAGCTACAGCCAGAAGCCAGTTAGCTTAGCCTAGCACAAAGACTGGAAACAGGGGGAAACAGCTAGCCTGGCTCTGTCTTAAGGTAACAAAATCCACCTACCAGCACCTCCAAAGTTCACTGATTAACACGTGATATCCTGTTTGTTTTAATCCATACAAAAACTGAAGTGTAAACAGGTTTTTCAAGGAGTTGTGTACCGGGCTATTTCTTGGCCGGGTGCAGTGACCTCCTGGAGTCTCCGCAGGTTGCCTGGCAACTTCGCAGTGACAACAGACAACCACAACTTGTTGTTTTTGTACGGATTAAACAAATAAAACGTGTTAATGTAGTGAGCTTTAGAAGTGCCTGTTGTCGGATTTTGTTATCTTAAGCTAGAGCCAGGCTAGCTGTTTCCCCCTGTTTCCAGTCTTTGTGCTAAGCTAAGCTAACCGGCTTCTGGCTGTAGCCTTATATTTACTGTACAGACATGAGAGTGGTGTCAATCTTCTCAGCAAGAAAGCGAATAAGCGCTTATCCCAAAGTGCCTGGAATCATATTAAATGCAAAATAAGTGATTTTTACACACAAGATGCTTTTTCAGCTTTAAAACATGGCTTTTTGTTGCTTATATGCATGAAAATGTTTTGCATGCTGCTTTTGGAACATTTCATGTTTCACATTTTAAAAAATATTTCAGCTTAAAGCAGCAAGACATTGTCACTGTTTATTTCTCTCTACTGGACTTCTGCAGTGATTCTTCTAAATAACAAACGCAGCAGATCAGGCCGAGCTGTTAGCATTAACAAGTTGCTCGTAACCATAATGAAAACACAAAACAGCTTAAAGGCAAATTAGAGTCAGACTTAAATGTTTTTGGCTTTTTTTCACAGAGCAATAGGAGGACATTACAAATGAACTATTACGGTTAAACAGCCAAAACTGCAGATGTCAGAATACTGTGATTATAGTACTGAGTCTTGAAAGTTTGTAAAATGCTTAATTTTAACCGTTATGTTTTCAAGGTTAGGAATATGCTTGAATTCGAATATACACTTTGAAAAATGCTTGATTTTTCAACATAATTTGGTGTTTCATCATTGACACAATCACTCATTTAAACCAAAAATCTTTTAAATGTTTGAAATGAAACGATCTCGTTGTCATGTTTGTTTGTTGTCTCCTGGAATTTGTGGTAACAATTAAGATGTGATGATAAAGTAAAGGCTTCAAGACTCTGGACATTTCTGGTTTAGGTACCTTGAAAGTGCTTGAAAAGTGCTTGAATTTTACTCTTAAGAAGCTGTACAAACCCTGATTACAGTATTCCTGTTGGATCAGCCAGTTTCTTCATATAGCACTTATACACAAAACCAGAGATTACAAAGTGCTTTACAAGGAAACACATACGTGTTGCATGTGTATTTTCTACATACATAAACCAACCTACACACACACATGAACACACACATGCAGACAAAGTAGATCAGTTTCTAATATGAACATGTGACAGTTTATTTTGTGCCGTGCAGTACCTGTAAGAGACCTGTTGATGCTGCTTATTGTCCCTCTCACACATTATTATAAGTTTGCATCGTGTTGCTGTGACGACGCCCAAACTCCTTCCTTTCTAGTTTCGGTCTGTAGACGAGACGACGCAAGCCATGGCCTTCGATGGAATCATTTTCCAGGGTCAGTCGCTGAAGATTCGAAGACCTCACGACTATCGGCCTTTACCTGGTATCTCAGAGCAGCCCGCCTTCCACGTCCCAGGTTTGTTACTGACTAAAACCAAGTAACGACACGTTCTGTTATGTGATATAGGAATGTACATGTTTTGTTTGCGTGTTGTTTTTGGTCTCTGCAGGTGTCGTCTCCACGGTCGTCCCTGATTCCCCCCACAAACTGTTTATAGGAGGCCTGCCAAACTACCTTAACGATGACCAGGTATTTACCTGAAAACAGACTGAACAGGGGCACTCATTGTTTCCTCATTTTTTTCTCTCACTTGCTGAGGTTTTTGTCGCACTTTAAACGCACAAAATATGTTTTACATTTCGTTATGACATGCAAAAGCAAAAAGTGTTTTGTGGTAGAGAGAAATACGGAAGCCCTGAGAGGCAAATAAAAATATTCCGATGATCCATTTTCTAAGTCTGACCTAAACTGTTTTCTCTCCTGTGTTTATGACTTAAGAACAGATGAAAAATAATTGCCAGGATAATTTAATCTGTGAAACAGGTGGGAAAAAAGTTTGTGGTGCCCTTCAGCCTCTTGTGGCCAAAATGAGTATTACAACAACAAACACTGATCCTGAAAAAATAATTTATTTTCACCTGCCAAAACTTTTTTTTCACCTGTTTTCAAAGATGAAAAAAAAGTATGTCAGGTTTTTTTTCATCTGTTAAACAAAAGGTTTTAGCGGGTAAAAAAGGAAGGTTTTCCAGAATTAATTACTTTAAGTTTTGGCAGGTGAAAAGATTTTTTCAGGATCATTTTCAAGTGTTTGTTGAAGCTGAAGTGAACCACTAACGTCTTTTTCTCCACCTGTTTCACAGATAAGAACTTTTTCTTTTAAAAAATTGGCAAAAACTTTTCACCTGTTCCTTAAGTCATAATCACAGGAGACAAAACAGTTTAGATCAGACTTAGAAATTGATTTTTTTTCTCACTTGCCTCTCTGGGCTTCTGTAGCCAGAAAACATAAGTAACAAGTCAAAAAAAGCTAAATGTTTATCAGAGCCAGAAACAGGACGTGACCCCATAACATAAAAAATACCAAAGTTAACAATAACACAATATAGGCAAAACATAAAAAATAGCTTCATGTTTAATGACTTGTATTTGTGAATATGTATCTGATATTTTAAAGTATTCAAAATGGACAATGTATAGACAGATAGATAATAAGCTTTTTTTAAATAAGCTCTTATTTTTTAACATTAATCACGTCATGTCATTAATCATATACGAGTATTACTTGGCTATCTAAGTAAACTGCTTATACCTTTCTCATGTAAAGCATACTGATTAAAGAAAGGTAAGCAAAGTCCAGTATGTTTACACAAGAGGCTGAGAAGCTGACATGTATTTATTTCTGTGTGGTATTTAATGTTGCTCCCTATTCATTTCAGTCAGTGTTGTCAAAGAAAAAGTCCACCTTAAGAAACCTCTGGCTGAAATACTAGTGGTGATAAACTTGTTTTTCTGGATTTGTTTGTTGGTTAGCTATGAATGGTGAAATGGTTTTGCCTCAGACATACTCAGCAAAAGATTAAACAAAAAAACGAACAAATAAATAAATAAAAAACTTATTTGGTCTTGAAGTTTTGGTCGGACAAAATAAGGAATCTGATACCATTATCTTTGATTATCTTTTGATTATCTTTGGATTTTGGACTGTTGGTCGGACAAAACAAAGAGTTTGAAGACATCTTTTGATGGGCATTTTATTTATTATTAATTTATTTTATGATGGACAGATTAACTAGTACAGAAAATAATAATTGCTTGCAGCTGGAGCTGGTTGGATAAATCAGCTGATATTAGCTTATTGCAGATATATTGCGTATGTGTTAAATTTGAGGTCATTTAGAAACAATGCAAACTATTACAGAGTTTGTCAACTGGAGAACTTTGGTTTATTTTTCAGCTATAAAATGTCTCGTTCAGTATGAATCTTGGTCACAATAATTTAAAAAACAAATCGAAGAGATTTGTATCAAGATTGTTGTTTATGTTGCATGTTTAAAATAATAATTATCGGGTTTTTTAAACTCCCAAGTATCGATATCAGAATCGGCCTCAGAAATCCTGGGCTGTACTTGCAGTCCTACTTTGCACCTTTGAGTCCAATAAGTTCAGGTTCATTCTCTGGTGGTTGCAGAAAGGCATTATGGGTAAAATCAGGCAGGTTGAGGGAAAGTGGGCGCACCCAAAAAACGTCACTATGCATTGAACATTGGAAACATTGGAAACGAATCATAAGTAAAAGTATAGGTGGACTTTTTCTTTGAGAATATCAGAAGTCAGATAAATATTTGTTCATAAATAGATCCATTGCAGCTGAGTCTGATTCTTTGAAGCAGTAGAGCTCCATCTTTGCTCTCAGGTGAGCAGATGGTGTAAATTTAACTCCAGCTTGTCCTTTCTGTCTGTTCTGGCAGATCACATGTAGCCTGATGTATATTATTCACTGACTCATTTATTTTTAATACTTGCAGTCTTTGCCACTGCGTTGATACTCACAGCTCTTTCATTTTTGTTCCCCCACTTTGTCCCCAGCTAGGGGCCTGTAAGATCGTTAAGTCTGCGCTCATAATTTGTTCAGTAGTACTCATCTACTGCTGCCATGCCAACATGTAACACAAGGCAAGTAAGACATTCTGGTCCTCACACGGATACACTCCTAGCCAGCAGGCTCCCTTACTGGCTGCTTTCTTTCTCCCATCATGCTTTTGGAGCGCGTTTAGGACCCGGGGATTTTGGGGTTAAGGCCTGATCATTAAGACTTGAGGGTTGGGTGGGGCAGGGAAGGTGTTGTTGTATTCAGCTTTTAATGTAAAGGTAAGAAACATATTGTCCAACTTTTTGCCTGTAGCCGGCAAAATACAATAAAAGTCAGTCTTTTAAAGTTAAATAAATACGATCAGTTTCTTTTTATTTCACCTTTTACTGCTCAGCTTGTCGTAAAAACAATTCCAGGTTATTTATTAGTCTTTCAATATCATTTGCATATCTATAACTGTGTGTCATTAATACTTTAGAAGACCTCAGTAGTTTTCTCTGATGTCTCCAGGATTTTATTTTGGTGTTCCCCACATGTAGCTCAGATCCACAACAGCAGCATTTACACGTCTTCCCTAAAACTTCAAAAGACATGAACATTTTTATGCACTGCTGTGTCTTCTCTCTTCTCTCTTCTTTTTTTGAATCAGCAAAATCTGTAAACTGCACAAAACGCACAAACAACCTAAGAAATTCTATTCAGTTGCACACATTTCTACTACAACAGTGTTATTGAATGGACTGTGATGACATGTAGAATTCATTCTGTAGGTTTCTGCATGTTCACTGTGATTTATCAGTCTCATATCTGGTTGTGTGACTCTTTCTTGCAGGTAAAGGAGCTCTTGACATCGTTCGGGCCTCTCAAAGCGTTCAATCTAGTGAAGGACAGTGCCACGTCACTGTCAAAAGGTTACGCCTTTTGCGAGTACGTAGACGTGAGCGCCACTGATCAGGTAACGATTATGAATAGTTTCTATCTGGTTAGATTATTAGTTGTGTTGTTTGATTGTGTTACTTGGAGCTCTGTGTGTTTTCTTTGCCAGGCAGTTGCTGGGCTCAATGGGATGCAACTGGGCGACAAAAAGCTGATCGTCCAAAGAGCGAGTGTGGGAGCTAAAAACGCCAATCCTGTGAGTACGACTCCTCAAACCCTCACCTTCCTTAAAGATCACAGCAGGAAAAGCACAGGTGTTACTAAAGGCATCAAAACGAGTAAGACGTGACAGTGAGCCAGCAGGAAATAACATCCTGGTATTTACCGGGATTCCTCGACAAAATTCACTCCTGTTTTCCAGGAAAAATATCTGCGGGAACCTAGAATTTTTTGCATGTTTGCTAGAGACCAGCACAAGTACTGAAACAATGCCGCCCTCCGGTATATACTGACGTACGCCATGCCGTTATGATAGTAATAGTAATAATAGTAATAAAAATGTCTCCTGTCTTCATGCTAAAAGGCAACATGAAGTTTGTTAGAATTCACGTCCATAAAGCAGAATTTTAAATCTGTAAATGAAAGATAAAATGAGCCGACAGTTTGACTTGTGGAGGGGCATTACGTGCAGATGATAGATGAGGTCAGCACTAAAGAAAAAGATGGCAATATGCTCCCGAAAAACAGCTTGAACATATCAAAACTGGCGAGAGAATATGCTCTGAGAAGCAAACACCTTAAAAAATAAAGTGTTGTCTTAAAAAGGGATTGTCATATCTGTATTTATCAAAATATATCATTACAAATCAGACTTTATTTATGGTTAGAAATCCCGGTTCTTCCTGGGAAAAGATGATATATTCCTGGGAAGCAGTATTCTTGAAATCACCCTGATGCTTAAAAACCTGGACCGTGAAACGAGCAGCTAAATGGAATTCAGCTAGCATTTATTGTATTATTTGTACCTGTATTTTTCCTACATGTCATGTCTCCTGTTAGTATAAAACTGTAAACAAACTACACTTTATTCTCCGCTGTGTGATACAATATAAAGACTCTTCCAGTTCTTCCAGCACAAAGGAGCTCGTTTTTCTCACGATGGCAGGTGGAGGG
This sequence comes from Macquaria ambigua, assembly GCA_008360985.2. Taxonomy (NCBI): domain Eukaryota; kingdom Metazoa; phylum Chordata; class Actinopteri; order Centrarchiformes; family Percichthyidae; genus Macquaria; species Macquaria ambigua. The sequence continues at coordinate 443,319 of VMKM01000082.1, forward strand.
AGTGAAAGGTCAACGGAAAGATTACTTCCAACATGTTTATCCACGGCAGGAACGCCAAGGATACAGAAACAGGCAGAGGGAGGGGGGGCAGGAGGCAGCAGGCCTTATGGGAAATACATTTGAGTCTGGACTGTGGTCTTATTTGTCCGCATTTGTCTAAGCTGATGTGTACGACGTTTCCTCCGCCTGCAGACCTCCATCATAGAGACCCCGGTGACGCTGCAGGTCCCCGGGCTTCAGAGGCTGCAGAACTCTGGCATGCCCACAGAGGTGCTGTGCCTTCTCAACATGGTGATGCCCGAGGAGCTGGTGGACGACGAGGACTACGAGGAGATCCTGGAGGACATCCGCGAGGAGTGCTGCAAGTATGGCAGCGTCCGCTCCATCGAGATCCCCCGACCCGTCGACGGCGTGGAAGTCCCCGGCTGCGGAAAGGTGAGCCCCGTGTCTACACAAGTCACAAAGCCCCCCCCACGAATTTTCGCTTGTCTCATTCTGGTCTGGACTTTGTGTTTGCTTGGAAGAGACAATGTTTCAAGAAGACTGACAGTTGAACAACATGAACCCTCAAACCACTCGCTGGCTTGTTGCTGGTCTTTGCCTTTAACTTTCAAACTGGAAAAAACATGGAGGCTGTTGTGAAAATGTTGTCAAAGTTCTGCTAAATTAGACACCAAAATCAGCTCCTGAATAAAGTTAGGGCTACAAATAGGCAAGGACAAGTCTAACATCTAGTAGCAAACATAAGCCATGTCTTTGTGAAGCTAAAGATCAATGCTCCATTAACTCTTTTCAAAGTAAAAGAGTTCTGCTGTTGTGTACGTTTTACAAACATTTTCAAGTTCATATTGAATCCTTTTTATAAACTGGTAGCTTCCATGATCAGTTTTGAAGCTGTAGCCCCGTTTGAGACGGTCTCATCCACTGAAAAGCTTCGGGAAGCAGCGTGAGCTCCTCTTCATCAGAGTTGAGAAAGTTAACCAGACGTGCGTTTGTTAAATCAACCAGTTAAGTCTTTTTTCTTGTAAAACCTTTCTGAATCTTTTTATTAAAGAAGGTTAAACTGAAAAGATATCAAGGAGCAACAGAATACAAAACAAGAACCCCCTCCTAGTCTCTCCATCCACCTCTGCCCAATGTCCATTTCCTGCTTAATCCCAGTACCTCCACATAGAAAAACTACATGAAATAAACATGTAGAACAAATAAGCTAAGTACCGGTATGTACCACAAGTTTGTTTTTGGTTGTGGAATTGGTTTCACTGTTTCCCCTTTTAGCTGTTGGGGTGGAAAAACAGCCACTACAACTGCAGTTCTCACCATCAAATACCAGAGGGTGTTTTCTGCCTTTCGGCCTCGGGGGGGCAGTAATGTAAACACAAAGATGAGATTTATGTTTAATTGGAAGTGTTTTATAACTCCATGTTTCGGTTTTACAAGAGAATAGACTAACAAATGTTCACCTGGTTAACTTTCCCACCTCCAATAAAGAGCAGCGTTGAGCCGCTTCCCCAAGATCCTCTATGGGAAGCATCCAGGACTGAGACTGATGAGACAGTCCCAAATAAAAACCCAATGTTTCTGTGGACACACCCACTGTTTAATGAACTTTACACACATGTAAGGAAGCTCTGAATGAGTTAATTTCTCCGTTCATAGATCCGAGGTCCTCCTCTCATCTTTATACCGTTCAGGAACCGATGGACTGACTTGTTTTTCATTCCAGATTTTCGTGGAGTACGTTTCTGCTGCAGACTGTCAGAAAGCCATGCAAGCTCTCACTGGCCGCAAGTTTGCCAACAGAGTTGTGGTCACCAAATACTACGATCCAGACATGTATCACAGACACGAGTTTTGAAAGCACGGACGAGTCTCGACGGGAGCATCTCCTTCCTCCTTTCTGTTTGTAAGCTCGGGTTCAGTCGGTTTCTTTACTCCTCTGAATGTTGTGAACGTGTCCTTGGAAAAGACTTGTTTTATTACATCTTCTACTTAACAAACTGGACTGCAGTGTGTGTTTCTTCAGTACTGAATATCTAACTCCCAGCTTAAGCCTAATACTCACACAGTGAACTTATCTCATTTTGAATTTTAAAAAATACTGTACTATTCATTACATTTGTAGTAGAATGAATGTGACATGTATCTTGCCTAAACCCTAAACTAATACTGCCTGACAATGCCAGAGTAGCTGTCTATCAAGTATGCACTATATGAGAAAAAACAACAGTCAAATGTTTAGATTTCCCTCCTGAGCACAAACATTTATTTCTCTGTTTTAGATCTAGATTTGAGAAACCATCATGATGTTTATTGTGGGGCTATGAGAGAAAAAACGTTTTTATTTATTTATTTATTTTTCCAAAGTAATATTTTCCTCTATATGTCACATATTAATGTTCCTTCAACATATACGATGCTATTACCTGTACTGCTTACATAGACCAAACGTTTTCTTGAAAATATACGGTGAAAATATACATTTTGTCATTTTGTAAATATGAAACATTAATGTCTAAAGATAAAAAATATATAAAATTGGCCACGCATACTGGAAGCTACTTGAATTAGAAAATTAATTGAATAAAAAATGAATTGTCGTGGTTGAAAAATGTTTTATCAAACTTTTGGACCATTGACCGTTTATTAAACCCCTCCCCACAAACAGCGATTGTCCAATCATAGCTTAGCAACTGTAACTAAGGCTGTAGTAAGAGCAATACTTTTACAAAAATAAAACTAGAAGAGCAAATGTGATGCTAGTGTTAGCATGTCTGGCTAACTAGCTTACCACCTACAGTTAGTAGCTAACTGAGCATTAACTCCAAAGCCAAGGAATAATGCTAGCTAGTTTGTGGGGTTACAGGTTACGTTAGCTAGCTAGCTGTCTAGTATTTCTCCGCTGTGTGGAAGCTGGTCCTGCGTGCGAACAGGCTAACGTTAGCAGCTCTGTCCTGCTCTTCACTGGATTTGGGGATTGTTTACACTCGAGCAACCGCAGCCAACATTACCTGAGTTAATGTTACGTGTACCAAATACATCGGTTAGTCCTTATCCTAAAAGTGAAAACATACATAATAACAAGCATGTATGCTAAGCAAAATAATAAGGTTGTAATAGCTTTAGCCAAAGTCTGCTAGCACGATATCATGTTTGTACACTGAAGACCCCTTTTATGAGATTCTCATTTTAAAACAAGTTAGCTGGAGACAGCGTTTTTAACAGATTCACAGAGTAGAGTTAACGTTAGCTTAATTAGCTAGCTAGCTACAGATGACCAAATCTGACAGCTAGTTGTTACTACAGCCGGTAAAATCGATGGTTGTCGGCTAGAAATGATAAGCTGCTTTTGTTTACTTCTGTCTTAAAAATGACTGAATTTCGATGGTAAATCTGCCTCCGTTATCATCGTTATGGTTTATGTGCTGCGTGAGAACGGAAAGCTTAACTGACATAGCAACAGTAACTAAGGGGCGGGGCTTAATAAACGGTCACGAGCAATAATTTTACAATTTATAACAAAATCAAATCTGTCTTCATGGTCTCGTTGAAAAAAAATAAAGCAAATATGCACATGTGAAGAAATGCACCTTTACGTTTTGTAGATAGAATTATTTTTTTTAAGCTTTATTGTTTGTGTAACGTTTTTGCATCTGTCGAATACATTGTATTAAATTAAAACATTAATTTATTATGAAATAACTTTCTTTATCTGCTTGAAAATGCATCACTTAGGGCTGTAAAAGTGCAGTACAGAACAGTATCCAAACAAATTTGTCTGACATTGGGATGTGAGAAAGTATGCATTTGGACCCCACCTGGTCTGGTTCAAAGTAAACAAATTGTATTTTAGTGTAATACATGGAACATATCAAATTATAATAAACAACAACTGTATTTTATACGTTTTTGGATGGCCACAAATTTAAAAAAATTGCCACTGCCATTGCCTTGAATAAATGCTTGCATCCACTGTCAGTCTGCCTGTGTGAGATTCCTTTTTTCTGCATTATCTATCTGTGACATAAAGACATTTATGATTAATTAAAACACATATATATTTTTAATAGATGTCAGTAAGTCCCTCCATTGTCATTTTAGTGACATCAGTTGTATCTAGTAATATAACACTGTGTTCAAACAAGATGTACCCTATCACTATGTAATGCATTCAAGCCATGCAATAAATACTACTCTTGTGAATGTTTTGTCCATTCACAAACTTGGCTGTAGATAAAATATTACACCACTTTTGCTTTCACCTCTTTTATTCTAAAAGGTTTTACCAGAGGTGATAATCTGTGTGGTGGATAAAATATTAGTTTCACAGCTATTTATTTATTTTTATTTTAACACTATTCGTGGGTACTGTACTTTAAACATTTTAATTATTTATTGTCTTGTCTGTTATCTATCTATCTACTGCTTGCCCTTGTAAAATTTAATTGCTCTTGTATAGTTTGTATTTTTATTTATATACTGCTAATTATTTATTTTTTACTTTTCTCTGTTTATCTGTACTTATTTCTGTCCTGAATTTTCCCTTTGGGGATCAATAAAGGGTTATTTTATCTTATCTTATCTTATCTTATCGGTCCCCCTGGCGTGTCTATATAAAGTTATATTGTAGTTTACTTATTTTTAAAAGGAAAAAAAAGACAAAATGTTGGTGGTTTTATTTTGAAGGTTGTGACCGGATGTTGGATGTTGTTCCCGCGTCCAATGACTTGTCCATGACGACAGCAGTCAACAGATCTGTGTTTGACAGATGTTCGTTCAGGAGGATCAACCGCTTCATTCAATGCTGAGTACCGGAGGAGGAGAGCGGTCTGTGTTTGGATTATTCACCCGGCGGAGGAGAGCTACGCTGACCGAAACATGTCCGGGGAAAAGGCCACGAGCCCGTGTAACAAATTTCAAGCCAACATTTTTAATAAAAGTAAATGCCAAAACTGCTTCAAGTCCCGGGAGCTGCATCTGTTGAACGACCATGACATGGAGCAGGTAACGTTAAACTACACTTGGATTCCGTTAATGTGACAGTTAGTTAATTAATATAGTAAGAGTGTAGTAGTTTTACCCTAAAATTTCGTCTTGAAAAATAAAGTGCTGACACCAAAAAACACTTCTGTGTAACTCATATTCGACTAGTTTTCTACTCCTATTTGTTATTAGCATCCGAAACTGACACAGCTGTTAGCTAGCTCACTATTCTTCCTCAATTAACGGTTAAATTATTAATTAATTTGCCCTTTTTAGTACGAAACCATACTGACACTGAAGGTGAAAACGTTGAATTTAAGGTTTAATTTTAGCTATCTGCCACTGTATGTTCACTTCGATCTGTTTAGTGCGTGAAAAACCAACAATTTTGGTTAAATTAGGGACTGTACACAAATTATTAGCAGGGGAGGGGGGGCAGACAAGGAGTAGTTATATATTTTTTGTTTTTGTTAAGGGGAGGGTTGTCAGACTTTTTAAGGAGAGCAGAGAAGGGTTTTTCTATTTTTTAACACCCCAAATTTGAATTTTAATTTAAGTAAAATATTCGCAAATGATGGTTCTAGTGTGCACAGTGGGTCATAACGGGACGCTTTGGCACGTGCAAATGGGCAAAAAAATAGTTTTTCCCATTAAACTAAGTTAAATATTGTCTCTACCAAAAAATGTTCCCTCCTTCACTTTATACTGCATCATAGCAAAAGATAAAATAAAGTAAAATGTGTTATATAAGTTCAGCCTTTTGTTATGTTTGTCATAATTTAGAAATGTGTAATTCCTCTTATAATTTTGACATTGATAGCTATTGTGAAAATTAATGTTACATAAATATATAAATGTTTGAAGTAGATTACATCATTTTAAAATGATTTAGGCTTTCTATTTTTCTGTTATTAATGACGGGAAGAGTTGTACCAACCGAGTGCTATATTTTGAGGTGTTAGGGTGAGGGAGTGTTTTTCTCAGTGAAGGGTATGGTCCAAATTAAATATTAATATTGCTAGGGAGGGTCTTGCAATTTTAAAAAACTGAAATATAAGATTCAAACCCGCCCCCTCGACCCTAGTAATTTTGATACAGTCCCTTATTTACGTTAAAATAGCAAAATGCATTTAAAGAATCAAAGTAAGTATTTGTTATGCAGATAAATGGCCCCTGTCAATAATTATATTATTATATATGACAATGCATCAGTGCATAAGTAGCATTTTGCTGTTGAAGCTAGTCGAAGTAGAGCTAGTTTTACTTTACATACAGTTAGGTAGGTAAATTTAAATCATTGCTTTGTATTTTAAGCTAATTATACTCTGAAAAGTAACAACAAGTTTCTTGTAAATGTAGTGGAGTAAAACGTAAACTATTTACCCTTTCAAATGTAGCGGATGAGAAATGTAAAGTAGCATAAAATGGGAAGTACAAGTCCCTCAAACTTAAGTATACATATATGTAAGTATACATTACTTGTGTGAATGTAGTAGTTTACTTTCCACCACTCCCAGAGGCATAGCATTGTCTGATTTTGACCTGTAAAAGGGAAGTGTGGAGATTAATCATGTTGTCTATGAAATGTCATAAATAAATAAAGACAAGTACCCTCCACAATCTCCCACAGCCCTAAGGGATGTATTCAAATAGCTTATACTGTCCAAAGATCCATTGGTTTCTACTGAATTTAAAGACACCTGATATGAAACAGAGAAAATCAGCAAAAAATAAGTATTTCAGACGGTGGAATCAGAAAATATTTACTTTTTACTGGATATATGACAAGTTATCAAAAGTATCTCTTTCAAGATACCTGAAACAATCCAGTTATTGGTAACCAGCTAAACATTTCAGCAGAATAGACGAGTTATTTATTTATTTCTGTTTACTTGCAAAGCAGCAGTGGTTGCACGCCTCTGGAAACATTGTTCGTGCAGGTTTGTCATGTGGAGGTGATGCAAGGAGACGATCATGACGGCTTCCTACATGCCTCACATTGTTAAAATATGTTATTACTCCCCCTGTATCTCGTCCTGGTTTCACTGCGCCTTGTAATTTCAGCGCTGTTGCTCAACCTGCAAACACTACATATGCCATTTCTCTGACACAGTCAACTGTGCTCACAGACACTGTTTTTAACATGTTCAGCTACATACATACTGTGTGCATATTATTTTGGGGACATCAGGAAGCACAACGGCGCGTTTATTTTCTTTGTTCAACCCAACTTTCGGCCACATTCACCAAAAATAATTAAATAAATCAGCTAAAATAGACAGCGCTTCCAAAGATAAAGATTTCATGTAGAGCTGAAACGATTAGTTGATGAATCAATGAGTCAATCGCAAGAAAATTAATCGTTTTAACATATTTTTCAAGCATAAAATGGCAACATATTCTCCTCTTCCAGTGTCTTAAATGTGAGAATTTGCTCATGTAATAGTAAAATATATATCTTTGGGTTTTGGACTGTTGCGCGGACGAAACAAGTGATTTGATGACGTCACCTGTGAGAAATTGAGATTTGTTTTTACAATTTTGTGACGTTCAGTAGACCAAACGAAAATAATCAGCAGATTAATCGATGATTTTGGTTGTTCACCCGAAGAGATTTCCCCCCCAACTGAAAAGAAATGTTTGGATTTTTTACGTTTTCCTTTCAGATTTAGGGGTCTGGAGTTCAAAGTGTGTATTGATTGAAAGGTTTGCCACAGTGGTGCTTTCATGTGCAGCCATATAAATTAGAAATGTGGCTTTCCAAATCAGAAGTTAGCGTTTAAATACAGAACAGTTCTGCAGCAAAGTGTCAAGTGTTGGATGTCGGAGCTCAAAGTCGAGTTCTAGTGTTCATTTTGATACAGTATGTATCGGTACATTAGTGAGGCATCAACTAACGATTACTGTCATTATTGATTAATCTGAAGGTCTATTAAATGTCATGAAATAGTGAAAAATGCCTGACAGAGTTTCTAAAGCCAAAAGTGACATCTTCAAATGTCTTGTTTTTAGAGCCTGACCGATACTGGATTTATAGGGCAATCTTTTCTTTTTTTTTAACAAACACGTAACATAATCAACAATCTTGATATGGATCGCTTAGATTTGTGAGGGTTTTTTTTTTGGAGAATTGTGACCAAGATACATACTGTGCAGAATGTAAAGGTGTCATTGTTTCTAAATGACCTCAAAACTAGTTTCTTGTTACTTCCCGGGCGATATATACACAGATATTGATTTATCTGCTGTAAACTAATATCTGCAGATGTATCGACCTGTTCAATATTTATATTTAATATATATATATTTTAGCGCTAATTGTTTTGTCCGTCCACCAGTCCAAAACGTAAAATATTTAGTTCACTATCGCATAAGACGAAGAGAAAGCATCAGATCCACACATTTGAGAAGCAGGAACGAGGGAATGTTTGACATTTTTGCTAGAAAAAATGTCTTAAACGATTGACTAATTGACTGATTGATTAATCGAATCGAAATCGATTATCGAAATAATTGTTTCAGCTCTATATGTTATTTAGGTGATAACAGACTGTGCTTTAGAGGCTGAATGCTGACTATTAAGTTTCCACTCCCCCCCCCTGACTTACAGGCAAAACCCATCTATGGAGGCTGGCTGTGTTTGGCTCCTGAGGGGACAGATTTTGACAACCCGATGCAGAGGTCAAGGGTAGGACATGGTGAAACTGAGCTGAAATACACACACATTCTCCAGTTCTGTGTTGAGACTTTTTCCTTAATAGAAATGCTGCTGTAGTGATTTTGTTTGTTTGTGTCTCAATGTCAGAAATGGCAGCGGCGCTTCTTCATCCTGTATGAACACGGCAGCCTGAGCTTTGCCCTGGATGAACTGGTAAGAAACTATAACCGAACATACATTGAGGTAGCAGCGTGCAGTAAATCCTGTTCTGTACATGCATCTGCATTTACAGTATGTTGGGATCAAGCAGGCATCTTTAGGCCAGATGTCGTGTGCAGAACCACAGCAGATGATTCGGGCTTAGCCTGTCCTCTAATGTACACATCCCCCTCTCTCTGTGATCCCCTCAAATCTCTTTCATTCCACACTTAACACCACAAACTACTTTCTGTTTAACTGTCATTCGTCTGCGTGCTGGTGTTCAGTCCTAGCAACGCAATTTACCCAATTTCGAAACCTCTACCAGAATAATTTGGATGCTCTGATTCTCCTGCAGCCGAGCACTTTGCCACAGGGGACGGTGAACCTGAATCTGTGCACAGACATCACTGACGCAGAGCCCAGGACGGGCCAGAGAAACGCACTCTGCATCATCACGCCGGAGCTGGAAATATTCATCCGTGGTGACAATAAAGAGATCATTAATGGGTCAGTATAAAACAAACAGGAGCAGTAATAATAAGGTTTCCTGTATCCCACCTAACTTGTTTCTATCTTTGCTTACCAGGTGGAGTGAACAGCTTGCAGTCTATCTACGGACTGACAAGCAGAATCAGAAGAAAAAACGCAAAGTGGAACCTGTTGCCACGCAGGTAGGTAGCAAAGCAGATGTCCATCGAATGCTCCAGGACACACTGAAGCACACATTGTGTTTTTCCTGCAAGCTGATCGATGTTGGAACACTTTGATCCAGTACAAGATTGATCAACTAACGGTCTGAATGCCATGAAATTCAATATAGACATTCATGGTCCTCAGAGGATGGATCCTGATGTTTTCGGCAACCCCCTGACCTTTCGTCTTGGATCAGTAAAAGACCAAAATGTCCGCTAATACTCAAACAAGACTAAGAGGCTACAGCCATGCTAGCAGCTCTGTGAGGCTGTAGGCACAGTGGAGCTAAATGCTAACGTCAGCATGCTAGCATGCTCACAGTGACAATGTTAACATGCAGATGTTTAGCAGGTATAATGTTCACCATCTTAGTTTAGCGTGTTAGCATGCTAACGTGCTAATTAGCACTAAACACAGATGCTGCTAGCATGGCTAAAAATTTGGCTTTTTTTGGCTTTCAACAAGCTTTTAAAAACTGCACGCAAAACATCCTTTAATCTATATGTCAGACTTCCATGAAATCAACACATTTATATTATTAATGAAACAATTAATATATATTATTAAGTTTTGGTTTTAGTGACCTCATGGCCTTTTTTTCCCTCACGGACAAAAACAATTTACTTATTATCAAGCTAAGATGCCTCATGTTTGCTGGTTCCGGGCATAGTAAAGTAAAAATAAATAAATAAAAATGAATTCTCTTTTTGTTTTTCTAACACAACATTAGGAACCCAGTCCAGCAAAGATGGCTGCAACCGATCCAAGTTTCCCGTCCTCGGAGAGCGCTGCAGAGTCCGACTGCGGTCGGTGGCAGGAAGACCAGCAGGGAAGGGGACCGGGTATAACCCCCATGTGGACTGTCACAGACGCAGATCCCCCGAGCCCCGAGCAGACCCCTGCAGGTGCAGCAGAAGCAAAACACACACACACACACACATACTCAGGCTTTCATGTCCGTCAGCCAATCACAGCCACTTCCTGTCCTCTCTCAGTGTCCTAACGTCCTGCAGATGTTCACACGCTTGCAGCTTTTTATTTATACATTTCATTTAACCCTTGTTTAACCGGGCATGTTGACCGAGTGCTGATTCGTAATCATGGGAACAGAGCTGGAGGAGTTTTAGCAGGAAGCAGAGTTACATAAACACAGACAAAAACACACTGTGAGATGTGCAGGAAAAAACTCGTGTCTCTGACCTTCAGGCATCTTAAAAGCCAAACATGATCCATAAAAGACCTCTTAAACAAGTCCTAATAGGCTTGATGATTAGCACAGGACAGGTATTGGTCCTTACTGGAGCTTTGTGCTGCGACAAAGTGGACAGCAGCACCCATCTGGCGTCAGACTTATTGCAGGTCTGGAAAGGTCCTGTAATGAAGGCCTGGATTAGCTGACTGTGTCTAAAGGCTGCTTCATTAGAGCGGTGGAGGTTATACACAAGGGTTTCCTCTTGTCATTGAATTCCTGGACCAGCATTGAATTCTTTAAGGTGTTTTCCAGACAGGGACAGACAGGTAATATTGATCAGTTCTCTGAGGAAGTCAGTCAATATCTGTGAAAGTCGTTATGTCACATGTATTTTCCCAGTTTATTTCAGACATCCACTGCACTTTGTGGTGGATTTTCTTTCTTCTTCTTTGTCAGGACTGGACATCGTTAATTAAACTTTAGTTTACAATAAAATTAAAGTAGGTGAGGTACCACTGCCCTCACTGGCGAGTCAAAGAAAAATGCACAAACAGCAACAGAGACTCAGTGTCAGTTCAATTCATGTTGGTTTATTTGTATCAATACAGAATACAAGCAAACCGTGTTGTCTCGAGAGCAACCAGCTAACAAAGATTATATTTTGATTTTAGCAGCATTGACAAACAACATCAACAGACACAGTCAAATATTTAGGTAACAATGTCATTGCAAGTTTTATAATAAATCTGAGTCCCCTCTCATATTTAAAAACTTGATGTGTAACGGAAGGCTGATCCACCCAATCTGCAGCTGTACAGAGCGATTTAGCGTGTTTTAGCTCATTGTTTTTGTTTTAAGGGAAATTAACTGTAATGTTGTAAACAACAACAACCTTGTCTCCAGCAGCAGCAGGCAGAAGTTTTCAGGAAAAAGCTCTGATAAACCCAGTTTTCCTTTGTCATGTTAAGTCATGTCCTCTTCTTCAGTCCAGTTCGACCATCTTTTTTGTTGATTTTTATTCATGATTCTGTCATTGTAATGTCTTTTCTTTGTGTTTGTGTGTGAGTAAGCTAAGTGATCAATTAGCTGTCCTACAGAACAGAAAAATGGTTTGCGGTTCTGTCGCTGTTGCAACAGATAGAAGATAATTTCCTAAACTTGAGAAAAACACTGTATTTCATTCAAAACTATGGAGGTTTTGTGCCGCTGGCCGCAGTGTGAACCCTGACACAGCGTTGTGTGATTAAAAAAGAAAGATTTCATTGAGCTTGTTGGCTGCTGGCTGTTTAAAGAGAGTCAGGGTTTTGTGGTAAACAGATAAACAGCTTCTTCAGACACGACTCAGTGGAATTACACCAAACTGTGTTTGTGCCCTCAGCATATCTAACAGCCTGAAATCCTTTTTGTGTTGCTTTCTATATCCAGGCAACACACCTACCTACCTGTGCCCGGTCTCCAGGGACTCTCTGACCTTGGACGGTGCTGGCAGTTTCGTCAGCCCGGTCGGCTCCTTGGACTTGGTGGCCGACCCCGGCAGCAACAACCAGCTGGCTGAGTCAAACAACATCCAAACATCAGCAAACAACAAGAACCAGAGCCAGGACAGAAGGTTAGAAATGAATCGGGGGAAGATTAGCAATTTCCAGCCAATTTTGATGATAACGTGTATAAATAACTCTTCTATACGTTGTGTTTGGCAGCAATCTGGTGTTTGTTTTCTTATGTGCGTTTGCATTCTGTGAGTTACAGCCATTTAAAGTGCCTTGGCAGAGGAAAAGGGGTAAATGTGCAAGCAATTAGCACAAAGGACATCCAATGCCTCTCTGCTTCCCCCCAGTATAAAGCCGAACAGCCATCACACACCGCTAAACACCAGATCAAAGGCTCACGCTCTACCCCTCCATTAGAGATCTGACTGCCGCATTTTTAAATTTAGCTTAAAGAAACCCTCCCAGTTTGTGCCCCAGCAGCATGTAAACTGGTCACGTGAGGAGAGTCTGTCTCATCCCTTCACTCATTGCCTTTTTGGGAAACAAAAACACAAAATACTTATGCCCCCCAAATAAGGCCAGAAATTCCAAAACGCTGGTGTAATTAGAGATCTGCAGCATTGTTTCTCAGGACCTTAATGCTGACTGTCTGCCCGCCTGTCAGAGGAAGTAGACTTCAGCTCGAAGCTCAGTTTCAGGGCACCGGAGGCAGAGCGGGCACTAAGACACCATGCTCAAGAAAAGCTGACAGAAGTTAGTCTATTTATAAAGTACTGAAAGTTACAAAGCAACTTAGTAAAACAGTAACTGTTGGCATTGACAGGACAGAGTTCAACATGTGATGTTTCATGCTTTAACAGACTGTGTTAAATCTTCTTAAAAGAGGAAATTAAAGTTTATGTCAAGTTTTCATTGTGATGAGGAAAACTAAAAACTGCCATCATTATTTGATAATATTGTTACATTAATGTCTCTTTACAGGGTTCGTCCAAAGTGTTGAAAGTTTGGAAAATGCTTAATTTTAACCATTGTGTTTTCAAGGTTTGGAATATGCTTAAATTCGAATATACTCCTTGAAAAATGCTTGATTTTCAACATAATCTGGTGTTTCATCATCGACAAAGTCACTCATGTAAACCAAAAATCTTTTAATATTTAAAATTAAATGATCCCGTCGTCATATTTGTTTGTTGTCTCCAGACTGGAATATCTCAATTATTGGTTAAATTGCCATGACATTTTGTACTGACATCCATGTTCTCCAGAGGATGAATCGTACTGACTTTGGTGATTCCTTGGCTTTTTCTCTAGCGCCATCATCAGGTCAAATTTTCAGTTTGTCAAACACTTGGTTTTACGACTAAACAAGACATTCCCATCATCCTCAGCTGTACTTTGTGTTTACTGCTAATTAGCAAATGTTAGCATGCTAACAGGCTAAACTAAGATGCTGAACATCATAAACATTATACCTGCTAAACATCACCATGTTAGCATACTGATGTTAGCATTTAGCTCAAGCACCGCTGTGCAGCCACACAGAGTTGCTAGCATGGCTGTAGACTCTTGTTGTCTTGTTTTCACTGTCAGTTAATCTTTTTTCAATTAAAGGTTCAATGATTTACTTTATAAAATGTCAAAAATAATGACAACTAGGCTACGAATCGGACCAGTTTATAAAAAAATAAAGCCATTTTAGAACATTATCAAAGAGAGAAAAGCTGCAAATCCTCACATTTAATAACGTATAACTGGCAAATGTTAATGATTAAGGTGATTTGGCCAATGGATTAATTGACTAATTATTTCACACTATATTCAGATGCAGTTCATAACTGTTAATGCTTATGGAATTGAAAAAACTGTACCTTTTTTTTAAACATAACAAAATTCTGCAATCAGAACAAACTCAACTAAGGGCAAATCAATCAACATGTTTACAAAACCCACTAAAGTAGAATAATGTAAATGCCATGTGTTACAGCACGCTCACACAAACAGATACTGATTGATCCTAAACCCAACTTTTAACTGACACCATTGCTTTTCATCGTCTGACAGTTGTGTATACATTATATCAGGTTACTTTGGGGTATTCGGCCCGTGCAATTCCTGCTCTACTTCTACACTAAACACCTCTGACACCAGTGGGAAGGATGTCAGCTCTTATTTAGTCTCTCAACAGCAGCACTAGCAGCGGTGACACTCGGAGAAAGATCTGTGTCCTCTGGGCTCTTTTCTGCTGCACAGGTGCTGTTTGGAGTCTATTATCAAGCTGTCGTCCTCAGTGTGATGCTGGAGGGAATCATGTCAGGACCCACCAGTGTGTTAGCGGGGTCAGGGAAGCCACACATCCATACTGTGTGTTTGTCCCAGGTGAAGTTTTTCTGTAATTAGTTGTTCATGTTTTCCAGCCGTGGCAGCCCAACAGAGAGGCTGCTGGGATTGAAGGCCACCGAGAAAGAGCAGGGAGGGGGGGCAGCCGCTTCCAGGAAGGGCAGGAGTGAAGCTCGCGCCAACAGTCGAGAGGTAACCACACCAACTGCACGTTTCATGCTACACCTTCGACACTAAACAGGTCCAACTATCCATCCATTAACTCACACTCACTGTATCCGGGTCCAGTGCTGTGTCGCAATTTAGATACTTCCATTAATAAACTTACATGCAGTACACTGTGTACACTATGTACTGACTTGTGTAGTGCGTTAATTTTGACAGGGTAGTGTTGTCTCAAATCAAACATGGCTGTTGTGCGCTTACCGGAAATGACAATCGCAACATTTCACCGCGTCTTCTGTTTCTTTTTAATGGCAAAATATTAAGTGTAAGTACGGAAGTACGCGATTAGAGACACAGCACAAGTCCCGCAGTTCTTCCTGGAGGATCCTGAGGCACTCCCACGACACGCAGGATATCATCACTGTCTTCTTCGTATATATTTTTCATATATAATCCAATAGGATTTTAAATGGTGTATTTAGCTCCTTCGAACTCTGCTAGAACCCTCAATGACAGCATATTCAGAGGTCAGGGGACACGGAGTACATGGACCATTGTTCAGTGCATGGATGCATGTATTAAGGAGAACTGGATACCGCATTCAAAGATGGCGCCCCATTCAGTCCTATGAAAGTTGCTCACTTGGCGCATACACCGGAATAGTTTGGGCCCATACAGCATTGCTCATGCGCGTCCGAGACTTCCTGTTGTCTTCTCACACACATGAATGGGATAAAATAATCACTGGCTTTTTATTAATCTTTTATTTTAATTTATAAAAACGAGGCAAATGGAAGAAAAACCAAACGAAATAAAAAAAGGTAGGTTTATGTAATAACAAGCTAGCAGGCTCGCTTGCAGGTAAAAGAGACAGAGTTTGTGCGGATGAAGTAGTTTTGTTTGGATATGGGGGCGTCTGAGATGAAGGGGTACCTGTCACGTTGTTATTTTACACAGGTGAGAAAAGAACTGAACAAACACAAAACTATAGATATGCCTTGTGAAATGACTATTATTGTTGTAACTTTGGTAGTAAATAGTGAGTTCATGTAGCATATAGAAGGAACATGAATAAGAAAACAGGTTTTGAGGGCCTTTTTAACATCAAACTTAAAAACCCATTTCCTGACTGTGGTCGTTTGCTACCATATGACGGTAATAATCATGATGCTGATTTATCTGAACGTGGGTTCGTCATGATTGAGACCAGTCACTGTATCCAGCTGTACTCAGCCTGTACTGGGCTGGGCTGTGGGCCGGACTGGTTTAAACATGACTCGCACAACCAGGTGTTACACAGAGAGAGACGTCACTTTAACGATGAAGCTCTGATCAAACACCGTGGACGGCTGGACAAAGTAAATCTCTTAAACTCCACACTGAGACTGTTCATCAACCAGAGTGTGTAAACATGAGATGGGTCCTGATTCATTCAGGTCTTTTGCGGCCCAGTGGCCCACATTCAGTCCGCGCTGAGCGCTGAGAGGGAGGTGATGAGAGTTTGGCATGTAACACGTGGACGAGTCGATCCTGCCGTGTCAAGACATGTGTTTGTTCCAGCATGTGAGAGAGAGAGGCTACATGTGTCAGCAGGTGGGAGAGAGAGGCGGTGATTCATTCAGAGCTGCATTTTGTTTGTGAACAGAACTGGTTTTGATGCCCCGAAGGCGTTCAGGCCGCCTCCTGTTGTGTGTTGAGTTGTGTTGTGAGAAGACATTCCTCCTCCAGGTTTTTTATTCGAGGGATTCCTCAGAACTGAAACAAGATACAGTGTGATGTCGGGAGCTCAAGGACTCTTTACGAGAAAATCAAAACTCTGCCGACAAACTGCAGAATCACTGATATTTACTGAACTTGATAAACTCAGGAGAGGCTCAGAAAGTAGGGCCTCCATTTCCAAGTGCACATCTGTTTGTGAATGATAGTCACTGTGTGTTGTCGGGCTAGACTCTAGTAATTAAAGAGGTGAGTAGACTTTAACAAGTGTCTGTCTGTGTGTGACAGCATCAACAACATGAAGCGTAAACAGTCCACAGGGGTGTCACATAAAGAAGATTACCACTTACTTCCATAAGTCAGACTTATTTTCAGGACATTCTGCATCATGAAGCAAGATGAGTGGATTAATCCGCTATCTTTGGGTTTTCCAGTATCATGATCTGGCTGACTTACAGCTGGGCTCCAGAGCAGAGGGGTATTCCATAAAGGTGGCTCAGAAAAGCTAAAAACCTGAACCAGGATTTACCAGTTTCATAAAGCCTGTCATTTCATGACTTTGAAACACAGACCTGAGACATCAAGCACTGATCACATCAATTCTGTTTTGTTTCCGGTTCGTTAGTGGCGGATTACAGCCATGCATAAAGCGTAGCCTATACCGCCAACTTCTCACCAAACTACGCTTTGCAACGAGCCGAATTGATTCGCTCCAAACCAGTTGATGGAAACGTGCCTAAATCGCATTTCTTTTTAGCAACATTTCAAAAATGTGCTTAAAATTTGCTTTACAGTTGAATGGAAACATGGCTACTGGTTAATTATGGGGTGAATCTAGGCCTGAAAACTAACCTGACCGAGACCAGGCTAGTCTGGTCTGGAGGGATAAGTTTTCATGTGAACTTTCCTGAAAATAAGCCTGAATTACCTAAAGAAGCCTGGTTTAACTGGCAAGACACCCCTCAGCTTTGTGATACCAGATTAATTATCCCGGATTAAAGAGAGCCAGACTAAGTTGAACTTTGTGTTACAAGCCCCCGGACTGACTTAGAGAGTAACTGCTGACCTAAACCACAATGCCAAAAGTTCCCTTGTGCTTTGTGGTTTGTATTATATAAATATATATATATACTATGTTTAATATCTGCAGCTCGGAGGCCGCCAACGTCACAGTTTTGTCTTTACACGTCTGTTTTCTTCACTGTGAATCGATGTGATTAATGCTTGATGTTTCAGGTCTGCTCACATCAGCGGTTCACAGTTATGAAACGGTTTAATCCTGGTTTAGTTTGTTAGATTCAAGACAACGCTGAAACACCCCTCAGTGGCCAAAGCTGATATAGAAAACAACTGTAAAAGTACGAGTACGAGTACATTCATCCTGACAGTGCAACACAGATCGTCACCGCTGTGGCAGCTGTTAATCTTTGATTAAACAGACAGACTCATTCCAGAGGATTTGCCTCTTAAACACACCAGCAGCACATTTTACCCCACGTGATGATTTATGTGTCTTTGGGTGTGTTTGTTTTGGTAGCCAGGAGAAGGTCAGAAGAGCCTGTCCAGAGCTCATTCAGGCCTCAGTGCTGAGATTCCCAAGACAGCCTCCTCTTCCCCTCTTCTTCCTCCCCCCCACAGCTTTGGGAGGCTTCTTCACGAAACAGAGGACAGGCTCTGTCTGCAGCGGTCAGCGATTGTTTGGGAAGAAAAAAAGATCGGTTCACTCTGCAGCCAGAGCGCTGTGTTCCTCCATGTGTCCTTGGATAGTTTTCAATGTAAATGCCAGAAAAAGAAAAACACAAAGAATGTTCTGTAACCATTAAAGTGGTCATTTTTTTCCCCCGTTAAAGTGGTTATATAAGAGGGAAGAATGAATCTTTTGAATAGCAGAGGCTCAAGTAAACAAAAAAAACGAACCCTTGTTTCATTAAATGCTGTGTAATCCAGACTTGAAAGAGAGTCCGATACGTGCTGTGGAAGCAGCTCTATTAGCCAGCGTGAAACCTGATCAGAAGAGGCATGCAGGAATCTTGCCCTCGCTTTTTTGGACTTGTAGCATCATTTTGAAATGTAAGACAAAAAGCCACAGAGTATCGGGGATTATGCAGCGTCTGAAACCTTTTCATGCATTCCATAGCCGAAATGCAGTCATCCATGTGCAGCTCACTGGTGATGTGAGTAAGAGTTTAACAGGCAGTGTAGAAAGGCCTGTTGGGCTCCCCGCAGTGCTCTACAGCAGGCCTAATCCTCACAGCTGACATCTCTGCCAAGGATCCAGACTATCGGTTACTCTGGTTGATGGAATTCAGGCCGCACATACAAACTGCCACCGATTCAGAAAACACGTCACGTCTTCACTTCAGCGAAAACCTGCTTCTGATTAAAAAAACAACTAAATGCTAGTGATGAAAGGAGTTGTTATAGTTTCATTTGATTTTTTTTACAGAAACTCCAGTCGTGTGGAGACATAGCCCAGCTGACCGCACCCCCGCCTCAGAGGAGAGCCCGGTCTCTGGACCGCAGGACTTCAGACACCGTCATGACGGTGAGTCACCACACAGATTTGGGTTTTTACTAGTTCAACAAATAAAATACTAATTATTTGTGTGTGTAAATGAAAGCTGCATCAGGCAACATCATACACTTCTGCTTTAAATGGCAGTGAGAGGAGACCCTTTAAACTACAGAGTAGATCAAAAGTATGACAGCCCCAATTGCGACCCCTAGAGGCCACACAGCGCCTTACACTCCATGTGCATTTCAGAGTACTGACCGAACTGTGGAGGAAGTATTCAGATACTTTACTTAAGTAAAAGTACTAATACCACAGTGTAAAACTACTCTGTTAGAAGTAAAAGTCCTGCATTTAAAATGTTACTTAAGTAAAAGTATGTCAGTATAATCAGGAAAATGTACTTAAAGTATTAAAAGTAAAAGTACTTGTTCTGCAGTAAAATGGCTGCTGTGGCTGTTATATTATTATATATTATATCATTAGATTATTATGCATTAATGTAAACACAGGATTTATCATTAATAATTGGTCACTTAGATCACATTTATTACTCTAAACACAGTTCAGTTTCACTAGGAAAGATGAGCCACACAAATATAAAGTAACACAAATCAACAACCCTTCAAATGATTGATTTACACACAAGTCTGATCAATATTGTTTACATTGTGTCTTGTTTACAGCCAGATTTATTAAACTTCAAAAAAGGCTGGATGGTCAAACTGGATGAAGATGATCAGGTAAACCTTTTTTAAAGTCCTAAATTGAAGTTGTGTTCCTGATTTAAATTGATTTCTTTGATTTTGTCTGTTAACATCTTCTTGCTCATTCATTTGTTTTTTGCTTCCATCTAGTGGAAGAAATATTGGTTTGTGCTGTCGACTGACAGTCTGAGGTACTACAAGGACTCAATAGCTGAGGAGGTATTTTGATATTCGTTTTTTTTATATAGAATACAAATAAGAAGTGTTTCTTTTAAGACGTTTGAATGTGTTTTGCTGTCTCTCCTCAGGCTTCAGACCTTAAAGGAGAAATCGACCTAACAAAGTGTTATAATGTGTCTGAGTACCAGGTGCAGAGGAACTATGGCTTTCAGATCCACGTAAGAAAACAGTTCCCACACTAAACAGACAAAAACTGTATCTTCTGCATCAACAAGAAGTTAAGTTGAATGTTTTCATGTCACAGACCCCAAAGGGTGTCTACACTTTGTCGGCCATGACTTCAGGGATTCGCAAGAACTGGATCCAGGCTCTGATGAAAAATGTACATCCAGCTAACGCCCCTGATGTTACCAGGTAAAGTCAGCTTAAAATACTCCTGTGGGATCCTGTAAAATCTGTTTTAATGTGGGTGGTAATTTAAAACCAATATCCAGTCGTAGATATAAATTTAAGTGAGCCTACATTTAAAAGAAGACAGAATAAATCTGCGTATTTTGAAGCCAATCAAGAAAGTGTTCAGGACCAATCCTCCCAGTATGCTAACTCACATTTTGAAAACAAGAAACAATAAATGTTTAGCTTTTTTCCTTTAAAAAAATTACTGAACAAAAAATGAATTAGTTATCAAAAATTGTTGACGATTACTTCTCTAATCAAATAATTGACTGATTGTTTCATCCCTACTCCACACTGTGACATTTTCCTGTCCTCCATCTAAACACACCTACATGTTGTGCACAGTTTACCTGGCCACCACGCTCCCTGCAGCCTACCTGAAGCCCTCCCCAAACCAGATGTGACTCGGGACTCTCCGTCCGCTGACATCTGTACAGAGAGAGACCCTCACCCCAAACACAGGAGTGTGATGGAGAGACGGCGGGAAGGACGCTACAAAACCTTCGACTGGGCTGAGTTCAGGCCTCAGAACAAGCCGACTCCGGACCCAGATCCTCGGAGGACTAAAGACCTGTGCTCACTGGAGTTGGGTGACCTGGAGAGGAGGAAGAGGCGGGAGGAGAGGAGGAGGAGGTATGAGAGCGTGCTGGGCCTCTCTCTGGGCTGGGAGGTGAAAGGAAATAAAACAGCAGATGGCGGTGTCAGAGCACTGAGTCCAAAATCACAGCGAAGGGTGGAGGAAGAGATCGAAGAGTGCTGGAAGCAGGTGGAGAAGAGCATCTTCAGACTGGAGAGGACCGTCCCCCTGTTTACTGAGGCCAAAGACTCTGTGGAGACGGAGAAGCTGCTGGACAGCTACAGGAAGGGGGTGAGTGCTGCTCCTACCAATATATGTCAACTTTATTTAAATGAATAGATATTCACGGCCCCCAGAGGATGAATCCTGCTGACTTTGGTGGTCCCGTGACTTTTCATCTAGCGCCACCAGCAGGTCAAAGTTTTTATTTTACCAGTGAAATATCTCAACATTTACTTGGTGAATTGGCACAAACTTTAGACAGACATGGTCCCCAGAGGCTGAATCCCAATGACTTTTACTCTAGCGCCACCATGAGGTTAATGTTAATATATTGGATGGATTGCCATGAAATTTGGTTCGGACGTGTTTCGCTTTATGACCAAATACCTGCAAAACTAATGACATTCCTCTGCTGTACTTTGTGTTTGGTGCTAATTAGCAAATGTTAGCATGCTAACACACTAACAGGTAAACATGGTAAACAGTATACCTGCTAAACATCAGCATGTTCATATTGTCATTGTGAGCACGTTAGCATGTTGACGGTAGAATTTAGCTCAATGCAGCGCTGTGTCTGAGCACAGCTGCTAGCATGGCTGTAGACTCTGAGTCTTGCTATATTAACAATGGATCAAGTCATTTTTGTGATGTGAAAGTTGTTGTCAAAGTGGTGAACTCACTCACCAACTCTGCAGCTCTACTGAGCTTTTTAGCCTCTTGTAGCTTATTGTTTTGGTTTTAACGCTACATTTACTGTCCAGTTCAGTGTCACCAATCTTATACAACCCTGTTGTTAACCAAAAAATATACTATTATAACTATTGAACGCTCCCTGCTCAGCACCAAAGTTAGCAACTAGCTGGTGAAGAAAGTTGAACATCTAGCAACTAAAGAGCCAGATATTTTTATCTGGAGACCAAAAGAGAGCCAAAAAGAGAGTGAATATTGGACTTACGTTCACCAGGTAGATGGATGTAATGTTTCTCCGTGTCTTTTGGATCTTCTGCCCCCAAGTGGCCACAAAATTCAATCAATGCAGCTTTAAATTGCACTACTTTATTGCCAAAACGATATATATTTCTAATATTACATCATGTCTGTGGGAGCATTTGTTGTCTCAGCATCTGTTGACTAACTGGACAGAAGAGCATGATTATATTAGACGTGATGTGATGATGTTTTTTTTAAGCCCTTTATCAGAATGATTATTGTAGCTACAGATTTGGGATGTGAGAGGCTTTTATATATTAACTGGTTGTCTTTTGAAGGTGGAGGATCTGAAGGCCCAGCTGGCCGAGTCGGAGCATCGCAGACTGGAGCTGGAGGCTCAGCTGAGTACAGCAGGATGTTATCAGCAGCAGGTCTGACACTTTTTGGACCGCAGCTACTTGCTTTTCTCTGTTTTTGATATCTTTTTATGTAGCAATCATGCTGTGATCTGTTTTTTAACATATGGTAGCTAATCCTCCTTTTTTCTTCTCTGTTGTCTTTCCTGAAGCTGGAAACTCCACTAAGTTCTGAAACAGAGTTTTGCCCATCGGACACAAATGAGAAGCCATTAAACAGCCACACACAGACCCTGAAAGACGCATACAAAGAAACCAGAGAGCTCCTACAGCAGCAGAACATTATCAGACAGGTCATGCAGGAGCAGCTCAGCTTTGAAGCGCCTTCACTAACACCTCAGACACCCAGCATCTGGCTGCATGATGCAGAGGGCAATTTCCAAGAACTGGGGGATTTGCTTCCTGAGACAGTAGCCACACCTTTATTATCCCCTGAATCAGACAGCCAGGACTTATCTTCTCAGAGTGATGGAGAAACTATAGAACTACATTTGGACGTCGCAACAACCAACCACCAGAATCAGCTGGACAGAGAAGACCTTCAGCAGGTTCTCAGCTCAGAAACACAAATAAATAACATTGAATACAGCTCATTAATTCTGGAGAAGCCTGCAGAGGGAGATGACGACTCGCTGAACTGCTGTGTAGAGCACCACATACCTCCAGACCAGGCGGTGGTGAGGAGGCTTTCCCAAGAGGTGGAGCTGCTCACCAGCCAGAACGAGGCTCTCAACCAGCGCAACCAGGAGATGCTAAACCAACTGACAGAGGCAGACCGCGAGATAGAGAGACTGAAAGCAGAGCTCAGCAGCAGGTACACTGAGCCCCACCACCTCCCAGAGGTGGAACAGCTGGCACAAATGAGGGTAGAAGATCTGGAGGGGGAGCTGAGCTTGAGAAACCAGCAGCTCCTGGAGGCCCAGACCTTGATCGCCTCCCTGGAGGAGAACCTGAGGGAGGCGGAGGCACTGCTGCAGCTGAAGGTCTCAACAGAAACAGAAGAAACAGGACCGGAGAAAAGCGAGAGTGCTGAGAAAGCGGAGGGATACCTGCTTCTGTGTTTGGAGGCTACCGAGGCCAAGCTGGTGGAGCTGGAGAGGCAGCTCGACCAATCAGAAGCGAGCTGCGGGGAGCTCCAGACGCAGAACACAGAGCTGAAGGAAGCTGAGAAACGTTACCGTCAAACAGCTGCAGAGGCGGAGGCTGACATCAGGAGGCTGAATCAGGAGTTGGAAAAGGAGAGGATGAAAGATGGAGGTCGCGACAGACGTGTTTCTGGTGAAGAAAGGATAAAGCAAGTGATGGAGGGGATGGTGATGAGGCTGAACGCTTTGGGGAAATTACTGGAGTTGATTGACAAGTTGGATGTTGGTTCGAGAAGAGACGAGAATAAGCCTACAGTGGCGAGTCAGCTGGAGTGGGAGGAAGAGTTTTGGAGTTCGCTGCTTGACAAACTGAATCCCTCCGAGCTTAACGAGGATAAACCTGCAGAAGAGCTTCTTAGTGAGGTGACAGAACGAATGATAGTGGAGAAACAAATGCTGCTTTTAGGGCATGGTCTACTTTCTGAGACAGATTCAGGCGCGGATGAAGGCAGGGAAGGTTTGAAAGATCTGGATATTAATTGGAATATTGCAAGTGAGACAGCGACAGAAACCAAAAAGACAGATGAAAGCAGGATGTTTGAGTTTAATAACCAGCTGTGTGAGATGCAACACTTTAGAGTCGTCACACAGATGAAAATTTCTTTCTTAAACCACCTCGCCTCCTCTGTCGGCACCTCTGCACATGACAAACTCCAGCTGATGGCTGACCGGCTCTCCGACTTTCACTTTTCGGAGCATCCCATGTCCGGTTTCATCCACTCTGCAGCAACTGAAGCGATATACTGCCGTCATTTAAGCCGGCTTCGGTCAAAATATGAGAGGGAGCTCGAGGAAACCAAACAGAGAGTGCTCTCTTTCTCTCTCAGCTGCAGCAATTGTGTCGACATGATGAAAGAAAACAGGGAGCTAAGAGAAAGACTGTCAAACGTAGAAGAACAACAGACGTCGTCATTGGGCGATAAGATGAGTCAGACAGAAGAGATTTACTCACAGGACACAGGTGTTGAGTTACAGGTAGCAGATGGAAGTACAGCAGGTGGAATAGGGGAAGAAAATGTACAACACACACCTGAAACACCAGAAGAAGAAGAGCTCAACTGCATGGAAATCCCACTTTCATGTGCTGAAGGTGAGTTGGGACTCCAGGAGGCAGCAGATGAAAACACAGAGAAAAGCGATGCATCCCACGAGGACGCAGATCCAAGCTGGGAGACGAAGCAGGTTTTAGAGCTGAGGAGGAGAGTGGAGGAGCTGGAGGAGCTGCTGTCTGTCAAGGCGGAGGAGATGAAAGAAGAGTCTGATGGAAAAATGAGTTCTGTTCAGACGCAACATGAGAAGGAGATGGAAAAGCTGAAGGTAGGTGGTGCTGCGGTGGTTTCCATAACCAGTATTTTAAGATTGAAGCTGCCCACAGTTGAAAGTTATTTAAAGATCATTTTGTCTGTACATTTAACCATCTTCTAGGCAGCCATTAATTTTCATTCATTGCCATATGGTGTGAAAATCAGCTTATAGAGACTTGAAACTTGCCGAGAACAGAAGATCTATCACACTGAACACACAGTGTTGTGTTGTTACAAGGCAAAACAACAGCAGACACCTCAAATCAGCCTGTACTTACAACAACGTTACCAAACAATGACAACGTAAACTTGACAATAAATAAATGCAGACATGTTCATTGTTTAAGTGTCAGTGAGTTTGTTTTCATACTACAGAGAAAAGTTGTGGAAACCAATGGCTGCCTGAAACATGGAGAAAAATAAAAAAATTCAATATGGATTAAATACTTTATCACAGTACATTGATACGTGAAACTTAAAATAACCAGTGAATCAAATGTCTGACAAATCAAGGTACTTCATCACATCGATGCAAAAATCATATAAAAATCCAATATTGCCATGAAGCAGTCCTGATTATTGATTTACAAAATTCATATTATATAGTCTTAATACATTATGAGATAATAAAGGGATAGCTTTCACACTTTACATGGTAATAATGACAAACTGTCACATCACCCACCGCTAGAGCGTAATGTAATGTTTATATATTTTTTAGTAAATGGGGAACAAAAGAAACACTTTAAACTGTGTCACATCCATTATAACAGACTGATCTCTGATTTAAATTGAAAGAAACCAAAACATTAGTCCAACATCACATGAGCAAACCAATATTCTAGTGGTCAAATTCTGGGTATCTGGAGTTCTTGACTAGTGATATTCGCCAAATAAATGATGAAGCAGTGACAGAGAAGCTGTAACACCCTGAAGGTCATAAATATGTGACCGCCTCTTGTTCCTCCAGGCCACATGTGAGCGCGGCTTCGCCTCCATGGAGGAGTCTCATCTGAAGGTCGTGGAGGAGCTGCAGCGTCGACACCAACAGGAAGTGGAGCGCCTCCTGGTGGAGAGAGATAGACTGCTGGAGGAGGAGAGCGCTGCTACTGCAACCGGTGACTCTCATCACTTCCTGTCGCAACATATTTTCTCATCTGTTTCTGATTTTCAGTTTATAGTCCTCAATTGATCTCATGACATCTTGTGTCTTCTTCTTCTTCTTCTTCTTCTCAGCAATCAAAGCCATCGAGAACGCTCACCGGCTGGAGCTGGAGAGGGAGGTGCAGAAGAGATGTCAGTCAGAGACCAGCACAGGAAACACACACCTGGAGGACGTATACAGACAACACAGGTACGTCTTGTACTGATTTCATCATCCAAACAAACCGTTTGCAGGAAAAATGTTACCTTGCACATGTTGTTTTAGTTTTTGTTGGTCAGAAGTAGTTTTGGCCGACTTAAGAAAAGTCTGTGTTGAATATCTGTGTGTGTGTGTGTGTGTGTGTGTGTGTGTGTGTGTGTGTGTGTGTGTGTGTGTGAAGCGAGGAGCTGGCCTCCTACCAGCGGGAGCTCCAAGCTTTGTCCCAGCAGTTCTCTCTGAAGTGTCTGGAGAACGGACATCTTGTCCAGGCTGTGGATGCTGAGAGGAAGGCCTTGTGTCAGTGCCAGCAGGAAAACCAAGACCTGAGGACCAGAAACCAGGTGAGAGCCCTGATACACACTCTTTAATACACCACTTTTATTTTTTATATTATTACAGTCTCTTTCAAACTGTTCTGAAGGTTTTTGTTTCTTCTGTTTCTTCTTCTTTTCGACCGTATTAATTCTCAGTTTTCTCTCTGGTGCTTTCTACTACTTTTTTGAGTCTTCCTCTAATATTTATAATGCAACATAAAAAAGTTAATATTAATGGATTACTTTTAGAATCATTTGTCTTACTTCTGTTGGGGGGGATAATCATGCTCCAAGTTTTGTAATTGTAGTTTCCGTAATGCTTTGGGGGATGTAATGTAGGCCTGTATTTGTTTACACTTTGGCAAATTGGCACCATTAAAAGTATGCTGAATTAGCTGTTAGCAGCTCCTGTTTGCAGTGTATCCATGGATGTACAGACAACTATCACTGGATCACTTTGATACTGAAGAAAACTTAAAAACGTGATGATTCTCAGGCAAGTTCTGCAGTTACAAGGAGCGTCTTTTTTTTCTATGATTTCTAAGCAAATTTATGGACGTTTATTCGTGATGGACATCAGATATAACAATAGCATCGGGAAGTGTACGTCCCACTGAATCTAAGAATATGTCATGTCTGTGTGTTCATATTGGACTGAGTTATGACTCAGAGAAGGAGTTTTAAAGTACCTTAATATCATCCGTGAGCTGTGTGTCAAAGCCTCTGCTGCAGCTCGAACCGCTGACTGTGAGCGGTCAAATCAGCAGCCAAACTACAACAACTAACTTCCTGATGTTTTAAAACACCTGCATGCACCTGTCCCTTCCACCTCACACAGTATCTTTGCTTTATCTGTCTCCACACTCAACTCTCTAACCTCTTCTCTAAATCTATCAAATCCAGGTTCAATTTTGAAGTTACTGTTACATGCATCTAAAAATACGACAGTGTTATTGAGAGCTATTAACGCTCAGTAATATTTATCTGATGAGGTTGGAAACATGGTTGTCTTTAAGTAGGAAGCCTCATTGTTGTTTTGTTTTTGACTCGTCCAGGAGCTGAGCGGTCACCTCGCAGCAGAGATCACCAGACTGTGCTCTCTGGCGAAGCAGGACGCCCTGCCGCTCAGTCAGGGGATGGACGTGTACGAAATGGAGGCAAGTCTTCTCTTCATTCGCTCCCGTGTGGAGGTGGAGGGACAGAAAGGTGACAGCTCAAATGGAAACGAGAGGGAAATGTTTGAAAATGTTGAATATGAACGGCACACCTGAGTCTTTGATGTTTTATACAAAAGGAAACCGAAATGTAAAGTTTGATTTCTCCAGCTTCCATCAGGATAAAGTGTTTACTGAACCAGTCCTAAAGTGTGTGGCTCCCTCTTGTGTTCGTTGTCAGTAATTACAATTACGACTGCAATAAAAACTTGAATACAGTGAATCCGCATCTGAATGGGGGGTGGGATGCTCTCCTCTATTACAGTTTAACTTTCTTTTACGGGCTTCAGGATTGGTTTGCATGAATAAAATCATTTTATCAAGTGTGTCTGTTGTTGAGACCTTTTAGAAGTTTAGAAGTACTGTACACTATCTGTCCTTTCAAAATGCTCATATGGGTCATTTCAGTGTGAAGAACTTGTCTGATTCTTTTTCCAAAGATTTGAAGCTGATTATTTTAAGGTTTTTCTGTCAGATTACGCTGCGAGTGAAGGAATCTGAGGTGCAGTGTCTGAAGCAGGAGATCGCGTCTCTGAAGGACGAACTGCAGGCAGCACAAAAGGTGAGAGTCACACTCAAACGAGCAGCTGCGAACGGTCTGAAGTCAAAGAGGGGAAGTGGCTGAACCGAGCGGATCTCTGTGTCACGTTACAGGACAAGAGGAACGCCACGAAGAAGTACAAGGACGTGCGCACCGAGCTGAGCATCCTGAGGGCCAAAACAGGGAGAGAGGTGGACGAGCTGAGAGAGAACCTGAGGCTGGCTCATCGCGCTCTGGACCAGACTTCACTGTGAATTATCCAATTTTAAAAATTACATCTGTTTTCACTGTAACATCTCGCTTTAGTTTTTACCCACAAGAGAGATGTATTTAAAACAAAAAATATTGTCCTTCCATAACCTCTTATGTCCTATTTAATAAATCCACAGTCTCACTTCACCCTGCTTTTTATTGTTTTGATCTGTCAGTTTTTGGAGATAAAGATGTTTTAGATTGTGTGTCTATTGTGTTTTCATTATTAACCTTTCTGACACTGAGTTTGTGATTTATATTGATTTCTGCTGCAATGGTCCTGTGAAAGTGCAAGTTTTTTATTTTGAATATTTGTATTTGTCAAATATTATCGTAAAAAAAGTGGTTACTTTATGTTTTATATATATATATATTTTATCTGTGCAGCCGTTTTGTTATAGGTAAGTTGTTTTCATCCTCCTCTGCTGTATGTGTTGTTAAACTGCTAGTGTTGTTTTTTTTGTTTTTTTTTATCAATTAAATCTTTTAAATTAAACTCATTTTCTGGCAGATTACTCTGTCATACACAAACTGTAATTTATATTTGTACACTGCAGTATTATTAATAGAAATGTCAAATTGGCAGATTAAACCTGTACTGTCTCTGTATTTTGTGTTGTCTCTGCCGGGTTGCCAGGTTGAAATTTGGGGCCTCATTTCATTTTTAAAAATTCAGGTGCAGTTTGTACATAAAATATAAAAACTCAACAGCAACTACAGTTATTTTTCTATTTTGTGAAGATGCAGCAAAATAAATAATATTCAGGTTATCTTGGACAGTTTCTGGAGGACGAAGAAGAGCTAAAGTTTTACTGAAAGACAAAGTTATGTTCCGAGTGAATATTTCAAAATAAAAGCCCTAATTGACGCGATGTATTAGGGCTGTCGAGGTTCAAGGTTTTTTATTTTTACAGTGCAGTGCACACAGACTGAGGCTTCAGGGTTTAAGTTGTGACAGGCGAACAGAAAATTAGTAATACAATTAACAAATGAATTAAAATAGACAATGACGAGAATAAGATTAGAATAAAATAAGAAATAAACTCTAGTGTGGAGTGCTGCTTTATAAGGTGCTAGTAAAAATTGCTGAGTAGATAAAAACAGAAATATACAATTTGTAGCGCTTTCACAGGATAAATATCTACAGACATTTCACTGATTAAAATGCAGTGGTGGAAAGTAAGTACATTTACTCAGGTACTGAAGTACAATTTTGAGGTACTTGTACTTTACTGTAGTATTTCCATTTTCTGCTACTTTGTATTCTACTCCACTACATTTCAGAGGCAAATATTGTACTTTTCACTCCACTACATTTATTTGATAACTTCAGTTACTTTCCAGATTCAGATTAATATTATAGAATATAATCAACAAATAAGTTAGAATCTATTATTATAAAAATTCATGGGCTACCAGCAGTATATAAAGTAATTAAAATCAGCCCCACCTTTACCAGCTGCAACATTAAAGTGATACACATTAATGCATCAATAATTAAGATCCAATATTATATATTATTCTGAAATGCGCCATTCTGCATAATGAGGACTTTTATTTCTGGTACTTTAAGGCTATTTTGATTCTATGTACGTATGTAAGTAAAGTTTTGAATGCAGGACTTGTTACTACTTATAACAGACTATTTTTACACTGTGATATTGGTACTTTAACTTACCTGAGTACTCCTTCCACCACTGTTAAAATACCACTGTCTTGCACAGCTGCTTGGTTTTTATTTTGAATACAGTGACGGATATACAATGTTTGACAGCTAAAATATCGCATTTTTATCACATATTAGCAGCATAGTACGTATGTTGTTTTGTTATAACGCTAGCTAATGTTAAATGTAACTAAAACAAAACCAGCCGAGCTGTCTCTTCTACTACAATCTGGAAATTATAACTCGTGTTTAGCTTTTACTTTGAAAGGCACGTTGTTCTCTTCCGGTGACACCCTGTTTGTTTCTGTGGGACTTGACGCTGAAGGAAGAAGGTGTCCATGATGACAACTTTAAAATACCAACAGTAGCGGCGGGGTTGTAATTCCCAGCTAACAAATCTTTAGCAAACATGTTTATCACTCGTTGTCGCGTCGAGTGTCGTCTACGTTTGGAAATAGCTTCGCGTGCTAACGTTAGCTAGCCAGCTAGCTAGCATGAACTCGAGCTGTCGCTGCTTTTGTTTACATCCAGTCCTGATGATGGGCCTGGAGAGGTGTGTTAGCTAACCCAGCTACCAGACTTGTTTGAGGGAAAGTGACACCCTAAAAGCCCGCACTGTGAGGACCGGGGTGGTCCATCCAGACTACTGCCACCTCAGGGGTAAGATCGGCAGCACTTCTAACTTTAAAATACAGATTGAACACTTGTTGTAAGTTAGAGCTTCAGTACATCATGCCTTTATTTACAGGCAGGTTACATTACCTTTAACACTACTCATGGATGGAGTACTGAACGGGCCTACCTGTTAACATTTCTTATCAGAAAGCTCAGTTAAAGAGATGTCCAGCTCGTGTTATTCTTCACAGAATATTAATAATAATATTCTAAAATAAATAATATTAAGTATTATTAGGTATAGGTTGGATTGGATTTGAGCAACCAAATCCAATATTTGTTTATGTTGATTTTTTTCCTTCATGTTACAGCTGCACAGCACACAGAGACTACTGTAACATTTTATTATTATACACTAAAATTAGTAAAGAAATTTAAATCAGCAAAATAGATACCTGCATCTCATATATCATATAAATATTTTGTACAGTGTGCTGTAGTGTTTGGTATAAATACTACAGCACACTGTACAAAATAAATATCCAGCTTCTCCTCCACTGAAAACGAAACAACTGGACTTCAGGTGACAGGGCCGCAGCTAACAATTATTTTCATTATCGATCAATTATTTTTCAGATTAATCAAATCATTGTGTAGTCTTATGAAATGTTAAAAAATACCCATCACAGCTTCCCAGAGCACCAAAATGACGTCTTGTCAAAACAATGAAAAAAAGCATCTAATTCTCTCATTAGAGAAGCTGAAACTGGAGAATGTTTTGTAATTTTTTAAACTATTTTTGGTTGAAAAATTGCTAAAATTATTAACCGATTATCAAAACAGTTGCAGATTATTTTCATGTTGATTGGCTGATCGTTTCAGCTCAATCAGGTGGTGCTTTGAACCGACTGCAGCACCTGAGAGTTCTGGTTCACCTGCAAAATGTCACTGAAAGAGATGCAAAACGACTACAAACAACTTGGCTGCATCTCAGTCTGGGGGTCTTGCTCCTCAGTCAATTAATCGATTAGTTGATGGACAGAAAAATAACCGGCAACTATTCTGATAATCTGTTAATCGTTTTAGTCATTTTTCAACCAAAAATAGTCAAACAAAAAAAATGTCTGGTTTCAGCTACTAAAATGACAGAATTTGCTGCTTTTCACTGCAAACTGAATATCTTCAGGTTCTGGACATTTGAAGACGTCACTTTGGCCTCCGGGAAGTTTTGATGGGTGTTTTTTTCCACTGTGTTCGACAATTCATAGAATATATGATTAATCGGAAACTGCAGAGTAAGAGATAATGACAACACCTGTAAACAGGCTTTGATGTGTAAAAGTTCCTCTTTAATTCCTTTTACAGGACTGGTAAGAAACCAATATAAAATTACACATCTCAGTAATATTAATGTGTGTTTTTTGCAGTGATGGAAGTGTCCTCTCAGGATCCATCTCTCATGGCTATGGACCTGTCGAAGGGCTACTCAGTCAACCCCCTGACCCGCAGTCACACTGAAGCCATGGACCTGGCAAAGAAGCCTGAGTGGTACCACAGACGCCCAGCAAGCTGCAGCACAGAGATCAGCTCCTCGTACAGATCCAGAGCCTCGTCCTCCTACAACTCTCTGTCCACGCAGCTGCACCCTGACCCGGGTGCACCTGTCCACTGCAGAGACCTGGAGCAGGGCCCCGAGTCTTTAAGCAACTACATGAATTCAACACTAGCTCCGGGGCTGGATCTGTACCGGGACAGAGCTCACGGCAACCTGTGGCATCCAGGTTTCTACGGCGGGCCCGACCAAACCGGCGGTCCAGTCCCTGAAAGCAGCGGCGGGGATGAGAGCGACAGCGGCTCTGATGTGATTTTCCTCGTCTCCTCGGCTAAGGAGCCGCTCTTATGCAGTCCTTTTATCCAGGACGGTGTGAGGCACATCGTGGAGCCCCTGTCCCCAGCTGTGTCCTCACTGGATGAAGGAAGAGGTTGCTATCACCTACCTCAGCCTCTGAGCTCACCCAGTCCTGACAGCTCGTACTCAGAGGACTCCTCAGACAGCTCGGTGGACATTCCTGTACATCATACCCGGCCCGTAGTCCTCCTGTCAGACCTCAGTGCTGTTTACGGCAACACGGCTGAATCTCCGGTAGATATTTCAAGCGACGACAGCGATGTTATCGAAGTTTCAGTCACTGATGAAAAGAAGAAAAGCAACGCCTTTCCATGTAAGAAAAGTGTTCCTTGTAAGAAGAGTCTGGCGAGAGAAACTCCTCCTCAGACTCAGGATGAAAAAGCTCCACCCAGAAAAGTACGACGTAGCACCAGAATCAGGAAATCTGTCTCTGAAATGCCTCAATTTACCTGCAGTGTGTCCCGGCACAGTTTGAGGAGACGAGCCAAAAACGATGCGGTGGGTATATATAATGAAAGTTGTGATTCAGATGACATGATGGAGTACGCGGGGAGGCTGTCCAGCTCAGATGCAGGCGAGTCAGTCTCACAGCCAAACGTGTCACAGAGAGTGAGCAGTAACTCAGAGGAGTCTGGCGAGGACAGGAAGTCGCCGCAGAGAGAGTCGCCGCAGAGAGAGTCGCCGTGTGAGCAGCAGCCTCGCCACAAAGTGTCCCACACGAAAAGCATCAATCATAAACGAAAGAAGCCCCTCACCGTTCGTAAAACTAAAAAGTTAAGAAGAACTGAGCAGAAACAAAAC
Organism: Macquaria ambigua; assembly: GCA_008360985.2. NCBI lineage: Eukaryota > Metazoa > Chordata > Actinopteri > Centrarchiformes > Percichthyidae > Macquaria > Macquaria ambigua. The sequence goes on from VMKM01000082.1 coordinate 476,878, forward strand.
AGCAGAGTCCCACCAGAGCAGCACCAAAGGAGCAAGTTCACAAACACAAAAACTGTCGCAAGACGGAAGAAAAAAAGGCAAACGCAGATCGGACCTTCAGCTCGGTTTCCTCCCAGAGAGCCAGAAATCAAGCTAAAATACGCAAACATAAAAGAGGAGAAAAAGGACAAGAAATCTGGCAGTTTTTGCCCCTTTGTTCACATGGAGAAGAGGATGTGCACCGTGGTTAACTATCGGGAGGAAGAGGCGACCGTGAGGAGCAGCAGAGGACAGCAGCCAGCGGCCTCCAGGTCTCTGACGGGGTTCGTTCCTCACACGTCCTGCTTCCAGCTGGGTCGGTTCAGCTCGGAGAGCAAGACTCCGGCCACGCTGCTGTGCTGCCTCTGCGGTCAGACGGCCAACGCCATGGGCCTCGGGGACCTCCATGGCCCATACTATCCTACCAGTCTGTCTGCGGACTGCCAGAACCAGAACCAGAACTGCAGGACTGAGCAGAAAGAGGAAGAACATTTACGCGAACTTGTCAAAAGACATTCAGTAAATTCCTCAGATGATGGTTGTGGCGGTTACGACTGCTCTGCTGTCAGAAGTTTGCTCGAGGGCGACGACCTCTCTCTCCCAAAGGTGCCTCCTCAGCTGGACGAGTGCTGGATCCACGAGGACTGCGGTATCTGGTCCGCTGGCGTCTTCCTGGTCAGAGGAAAGCTGTACGGGTTGGAGGAGGCGGCCCGGCTCGCACAGGAAACAGTGAGTGACCAGGTCTTTTTCAACAATGTTAGGACTGAACGATCAACTCTCTGGGGACTCATTTTAACATGGAATAATAAAATAGATTAAAATAATCATTTTGAGCAGGAAATAAGTTATTTAAGTTCTTGTTTTACAAGTGCAAAGAGTTTTGTTTGATGTAATCTAGAACAGCAAATATATTTTATATGTGATTCTGAATACATATAGAGATAAATGTCAGTATAAAGAAATACTCGTCTTAATGTCTAAATTACGGCTGCAACTAGTGATTGTTTTCATTAAGGATCAATCTACTGATTATTTTTTTCGATTAATCATCTTTGAAATGTGAAAGAAATAGTGAAAAATGACGTTTTTTGTCCGACCAAAAGCCCAAAGCCCCAAATATCTTCAGTTTACGACGATATATGACTAAAAAAAGCAACAAATCCTCACATTTGAGAACAATTTTGATAAATTAATTGATTATCAAAATGGTTGACAGTTATTTTTCTGGTGTACGGCTAATCGATCTAAGGTAGATATCTTTCAAAGTCACTGTCTTATAGCTTGAAATTCCCTCTTTTTCCCTCAATTTCAAGCTAAATAAACAACTAACTTTAGAGGATACCATCATTATTTGACTTATTTACACTGCTGAAGCGTCCTGTTACTTTCAGCTGAAGTTTCAAATACATTTTTACACAAAACAACGACTGAAAATGTGTCTCTGTATTAAAATAGACCTATAAATAGAGTTTAGTCTGATGTAATGTCTAACAGTGAAACGTGATTCTGCATCACATACAGTGATAAAAGATCATGAAGAAGATTAGACGCCATGTTTGCTTTTTTTTTCTCACTTTTAATCTTCTTTTCAGACGTGTTCAGTGTGCCAACAAACAGGTGCAATAATGGGATGTTTCCAGAAGGGCTGTCCCAGAAATTATCACTACAGATGTGCCATTCAGTCAGGTACAGTATGAGATATCAGTAAAGTAATTCAGATATAAACTGTTATTATCCAGTTCAAGTTATTCTTATCTTGTGGTGTTTAAATCTGTGTTGACTCTGGCTGTGAAAATGATGTTTAACGTGACGGATCTGTCAGGAGAGAGAGCTTGAGTCACTTGTGCTTTTCTTATTTTGTGTGGGAAGGCTGTGGTTCTCACTCAGCCTGAAATGACGAATTTTAAAATCTTAGTCTTATTTTGTGCATCTGTGTGTGTGTGTGTGTGTGTGTTTTTCAGGCTGCGTCTTAACTGAAGACAACTTCTCAATTAGATGTCCAGAGCACAAGGTAAAAACAGAAATGAAGTGTGAGGAGCCGCTTGGCCTCTGGGGGTCACTAGCGTAGCCTTTAAGTTGCTGCACAGTCTCCAAATACTTCATCCTGCGTACTAACTGTCTGAGGGGCAGTGGTGGAAGAAGAAGTATTCACATTAAAAGTGCTGCATTCAAAATTCTACTTGAGAAAAAAAAAATATTAGCACCAAATATACTTAAAGTACCAAAAATAAAAGTACTCACTATGCAGAATGGCCCATTTCAGAATTATATATATTATATTATTTTCATAAACAAACTATTTCAAATGGACGAGATGGCTGAAAGAACACGTGCTTATAGATACTGTGTTTTGCCATTGCAAAGTACACATTTGTATTTTTTAGGTATAATGTAGGCAATTATTTATTGGGGTAAAAGAATCAGCCTAAAAAGACATACAATGAGGGCATTACAATTTAATCTGTTACCCAGTTTGCCAGCTGGTCTTAAAATGTTAAACCCTTTGGTCTCAACTTCTCTGCTTCTGTAGTTACTGTAGCGTGTACAATGATATTTTACACAATATTGTGCTATCAGTGTTGGACCTCACTGATGCTCTTGTGGCTGAATGGGAGTAAATCCCTGCAGCCAGTTTCCAACATCTGGTGGAAAGCCTGAAACCAGAAGAGTGGAGGCTGTTAGAGCAGCAGATTAATGCCAGTGACTTTAGAATGACATGTTCAACAGTCACACGTGAAAGGTTCCAGTGTCCACATACTTTTGGCCACATAGTGTAATGCAACAACTTCCACTTGTATTTGATGGTTTTGGTGAGTTTATTTATTTATTGTGTTTATTTATGTGTGTTTGTATCCAACAGAACAAACTGTTCACAAGTGTCACCAGACAACACAAGAGATGACGTGAAAGACATTTTGGGGCACTGGAGGTATGTAATATATATAATATTTATCATTTAAACAAGTGTAATTATGGTAGTTTGTTTGTGGAGCTGTTGAAGTCATATTTCAAGCAAAAATGTCAAACAATTGATGGTTCCACCTTCTCAAATGTGAGAATTCACTGATTTTCTTGGTCTTAAACTATAGTAAATTAGTATAAAATAGTATAAATGGTTAAACTAGTTAGCTAAACGTATAAATGGTTGAAACAGCTAAAAGTTGAAACAGTTGAAACAGCTAAAACTATAAATGGTTAAAACAGTTAGCTAAAAGTTGAAACAGTTAGCTTAACGCAGAAATGGTTAAAATAGTATACATAATAATATACATGTATGTTTATGTCCAGAAATACATTTCTTCCTCTTTAATGTAATTTTCTTCCAGAATGATCCACAGATCTCCTCAGGGTGCGACGTGATCTGCCTGATTTCACCTCTGCAGTTTTATAACACTAATTAATGCGAGTGTGTGTTCGCTCGAGCAGAAGGCAAACCTTTTGGTGAGATTTCACTCGTCATCACAGACAGATCAACCAGGGGCCACTTAAGGATTTTTATAAGATGTGTCTTTGTTTTGTCCTATTTCTATGAGGTTTGTGTGTGTGTGTGTGTGTGTGTGTGTGTGTGTATGGCTATTTATTCCTCCTCTTGAAAATTCACACTTGGACTAGCCATGTCACAAATACAGTTTATTATTTGAACATAATAATTATATTAGAGTTTAAATGAGCTTTATTGATTTGTTGTATAGAATATGATATCTTTATATAAGAACACTTCTTTTCTTTCTACAGTTTTTGTACTACTTTTCTATTACTGTTAGTGCTTCAGTTATCACATAACCAACATAATTTATTTTCATCAAGTTGCATGCACCGTTGATGTTTGCTACAATGCACTTTATAGTATGATTTTATTCTATCAGTTGTTATTTATGTCTATTTGTAGACGTTGTTCTTCCCTTTGTACTAAAATTATTTAAATTTAATATAAAGCTGCACTAAGCAAGATTTATATGTATACAATTATGGAATTACTCTCTAAACCCCGTCCCCTTTAACTGAGACTACAAACTGTTCGTTCACCATATTCCAGCAGATTTATTTCGGGTGTCACAGGTTTGGATGCTTCTCTGCTCACAGGATGTGGAAACAGAACAAAACGTCTCAGCGAGAGTTCAGTCCACAAAAAGATGCAAACATCAGCCTTCAATGTTTAGCGAGCCGAGCTGGTAAATTATTAACGGGATTTCAGAAAATGTCAAGTTTTTAAAGGGTCAGTTCAACAAAATCACAAAGAAAATCACTTAACCCATGTGGTCTAAATGAGATTGATGAGGTAATTAGAGCTGAAATGATTAGTCAGCTGACAGGAGATTAATCAACAACTAGAAAGAATACCAAACACACTAATTACATTTTCTCAAATGTGAGGATTTGCTGCTGTTCTCTGTATTATATATTTCTTTCATTGTACATTTAATATTTTGGGGTTGTAGACTGTTGGTCAGACAAAACAAACTATCTGAATTTGGCACTTTGGGCACTTTGGATCTACAGTTTCCATAATATTTGGGCTTTGGGGGATGTAAACAGGAAGTATAATGTTGCCATGGATTCCATGAGTTAGCTGTAGGCTACGACTTAAGCCTAATATAGGCTAAAAAGCCTATTTGTTGACATTTTTGGCAAATTAGCACAATGAAAAGTATGCAGAATTAGCTGTTAGCAGCTCCTGTTTGCAGTGTACACATGGATGTACAGACAACTATCACTGGATTACTGTGATACTGAAGAAAACTTAAAAACGTGATGATTCTCAGGCAAGTTCTGCAGTTATAAGGAGCCTCTCTTTTCCGATTTATGGACGTTTATTCACGATGGAATCCACCTCACAGTTTGAAAACCTCTGCTCACTGATGTCTGTGGATTATCCTCATCAGATAAAACTAAACATAAGCACATAACTTGTTAAAGTACCACAGGAATAAGTTGGAAAATGTGTTTTTGTGATTTGGGTGAATTGACCCTTTAATGTACCCGTAATTTCCATGTTGAGCTGAAGTGGCCTAGTGCAGCTTTAACTATCCGTGTGTGTGCGAGTGCTTTTATTTCAGTTCACATGAGTCGTGACAAACAGGCAGTTAAAGAATCAATTGTTTTTAAAACAAGGGTTTTAAGTAAAGCGTCAGTTTGGTTTCATTCCTGCACTTTCTATTATTTGAGGAATAAAAAGATAATTAATGTTATTTAATAAAAGTCAATAAACCTGAACCCTTGTCTTTCTCTTGAAATGGACACATTGATTTAGAAACACTGAACTTTCCTCAGCGTTTGTTTTTCAAAGCTCTCAGAAAGCCTTATGAATGTTGTTTGTGCAGACATCGGGATGCACAATCGTTATTGCTCCTACACAGGAACAAAATGTTCCTGCTGCGAGGAATGCAGTGTGTCTGGGTTTTTGGCAAGTTACCAAATATCTGAAGGGGTTTGTGTGCGATAACAATTCTTGTTTCCAGTGATGTTTAACTTATTTTAGTGTCATCGTGAAACAAGCAGAGATACTTTTCTCAAGGAAAAGTTACAATGTTACAACTTAACAACAACTTGTGCAGTTTTTCTTGTCATTTCATGGTTTTAAGATGCAGTTCTGGTTGATGCACTGTGTTTGTTTTTGGTGTTCGAGGGTTTGTGATCACAAGGTCACATGTTAGAAAACACCAATTTGTTGCAAGACAAAGAAACTGAGATTTCACTGAGGTTTTGTATTACCTGCATGTATCTGCCTCTCAAAGTCTCATATTAGCTTCAGATATAGATGTGTTGCACATTTTTCTTTTCAGTATAACCAGGGCTCTTTGAAAATGAAAAAATATTTGATGTGAATTATAGCCTTCAATTTAGGTTTGCACATGTATATAATCCAAAAACATCTGTTATAAAATGCATTTTATTACTTCTGAAGGTGCCGAATATGATCACTCATTACAGAACAGTTATCCAACTAATCAGAAACTGATAAATTGCAACAGTAAACGTCTACTCGTACTTTTCCTCAGGTTTTACTGCAGTCAAACATCATGTTACTCACCTCTATGACTTCATATGCATAAAGCGTGAACACCTGTAATCTGAACCATTTAAAGAAGCATCATAATCAATAAATAACCTATTTATAAATAATCTATTTATTCTTCACCTCTCAACTTCACAACCTCTTCACCCTTTAAAGGAGTTGTTCTACATTTTGGGAAAAAAACACTTATTCACTTTCTGGCAGAGAGTTAGATGAGAAGATTGATCCGGTTAGCTTAGCTTAGCACAAAGACTGGAAACTGGGGGAAACAGCTAGCCTGGCTCCAGCAGGAAAGCTAATGTGGGTCGTTTTGTGTAGCAGGCTGCTGATTGGCTCAGTGTGACCATTTGCTCAGCCTATGAATGCTGACCTCACTGCTTTACGCAAAATTTGATTGGCTGTATCGAAATAAGGTCTCCACATGTGTAGATGGAGAACTAACGGTATTCTAACGAATAAATGCAAAACTAGGGGGCGCCGTCATGAAACCAAAAAATATAAATTTCTCCCTTTCGGTTTCTGATTTTTTTCTCAGAGGAGAACATAAGACAAGTGATTTAAAGAACTGATATGTTGCTGTAGCAGCCAAAAACATACTATTTAATTAAGTTGGACTTTTAAGTTGTTCCTATTTTTGTTTTTATCAAAGCAGCTGAACATGTGGGCAGTGAGCTGCTGTTGCTGCTGCTGCGTTACTAATGCAGAAGTATTTTCAGTCAACACACTTTCACACTGAGCTCTGCTTCTTGAGTCACTTTGATGGAAGTAGTCTTCGTTCCAACACGTACGTCATACTGACAGAATCTATCTCTGGAAACACTTTACAGCTCTTCTCCGTCACATCATTATCAGGCTGCCATGTTTGACCCGCGGCGGCATGTGGAAGGTGTTTCTCACCTCTCTGCACCACCTTGTTGAACTCAGAATAGACTTGCTGCTCTCACCTGCTGAAATAGCCTGGCAGCTAGTGACAGAGACTGTTACCATGGCAGATAGCGTGTTTTTAATGCAGAGGTTCAGCAGGGGCAGCTGGTGTGTTTCGCTGCAGCTGTTAGCTTGTTAAAGAAAAGATCAAGATAAACATTTAAATATAAGAAGGGAGAGTTTGTACCTATTTAAAGATAATGAAATCAACACTTAGTTTGAGGAATCAAGCTAATAAGGAAGTTGATCAAAACGGATCAGATGGTTAATTAATATTCATGTAATTTGCTGAGTCATCAGCCATGCTAGCAGCTCTGTGAGGCTGTACACAGCAGTGTTTTGCGCTAATGTTAGCATCATGCTGATAACATGCTCACAATGACAATGCTAACATGCTGATGTTTAGCATGTATAATGTTTACCATATTAGTTTAACACGTTACCATGCTAACATTTGCTAATTATCCAGTGACTGCAGATGGAAATTAGCTAGTAGCTAAATCTGGTACAGTACATCTCTTCTCTTTGTGTGAGACCAATGTGTTTTTGTATGTAGGTATATGTTACCCATGTTCACCATCTTAGTTTAGCTTGTTAGCATGCTTGCTAATTAGCACTAAACACAAAGTACAGCTGAGGCTGGTGGGAATGTCATTAGTTGCTGATATTTGATAATTTGATTTATTTAATAGAAGTTATTTCAGTCATCCATCAGACTGACATAACCATCCGTAGAGCCACGTACGCTGCTAATACTGTGGCTAAAAAATTACCTGCTAAACATATGCACGATAGCATTGTTAACTGTTAGCATTCAGCAAGCATGGCTGTAGGCTGTGATTCTGTCCTGTTTGTGCTGAAGCTCAAATGTCTGTCTGGGTTTATTTTGTGACTGAAATGGACACATGCTTCTCTAACGTCATCTCATTACAGTGTTTACGCCTGCAGCTGCAGATGAAGCCTTCTCTCTCTCATTGTTTTTATTCCTCCTCTTTTATTGCCTTTCTTTCTTGCCCTTTTTATTGCCCTCCTCCTCTTCACCATTTTCCTTATCTTTCCAATGTTCAGTTCTCAATGTCTGTCTCTTTACCTCCACCATCCCTCCTTGCTCGGGCTGCAGGCTTATCTCTGCTTTTAGGACTGACGGGCTCTTTTCCGATCACAATCCTCCTCACTATCTGTGCAGCACAGCTCTGCTGCTTTAGCAGGAGGTTCAGCACAAACAAAATGCTGAAACTGACACAAGTCAAACATGCAAATTACTTGCAGTTTTTCTGCCCTGAGCCGTGTTTGGTTGCGTAATATATATATATAAAATAAAATAAAAACATCAGAACATACAGTACAGAAAGAACATGCAGTACACGTTGTAGATCAGCTTCTGTATCAAGTTTGTAAGCTCACATAGATCATCGTGATTTAGGGCCTCATGCTGTGTCAGCAGTGTAAAGCGTCCTAACAGCACAAAACCAGAGTCAGTTTGCTATTCAAGACTCAACGTGCTGCAACTTACCGATGTTTTAACACTAAAACACACTCTTTTCCTGTGTGAAGTGCATGTTATATTGGCCATGCATGAACAAATACATCACTTTTGTTAGCCAAAAAGTCGTTCACAGACACAGAAATGTACAGCATGTTATCCTGCTTAGTGACGTTACTTATGTTTGAGGTTAATTCTCTGTTAGACCTCTCTAATCACATGAATCCAGATAGACTTATTTGGGGTTTGGGAGCGTAGTGCTGCATAAGACATCTATAGAGCATATAAACATTCATTGTATTTAATCATATTTTACAGCTGAAGTCTCTGAGACCTCAAACAGAAGAAATAATTTCGTGTAACTTCTGAAACGTCATCAGTTCAAAATCTTGTTAATAAGCAATTCTCATTAAAAATAATATCAAAAGGAAAACTATGATACCAGTAAGTATGTTTTATTTAGCTGTTAAAGAGGGCAGAGGGTCTCCATGACAACAGACTCTATTTTATCACTACTTTGCTATTTATTTACCTTCAAATCTAATTTAAACACCTACTGCACTTTTATTTAAACGTATTACTACACTGTAACTGTATATCTGGTCTATTTTATTTCATTTTTTTGTACTTTAAAATCTCATTTCATTCTATCTTGATTGATTTTATTCTGTTTTTTATTGCTTATTGTTTTTAAATGTCATTCTAATGCTTTAATTTGCCTATAATTGCCTCAGTGTTTGAAATGTGCTATATATTTATAAAGCAGCCTTGCGTTGCCTAAAATGCGAACACACACCTCATAGTTGTCTGATAGATCCTAACACCAGACTCTCCCCTCTCGGCCTCCTCGCTGGTGGTGAATATGTAAACGCGGTGGTGGGAGAAACACTGAGATCAGTGAGTGCAGCGCTCAGCTGTAATTGCTATGCTGAACATGCAGCGTTGCTTGATGATTTTGCTCTCCAGCTCAGCTGCACTCGGCTGTTTTTATTCCTTTGCTTCCTTTTATATGCGTGCAGACAGAGTTTATTTTGCTGGAATGACATTGGAAAGACTAAATCCATCCTTCTCTTTCTTATCAGTCTGTAAAAATGCTGTGTGGTTTGCACATCTGCTGTCAGTTTGAATTCTTTGCTCTGCAGCAGAAGAAACAAGTGTTTTTAGCCTCAGTTGGGATGATCCACTGTTGATGTATGGATATATTTTTAACTGTAACATTAAATCAGATTCAGCTCTACCTGGGTGGGAGTGTTATGTAATTCAGCTTCCAGCGAGGTTTTGGAGGCAGACGCTGCTCATTACAGCCGAGCCAGAAACACGCCTGAGTGCTTTAACAGCTTCTCAGGGCGTTGTGAGTTTATTGGGGCATAATCGTGTGAGCTACAGTAAAGCTTGATCTGCTGCACAGAATGATTTGGGTTTTGGTCTGTTTTCATTGTGTTTTTGGATGTAAAAGGCTGAAGCAGGAATGCACATCTTGATAAAAGTTGATCTCTTGGCTTTAAATCTGCAGTTTGATCAAATAAAATGAGACGTTGGCATCGACTCTTCCCACCTCAAAGTCTCACAGAGTCCAGCTCCATTTCTGATTTCCTTATTTCATCTTTGTGAGAGAAATATTTGAGGAGGGCGTCCTGCTGGAATAACTACACATGACGTTATTTCCTGTGGTGTTTCAATTACTGTCTGAAAACACAGACATCATTAAACAAAACACCAGGAAAGATTTCCAACACATATATGCCGACATTATTTACTGTTGTTAGCACGGACAAAGATATAACCGGGTATTTTTACATCGTTGGCATTTTGGAAAATACAGTTAGAAGAGAAGCTCGATACCACTCTCTAAATATGAGGGATGTCCTGGTTATTAATTGGTATCTGCCAATATCGAGTCAGATCCAATACTTACTTAAATGTTGATTAAATATGTATCTGACACATTGAAATAACAGCTGTAGCTACTTAATCTGATACGCCTTAAATATATTCAAAAATGTTAAGTTTATATTAATCAAAGATTAGCTAGGAGAGAGGAGGTATCGCTCTGGTGGAGTTTAATTTTATTAAAGTTACTCAGGGAATTAACGTTAATTAGCGAGAGCTGATATGACCTCCCGCCGGCGACGTTTGTCATTTTAAGCGGTGAAAGCGACGGTTAGCGGCGGCTAAAAAAGAGAAGCTAGCTGTAGATGTTTTCTACACTGCCCTTTGCTAATGATTATTAGCGTTGTAGCTTAGCGAATCCATGCATTTTGCCGAACTAAGTGTCTGAACTCAGAGCCATGGTGTGACCAAATCATTTTTCACATTCACTTTAATTTTTACTCCAATATGCAGTGAAATCCTCGCACTGTAGAGCCCGGCTGTCATTCAGGAGAGCAGCGAGGCAACAGTTTCAGGCTGAGGTGAGAAAACACAGTAAAGTTCAGTAAAGAAAGGATCCGATTTTGATCAGCTTTAAATTTTAGCCGATACGGATCCATTAAAATATGCCTGGATTTACATTTCTACTAACTATGAAGCCTCAGCCAGCAGCCGGTTGGCTTTAAAACAACATTATCCAACTATTTTATTCAGATAGCAGCTGGTGAACAGCTTTTCAACTGAAGAAATATGTATTTGACCAATTAATAAATGTATTATGTGAAAACTATAAAATAATATATATTTTTAATGCCGTCAAACTAATATTTTCATCTAGGGACAGGCATTGCAAATTAGCTCAGGCTAAAAATGCTGTGGTGTGAGGCTTTGGTTTATGCTACATACCTGTCCCCATACAAATAAACATTAAATAAATACATTTTAACATATTCTAATACGGTTCAATACAATGCAAAACCATTGAAACTTGCTCCTTTGTTCAGCCACTCCCTACCTCCCCCTGTTGAACTGTGTATTATTTCAATGAACATTTTCCACAAAAATAACAAAAGTATTGACCATGGCAAAAGGGGGAAATGTGACCCCCCCCCAAAAAAATCGATATTATACAGTCTATGATCGATACAGGTTCAAGGATGGAGGCATTGCTGAAAGCGTGGTGACGCACCACAGAAGAAGAAGATACTCCTCGCGGGCGTTTGTGTATATGTGCGCGCGCAACTTCCGGTTGCGCGTGACAACGGTGGTGAAAGAGGCCGACAGGTGCGGGTTCGAGGTGAGTACCAAACAAATATCACCTAACAGTATTGTTGGCAGCCTGTCACCTGTTGTACTGAAGTTAATTACTTTAAAGTCTGTGGCTAGCAGCTAACCTCCGCGTGGCTAGCAGCTAACCTCCGCGTGGCTAGCAGCTAACCTCCGCGTGGCTAGCAGCTAACCTCCGCGTGGCTAGCAGCTAACCTCCGCGTGGCTAGCTGTTGTCCTCTTTGGGTTACCTGCTTCAGGAAAACTAACAGAAGTGATCCTGGATGACCTGTATCACGAGGCTGGTCATCACCTGTCCCTGTTTACACCGGGGCTTCTGGCTGCGAGCGGAAGAGGCGAGTTGTGGGTGAATAGCTGTGAAAGGTAAAATACATTACATACATATAAACACACTATTCTGCGTAAGTGTAATGTATTCACTTGATAAAAAAATGTTTGCCCTGTTTTTCTGAATTGACGAGATTATTATCTCAGAATTATGAGAAAAGATAAGTCAAAATCCCAAGAGAAGCTCTCATTTAGTTGCGAGCTCGATTTCATGGAAGCGAACATGTCCCACCTGTTTAGTTGAATCCAGTTTTATTTTTGTTTTGAGTTTGAGACATTGGGAGATACTCCTGTCTTTAAGTAATATAGATGGTATTGTTATTAGTTTGTCGACTTTGCATGTAACTAATAGCGTACCTGTATTGACCCCGCAGGCTACTTGAACTCATATAGCAGTGTTGGAGGGTCAGGCCGATTAGCAGCCGTACTCCATGCAGGTGAGAGCTTCTCTTGGGATTTTGAGGTATCTTGTTAATTCAGAAAAACAGCAGATTTTCTTTTTTCATGAAAACTTTTCTCATAATTCTGAGATAATATTCTCGTTAATTCAGAAAAACATTTTTTTCTCAACTGAATGCATTACGCTTCCTACCATCCAAATAACTTATTGTTTTCTGCATTCTACCACAGAGAGATGCCTAAATGAATTTTAAGGTTTTTATGCCATTTTTAAAATATATATAATTCCCCTGTCACATTTAGTTGGAGGCAGTCAACATGTCAGAGACATCAAGAGAAGCGCCTTCATCCCAACCAGGACTGACCACATCAGAGAGGAAGGGAATCATTTAAATGTGTTTGTCTTCTATTATGACGCTCAGGTACTTTACTCATTTTTAAATATACATACTCAACAAAATGCATATTTTTACAGTCAAGTGCTGATACAACCTGTTTCATTATTGTGGGCTGAAGCAGCGGTGAAAGTTGTGCTGTGGAAGGAGGCCGGTCTGTTCTTGATGACTGTTGGTTTGCCAGAAATTTCACTTCATTCCTCAACTGACGCTGAAGGTTCATGTGAGTAAATGACTTTTCGTATTGTTTAAATGCTCCGCTTAGGATTGGTTCAGGCAGCAATTAATATATTTATTTTCTGTAGGTTGTTGTAGTCAAAAAGAGGTGGAGGTGAAGGGATCTGACAGCAAAGACACCACATGTCGTCCCTGTTCGTTCAACAGTCCTGGCTAAAATAATCCTGTTTTATGAGGAAGGAAGAATAACCCCCCCCCCCCCACACACACACACACAGTTTTATTAGTAGTAATCAGTCAGTCATCAATACGTTCTTTTATTTAATCACTTTAATAATCTGTTCAAATTAGTTAATCAGTTTAATAAGCTAATAGATTAACAATCAATTCAAATGACACAAATAGTTTAATCACTTTAATCAGTTTAATAATCTGATAGTTCAATGAATAATCAGTTCAAATTAAATGATTTGTTTACATAATTGTCCAATTATAGTTTTTTCAAATATGATACATGAACTGTCTTATTAGAGTTTGTATTGTTTTCTTTTCACACCTTGTTTGCAGTAAATGCAAAAAGAAAAACAAACTTTATTGAAACCAGAAATATGTCTTAAAGGTCTTTGTCTTCAGCTTCATATTTACCGTCCAGACGTGAGCATTGAGTCAAATCTTGTCATCTAACTTAAGAACCAGCGTTTTTCCCAAAATGTCGAACTATTCCTTTAATTAAAAAAAAGAACAGGGGCCACTTTTAATGCTCAGGGTGTTTATTTCAACAAATGTTCACCACAGTAACATCACTTCATGCAATACTTATGAAAAACACAAAAGAGAGCGATTTCTGAAACCCGTTAATCCTCAAAAAAAGACTAATGTTTTCTACATTCGTCCATCCGGTCTCACATTTTCAGGGTTTCAATTTCTAATGAATAATACATCGAAAAACTGGAATAAAAAGTTGAAAAGTCCAAACACTGAATTTTATTCTTCTCCTGTTGAAAGACAATTGATTTGGCGTATTTAATGTTGAGGATATTTCCTGGATTTTCTTTTGTAAAAAGTCCAGATATCACTTGTTAGGTAATTATGTTAACTGATCAATGAAAGGTACAATTTCCATTTTCTTTTTTAACCATGCAAGTAGAAAAATGAGAATTATTCATGATACGTTTGTATGCTTTTCTCCTATTTACTGTTTAAATTATTCACCTTTAAAAGGAAATTCAGTTATGGTCACAGTATGCTGCAGTTTAATAGGAGGGCTGGCTAGAAGAGCAAGAACCCGATTAACACTTTCTGCTGACCATGAGGTGTGTTTTCAGCCGCTCACATTGTTGGTTGCTACTGTACAAGTGGGTTTAGGCATCACAGGTAAACGTGAAAAAGACATTTTGGGTGAGAAACAGTCTAGGTACGTCTACTTTTATGGCAGATCACGACAACATGACGAATATTTAAAGAAAAGTGAAGGTCTGTGAAAACCAAAACCACCTGCTTCTACAGTTAATTCAAATTTCTATTAATTTAATTTTTATTTCTCAGAAAAAAGATCTCAGGTGCCACTTGATAAAAACAAATATGCATCTGACATAAATAAATAATTTAAATTTTAAAAAACTAAGAAAAAAACACTTCACAGAAACATTTCTACCAAACATGAAAATGGCACACAACAATAAACGCACAGTAGTACCGTCAGTCACAAATCATCTCACCGAAAGCCGATCACATCTTTTTCTTCAGATTATTTTCGCAGTGAAACATTTGAACATATTGCTTGTGGATTATGAATGTTTTTGTTTTTGTACAGGTTGTCCCGTGAGTTCGTGTACTTTTCCAGTGACTGAAGTAAAAACCAGATCCAGGAGGCTGCGGCTCGGGATCGTCTCACTGCTCGTTTCGTCTTCATCAGAAATGAGTGAATCCACAGTGAAGCTACAACGTATGTCAGACTGTTGATAGTTTCAAACACCAGTCGCCACACTTTCCTCCTCTTTCTCATACTCTGAGAAATCTTCCTCTTCAGCTCACACCAGCCTCTCGAGTGCGAGCGGGCAGCCGGTAACGCAGCATCAGCCGCCTCTACACGCAGATCTCGATGGGCGTGGCCACCAGGATGCGTCCTCTTTCGTTGTTTTCTCTGTTGACCCGCTCGTAGCTGCCAGTGGAGGACGGCGAGCTGTTCGTGGACATGGAGGAGTAGTGGGTGTCCATCATGATGCTCCCCTTCGCCACCACACAAGCAGGCGACAGGCTCTGCTGCTTCAGCCTGTCCACTAACACGTCCTCTTCAGACGAAGACGAGCTGATGTCCAGAGGAGGTGCGCTGCTCGCTAAGCCCCCGCTGCTGCTGCTCCCGTTCCCGTTCTCCGTGTCCAACATCCAGCACTGGTTGAAGTAGCTGAAGACCTCTTTAACGGAGCAGCGGCGCTCCTGCTCGATGGAGAGGAGCCTACGAAACATTCGTAGAGCTTCATCGGTGAAGCGGCGCCACTGTGACGGCACTGTGCCCGTCCGGCGGCGCTGCCAGCGCACAAACTCCTCGTAGAAGGCGTCGTTAGGCATGGCCTTCTCCCAGGGGAAGTTTCCTGTCAGCATGCAGAAGAGCAGCACGCCAAACGCCCACACGTCCGTGCTGTAGTCCACGCAGAAGCCCTCGTGCCGCGAGGTGTCGCACAGCTCGGGCGCCGTGTACGGGATTGTGCCGCTCACGCGTTTCACCGGAGAGCCGGCGCGCCGCGTCATGCCAAAGTCTGACAGCTTGACCTTCCGGCACTCTTTGTCAAAGATGAGGATGTTTTCGGGTTTGATGTCCCTGTGGACCAGCTTCTTGCAGTGCAGGTAGTCAAGGGCGATGGCCACCTGGTGGACACAGCGCTTGGCCACCGTCTCAGGAAGTCCCACCTGACCAGGTAGACAGGAACAATGAGGTCACTTCAGCACAACATCAGTTAATTAACTCCACACTAAAACTTTGGAAGCAGGAAAAACAGACACCAGCTAGTAGCTAAATCTGGTACAATACATGTCTTCTGTTTGTATGAGATTAATGTTTTTGTACCTGATCCCCGACAATTAAATGTAATAAACTAAACTAAACTGGCCTGTGTTCAAACTGTTTTAGTCTGTTGAACCTCTGACCACACCCAGCTGTGATGTTGTGTGCTACTAGAGTGCCACACTACAAGCAAAAGGCAGTGAAGAAGACGACCGCTAATAAATATGGATGCAAACATGCAGGTTTGAGTGTTTTATAAGGAAGGAAATGCATTCAACACATTTGTTAGACCTCAAGGATACAAGCAGTAGAGAAACACTGAACGTAAACACGAACTTTGCTCTGGTCGCACTAGGAAGTGGCAGAGGGAAATTTCTTTGTAGGTCATTGCAATTATTGTACGTCAATCTGGCTAGCAAGGTTAGCTAAGTTGTTACAGTAGCAAGCTAGCTACCTTCCAAATAGAGTGCTGCAGGAATGAGTCCTAAAACCCAGAAATGAGTTAGCATGTTAGCATGTCAGCTCTTCCTGTTCCCTCGTCTGGAAGTCAGTGGGTTTCTTGAATGGGTTTTTGGTTCGATGCCTGAAATAAGGTCTGTGGTTAACACAAGCTGAAGAGATTTTCACGTTTTGTTCTGAGACATAAAATCCGTCAGTAAATACTCCACTCGTGAACTTTACCTCCCCCCCCCCCCCCGTCAACTGTCAATTTTGTGTCTGCAACTAAGAGAAAAGTTAAGAGATCTTATTCAAATTAACTGAATTCAGGCTTCCTCATCTCCAAAAACACCTGATCAGGTCGCAAGAGCCCAGGTGAGACTTCTCTGGGCTTTTATTTTGATAACACTTCACAATAAAAGTCCTGTGGGCTTTTGTGTTTTGGCACCGACGAGACGACTCCACAGAGCTGACGACTAAATGTCAACACAGTGCTGGATGCCAACTTGTAATCCAAAAGGAAAGCAGCATGTATGCATCGGTGGCTTGTGTGGAAAAAAGATGGTTTCCAATATTTGGGGGATTAAGAGATAATCATTTGGACTAAACAGTAGCTTATTTTTGTGTATGTGTATCTCACCTGTGGAGGGATGATGTCAAACAGGTCTCCTGCCAGAGCGTACTCCTGAGCGAAGATGTAGTACTCGTCAGTTTCGAAGGCGATGCCGTACATGTTGATGATGAACGGGCAGGGCGACAGGTAGAGGGAGATGCTGTACTCTCTCAGGAAGCTCTTCAGCTTGGTGGTCTTCTTTCTCAGAAACTTCAGGGCCATTTTTGTGCCTGAAGAAAAACAAATGGGACAGAAAATGGTTACATAACTCTAATCTCATCCGTCGCTTCTTGTTCTTTTTCACCATGTTAAAAGTGTTTGGGGATTTATTTCACGGCTGCCTAATTGCGTGCATGAAACTTAATTTAAATCATTTCAAAATTTGATGAATAATTAAACGAATAATCCTGGTGGTGGGTTTTTTTTCCAGGAGATTTATACTGTTAAGTATTTCAAATCCTCCGCCGGACTAGTTAATGTTCCCACAGAGTGGCCAGCATGCTGCCTCAGCTTCAAAACGGGGCTGATCTGCTTTCATGTCGGGGATTTTTGCAGTAAAGTGATGCTTACAGCTGCAAACGTGTCCTCACCGAGGAGCTGGGAATAAGATTAGAAAGCCAAAAGACGAGGAACAGAGTGTCATTCAGCCTGTAGTGAATCACTTCACTTGATATAATAATGTAAAGGACGCACAAACACAGGAAGGCAGTCTGTGAGGAGGTTCAGAAGCAGCTACTTGCAGCGAGGGCAGAGAAATTACCAGGGCTAATCTGAAATACCCCCAGACAATAACCTGGAGAGCTGCCACGTCTGCACCAACAGTCAGTGTGTCAGCGAAGATGAGAGGGGACACTTCTCCAATAGCACTGGATCAGCTCTGCAGAGTCCTCCGTGCATTTTACAGCATGCAGCCACTTCAGCAAAGGTCAAGATGGAGGTCTCTGTTTGATCTTAATGCTGTGATACAAGAGTCCACCTCATGTTGACGGGACATTTTATGCATAAATAATATTACATATATACTGTATATACGTTTTGCTACAGTTCCCATAATGCTTTGGGGGATGTATACTGTTATAATCAGTGGTGGAAAGTACTTAAGTACAATTTTGAGGTCTTTTTATTTTTTTTTTTAACTTTATTCAGAGGAAAATATATACTTTTTTTTGTTACATTTATTTTAAAGCTTTAGTTACTTTGCAGATTTAGATTATTAATACAAAATATGAATCAACTAATAAATGATGGTGTATTATTACAGGTGAAGTTACCCAGCAGTATATAAAGTAATTAAAATTAGCATGTACAACATTAAAGTGCTGTACATCAAAGTAATATACCATTCTGCATAATGAGTACTTTTACTTTTGGTACTTTAAGTATATTTTGATGCCAATACTTTTATACTTTTACTTAAGTGAGAGTTTGAATGCAGGACTTGTAACTTGTATTTTTACACTGTGGTTTAAGTAAAAGATCTAAATACTTTAGAGCTGCAACAATTAGTCGATCGAAAGAAAATGAATTGCCAATTGTTTTGATAATTGATTAATCATAAACATTTGCTGGTTCCAGCTTCTTAAATGTGAGGATTTGCTGCTTTTCTTTGTCATTTCTGACAGTAAATGAAGAGTCTTTGGGTTTTGGACTGTTGGTCAGACAAAAGACGCAATTTGAAGACGTCACTTTGACATTTTATAGACTAAACGATTAATCATGAAAATAATCGGCAGATTAATCAATGAAAAAAAAAAATCATTAGTTGTAGCCCTAAAATACTATATATGGCAAATATTTTTCATTTTATATGTTTTAGTGCTGGACAACAACCTGTGAAAACTCTGCACTACTTTAAGCTCCACTTTGACAAAACGTTGGGTTGGTTCAGTAAAACCAAACTCAGTGACTTTTCAGGTTTTCGGTAATGAGAGATCTTTTTCAGCAACATTAATGTTTTAGCTCCCAAACATGACGTGAAAATGATCGTATCATCTCTGAATAAATGGAGTGAAGTGCTACTTTTCTGGCCACGCAGCACCGTCTGATTTAACAGTAGAAGCTTGTGTTACTTCAGTAGTTTTAATGTTTACATGGAAAAGGAGTTGCTTTGTTAAATCAGCCTGCTGGCTAATATGCAAAGATCAACACCATCTGTTTAGAGGAACTCGGCTCAGGATTGTAAAGCTTCGACTGGGAGCGTTTCAGGGCAGAAACTACAGATAACTGCTGACCCTTAATGTTACCGTTTCAACAAGGTTTTTAGCTTTCATCCTTATTTTGTTATATATTTAACAATGTTAATGCATTAAACTAAGACTTATTTATAGTGTATTTAGATGGAAAAAATACCATAATTTAACCACAGATTTTGGAACATTAAAAGGGCAAATGGATGATTTATACTACAAATGATAGCAGAGATTCAAGCAGGCAGCTGTAAAGCAATAAAAAAAAAAAAAAAAAAAAAAAACTTCCTTATTTCCATGGATTTTCATTATTTATTAATCTGCCAATTATTTATTCCCAGAGTCCAAGAAGCCTGAAGATATTGAGTTTACAGTGAATTATGACGAACATTTTGTGGCTCCAGTATTTCACAGCTGCTTTTCCTTTTAATTATTTTAATCTATTTTTAATCATTGAGGGTTTTTTTTTTAATTTTTAGATTTTCTGCATCGAGTACTTTTACTTTAAAGTACATTTTCCTGATTACACTTGCATGCTTTTACTTAAGTAACTTAAGTAACCTTTTCAATGCAGGACCTTTAGTTGTAACAAGTATTTTTACAGTGTGGTATTAGTACTTTTACTTAAGTAAAGGATCTGAATACTTCCTCTACCACTGCTGCGACAGCAGATCCATGCTGACACTCGTCTGCACAGATATTATACCGAATACATCAGCACAATATACAAAAGATTACATGAAACCATCAATAAAAAAAACAGGTTTTATTTCCTTAAAGCAGAGCTGGTCTGCTTTACTAATGTGCCTGTATTTTAATGAAATGTTACTGCAGCCTCAGTCTGCTGTGCAGCTGTAATATGAAGGAAAATATCTACAAAATCAAATATTGGATTTGGTTGGCAGATACTCAATATTAAAAAAAGGATCAGGAACAAGAAAACACCACCAGAACATCCCTCCTCCTAACGGTTACAGTACTTTTGATTTACATTCGAGTTTGCACACAATTATGATTCAAAAGGTGAGAAATTACGTCACTTTCAGCCCATTTATTTCCATAGTTAACATGACATTTATACTGAGCGACATCAGACATCGGAGGGCAGACGATTAAAGCTACACTGGTCCTCTGATGGTTCTGAGAAGATGTCGGTGATAAAGTAGCAGATAATGAAACCAGGTACACGTGGTTTTTCATACATCCTTTAACTGCGCACTTCAGAGGCTGGAAAAGGTCAGAATTCATCTCAGTGACAGACTGCAGCCGCTCTGAACGGGCAGCGTAACTGCAGCTTCGTGCTCCGTAAGAGACCATTAAGAAGCTCGGAGCAGATGGTCAACATTTGGGCTTTTAATGTAAAAAAGGTTGAACAGATTTTCTAATAGTTAAGTAGTAAACTCAGGCAGTCTGAATCCAGATCTGTGCTAAAATACTGCAAAAATGTGGCCTCGTTTCAAAAGCTTTACCTGTTCCTGTTTGAGCGAGGGGAAAGTGAAAGCAGCATTATTTCTGATTCGTCTGCTGTGATACCAAAGTGAAGCATTTAAAAGCTGCACGCTGCACTATTGTTATGTAAAATGACCCGGTCTTATCACCCTGAATCACAAAGTAGAGCCACAGAAGAGCAACAACATCCCATTTCCTCCAGCTGCAGCCCTGCAGATTTAATCCCTCTGGCCAAATACATTTCTGGAGTCGAGTCTGGGAAATCTCCTCTTCCCACAAGAGCTGATGAATTGAAACTTGAAATGCAAACTGTCTCCTGCTCCGTCCAAAGAAAGATGGACTCATCAATGTTTGGTTTCCTTTTACCTTAAGCGCCTGAACTGTGTGCTGTTTCCTGGTATTTCACATGATTTTTGGGCAATAATTGACCGTTTGCTAAGCTCTGACAAGCTTTGGGTGACAAATTTGCCACTCAAAATCCTTAGTAATTTTTAAAACAATGGGTACTTGATTTCAGACAGAAGTTGCTTCTCATTTCTCGTCTGCGACTGTCGATTTCTCCGTCAGAAATGCTGTATGAACTGGCACAATTATTGTATTAGCTCTAGCTAGCTAATTAAGCTAACGTTAACTACAGTTTGTCTGAGCAGGAAACACGAGTGAAAATTATTTAGTGAAAACGTGGAGCTTATTCTGCCTGTTTTTAATTATTTATCTATTTATTTTTTAACATTTATTTAGTTCCTCGTTGTGCGCCCCGACATTTTTTTGCCTGTACTGCCCAGCAGCAGCTTGGAGCAGGTCACATCGTGAGAAAGTTTTTACTAACATTTATTTCTTTTCATATAGAATGAAAATATAAATTAAATAAATGTTTTAAAAGTACCGCCCACGGCACGAGACCCCCTGAATGTCAGAGTATTTCACACACTGCTAAAACCCCATGATCAGCACTTCAATACCTCCAACATTTGTAATTAGTATCAGCTAAAACACACAATAGTTACCTCTGATTTTGTGAATGACCAGGTCCACCTTCCCATAGGTGCCCTTTCCCAGTTCACAGACGACCTCATAGTATTTGTTGATGTCCAGTTTTTCCAGGTTCTGCGCAGCAATCAGCTGGAGTTCCTCGAGGATGTCGATGGAGGCGCGGGAGCCATGAGGCGAGGAGTTCATTGTTGTGGAGGGACGGGCCGGGACTGAGGGCTGGTCTGGAGACGGATGTTTCTGTGGAACAGGAAGGAAAGCAAGGTTCACTGTGTGACCAGCATCCACCCATGTCCCCGTTCCCACACGACCCCCACTGTAAACAGAGACCACCTTCTGTATTGTATGTACATATATGAACTATCATCACCAGGAGGCTTTGTGTCCAGGCCAAATAAACTGATATACAACCTTTGAATCGTGTTGTCACTTTGTGTTCATGAGAAAATTATTTTTTTTAAAGATCACACGGCTCCATTAGAAGAAGAGAGAACAGTACCAGAGACTGAACAAAAGACCAGACAAGGTGTGGACAGTGTTTCTGTCTACGATTATTATCAGCAACAATCTTCCCAACAAGAGTAAAAATCTACAGCCATACTAACGGCACGATGAGGCTGTTTAGCAAGCAATATTTATCATGTTCACCATCTTAGTTTTGTGCGTTAGCATACTGACATACATTTGCTACTTAGCACTAAACACAAAGTACAGCTGAGGCGGATGGGAATGTCGTTAGTCATTTGTTTTGCAGGTATTTGGTCATTTACAAATTATAATCTTGACCTGATGATGGTGCTAGAGCATCACGAAAGTTACTGCATTCATTCAACATGAAGGTCTGAACCAAATTTCACCGTAATCCATCTAATAGTTGTTTAGATATTTCAGTCTGGATCAAAGTGTAGTGTACCAACAGACACTGCCATCCTTAGAGCCGCACTGCTGACATGACAAAGGTTTTGAAGAGGACAAGTTGTTATCGAGTCTCTAGCTTGAACGCAAATTTAGCATGTTACAAAAAGTCCACTGAAGTAACTTCCTGCCCAAAATGGCTGCAACATGAAGTGAAGTCCTGGCTGTAAGGAGTCGATATTCTAACATGATCCGCTCAATTAGCACTTTCACCTCGCAGCAACCTGGACATGCAGTTTGCATGTTCTCCTCGCCCAACGACATGCAAGTCAAATGAAAGCGCCCTCACAGCAGGTGTGAAAATGGGTAAGTCAGCGATAAAACCCCAATCCAGAGTGTTGTTCTTGCCTTTCAAGCAACGCATGCTGGTATCCACTGAGCTCTGACAAGGATGAAGCAGGTAAAGATGATTAATTAAACGAATAAATAAAAAAATTAATCAAAGTGCGAACAAATCAAATTGGATTTGAGAGGAGAAAAGTATTGCTATTTGTGGAGCTGATCCTCCGCAGCTGATTAATGAATGTCTAATTCTGATCCAAAGTGTTTCTACGCCGTCGCGCCGGCTGGCTTCCATTCTCAGCAAATCTGTCTCACCTTCCTCCTTCTGCTACCAAAAGAAGCCAAGCAACACTCGTCTGCTGTATCCTCCATCGCTCATCACCCTCGGCGGCCAAGATCTGCCGGTGACTGGAGAGACTTCGCAGCCCTGATGGCGCAGCAGAATTGTACCATCACTCATTAACAGGGATGAGAAAGTGTTGAATGAGACAGGATGCTAGCCACATCCTGTGCATCCTAAGTCCATCTGTGCCTGCCTCGGAGACAGCGCCTGTCTACAGTGCGAGTGTGACTGTGCATGACGGGGAAATGTGTACACAAAACTCAAGAACAGCGTGTGAAAACAATAAAACCAAACACAAATATACAGTATGTTCCACTAGGAAGAGCTGCGGTGACGAGGGAAAACTGTCACTTGTGTTATTCAGTAAAGTCAGACGTTCTTCTTGATACTATTAAATACTGATGTTTATATTTGGGAGTTTAAAAATCCGACAACAATATGGAGTAATATATAGGTTATATTTATTTTACATAAACATAACATTAACCTGAACAGTCTTGCTACGGATCCCTTAGATTTGTTTTCTGGACAAACTATATAATGGTGACACAATTTCTAAACGACCTAACCTACTTTTCCATTTCTTGTTCCACAATTGATCGAAAATGCATCTACATAACAAGACAACGGTCATTTTGGGTGTTTTTCTTTTTTTGAGTAATGGAACAAGAAGCAGCAGCCGCAGTGATTACTGTTGAAAAGTGTTAAAAGCAAAGTAACAAACTTTACTGCGATCTGAGGTTTAGTTTTTGGTTTTAGTTTATTGACAACAATCCAACATATTTGTAAAATAAAATACAACATATCAGACTTTATCAGGGACAGAACGACAAAGTCCAGGACTTATTTCCATAGTTGTCTCTGGTGTTTACACATCCTGGTCCTCTGATCGTGAAATCAGATCGCGGTTGCTCGGGGCATGATGGGAAAAAAGCCAATTATTGACCGATTTCTTATTTAAACAACGTAAACAGATACACCTGTTGTTCCTCTGTAGTATTTCTGACAAAGTAGCTGCTAGGTGAGTTTCTGCGGGGGTTTATTAAACAACACTTGCTGATACTACAGTAACCAGACAGCGCTGGAAGAAGTATTCAAAGTATCAAAAGTAAAAGTACTCACAATGCAGAGTGCCTACCTAACTACAGCTCTTAAAATGAACAGTGAAGTGAAAAGTACAATATTTCTCTCTGAGATGTAGAAGTATAAAGTAGCACAAAATGGAAATACTCATGTAAAGTACAAATACCTCACAATTGTAATTAAGTACAGTACTTGAGTAAAAGTACTTTCCACCACTGACTACAGGTGACACCAAATCAACCAGGACTGAAATCTTAAGGATTACAACTTTAAGATCAACACGCTGCTTTACCCTTCGTATGGTACATTGAACAAACTGAAAATACAGAAATAAAAACATGTTTAAAAAAGCTTAAAGTCACAGGAGGAAATTGGATCGTCTCTCAGCGACAGCGGTGGATGAAAGTGGCTCTGGACACAAACAGTATGTGCTGAGCATAAAAGTACGACAAGCAGATAAAAACGAGGCGTCAGCCGAACCCAAAGGAGCCAACTGGCTGTCCGTCATCGGTCCACTCAGCATCGCTCCGACAAGGTCAATAAAACACACAGTGGAGGAGACGACCAGAGTGTGTTTGGAGCTGCAAACACACAGAAAAAGTACCTGCTCACAGACGAACACACACACTCTTCGTTTTAGATTTGATTTTAATTCAAATTCAAGCTCTTTTCTAAATAATGACCGTTTCATCCAGTTTATCTGCACAGCCTCAGTAACGGTGTCAAAGTGGCCACGTGGTCAACACAGAAAATGAAAATGGGTTTTTGTCCACGTGAATAAAGAGCTGCTTCACAGACACCTCTGATTGGATCTGACAAAAAAGCAAACGTCACTGAAGAAAGTGATGCATCTCACCTCTGCAGTCAGCATTTTGAAATGACAGCGACAGGTCCACTTAAAGCTGCTTTCTTTGTTCAACACACAAGGCTCATTGTTCACCAATATTCAATACGCTGATTTCTTTTTATTTTTTTTTTATTTATTTTTTTTTTTAAAAAGGAGCAAGTTGGTTTAAACTGATTCAGATGTTTTGTCCCCACGCATTCAAGTTGTACAAACTGTAAACAAGCCACTTGTGTTTACAGTGCAGCTCAGAAAATCCTCTGATAACAGACTATAAATGTGTTTCCATCCACCTGCTTTTAATGCACTTTTATTTTTTTATTTGAGCATTTGAGGGGAAACGCTGGACATTTGAAATATAGTTAAAATATCACAAAGGCGCGATGGAAACAGACTTAGTGAATAAATGATGACGTACATGAAGCGTGTGACTTAAACTTAAACGTCACTGAAGAGATGAAAACATCAGATCTGGGTCTCAATTTAGGGCCGGAATTCGTAGACCGCGAAGGCCGAAGGTTGTTAAATGAGACGGTCTGGTCTACGGAGGATTTCCTATTTGCGTCACGAAGCGCCGCTCCTGTCGCCTAGCAACCTTTGCAGCTGCAGTTGAGGTTTGATGTTTTTAAGGCCGCTTGTTTTTTTTTACATTTGTATCGTTGGCTATTCGAGTGAGTTGAAATACTAACATTTAAAAGTGTAATCCTGCTCGGTTGCTGTTGACGGTACGTTTGTGGAGACAACATATTCACTTGTGCGCAATGAATCTTGGGATATGTTGGGCCGCGAAGGATCCAGCCGTTGGATCCTCCAAATTCGGAAAAAGAAGGCCACATTTGAAAGAGCCTTTAAAATGGGACGGCCTTGTTGCGCCGCTGTGACGCATTCGGTCTTCAAATGCAGCCTTTGAAGGATGCAGCCGCTGAATTGAGACACAGCTTGTGTGGAGCGATGAGGAGGCTGTAACCTTCCTCACATTAATACATGAACTAACAGAAACATCTTATCGTCGTCATGTTTTCCACATTGTTTTCTGATCATTTGAGGTTTGACTAGAGCTCTTTTAATTATGTAATCTGGTATCTTCTTCTTCTGCAATAGCTTAATGTCACCCGTCTGCAGAATTAGTGCCACCAACTGTCAATGCACCAACTCCTAATATTCAATATTAACAGTCGTGGATGGAAACACACTCACTTGGGTTTTCTTTTGCAGATTTTCTAGAAATTCAGCAGCAATTTGTGCTACATTTGGATGGAATAAATGGACTAATGAAAAGAAAAATGCAGTTTTTTGATGATCAAAATCAACACATGAATTTGAATTTTGAGTTTCTTGAAATTATTAAAACCTAACAATAATGACTCATGTAGCATCTCGGATGTTGCTCAAACTAAAAACAAAGAGGCCATTTTGTTGACTGTCTGTGAGGAGGGCTGCATCATCCGAGTCGGACAACCTTTTCACTGCTGCCTTGTTTTATTCTTATCTTCATTTAATAACCTTGACATGTACACATGTATGTCCTTTTTCCACGCTCAATTCCTTTCTCTCAACCGTGTAACCTCCTGAGCATAAGCATACGCTCACATGTGCTCTCGCGCTGCCGTCATATCAAAGAGCCTGGAGATGAAAGAAGTCACAACCAGCACTAATTAGGAGCATCTTCTGTTTGCTGCAGCTCCCAGCAGCCCCAGCGCTCCTTCTCAGGGTAACAGTGCCAAGGTAGCTCCCCAGAGGGGCCTCAAGGAGCGCCAAGCCCCGTTTGCCTCCCGGTCGAGGACGATGAGACCGCCATGCTGTCTTTCTTTTCAGGGAAATGCTCGTCTGTTATCAAAGCACAGCAAGAAGTCGGCCAACCTG
Source organism: Macquaria ambigua (assembly GCA_008360985.2). Taxonomy (NCBI): domain Eukaryota; kingdom Metazoa; phylum Chordata; class Actinopteri; order Centrarchiformes; family Percichthyidae; genus Macquaria; species Macquaria ambigua. Next base: position 503,780 of record VMKM01000082.1, read on the forward strand.
CCTTGTGTCACTGCTGCTTTTCTCTCCGTCTGTTCCTCCCCGCTAATGTTACCTGCCTACTGCACCACACAGGAGGGAGGTGAATGGTGCAGGGATAGCACAGAGGTGAAAAGTTCAGTGTTAACGACCTTTTACTCTCCTTCCTGCACCAACATGGCTGCCACGCCCACTGGTTGATCTGCTTTGTGTCATCAACCTTTCCTTGTAGACAAAATGATTCCCGTGAATTGCAAAAACACCTGCTGCTCTTCAACGATATTTCTACTGTTCAATGTCCCACTTAGTATCATGGCCACAAGTTTAGAAAAAAAAAAAAAAAAAACATGAGAAAAGGTATAAAGATTGTTTATTTGGGTTGTGCGTCAAAAAAAAAAGGTAGGCAAAAATCTGTAAGCCTTTTAGGTAGAGCTGTTCTCTCTATTAGATGGCAGCTTCTTGTTTAATAATAAAAAATAAAAAACTTACACACAAGGTACAAGGTACTTGGTCCACTGCTTTTCAGTCTTTATATTTTACTACTCGGGATCATCCTCTGCAAGCACAGTATTGATTTCCACAGCTGTGCTGATGACTCACAACTAACATTTGGCGTCAAAAATACGGAATAAATAAAAACATAAATTAACAAAACAAACCCACACTCCCTCTTCTTGGAGTCATAACTCCAACACACAAACATGACACATATTTTAAGATTCAGTGTGACTTACACTTTCCAAGTATATCATATCTGACGTCTATCGCAAATAAACGTCCAAATCCGCTTAGAAATCAGAAAAAAAATACTTTCACACAGAATCATCATGTTTCTAAGTTTTCTTCAGTATCAAAGTAATCCAGTGATAGTTGTCTGTACATCCATGGATACACTGCAAGCAAGAGCTGCTAACAGCTAATTCAGCATACTTTTAAATGGTGCCAATTTGACAAAATGTAAACAAGTACAGGCTAAAAAGAAAAGTTCTAGCCCAACATTATATTGTATGTTTACATCCACAAAGCATTATGGGAACTGTAGTTCCAAAAGTACAAAAAAAAAGACAAAAGTAAGAAATAATCGGAGTGTCAAAATCCATTAATATGAACTGTTTTTCATGTTGCACAATCAGTATATTTTTTATATGTCCCATCAACATGGTTCTTATATTCCTGTAACACTGACACTCTCCTCTATCCGTTCACATACAGATATTTACCCTGTGTTGAAAACCTGTGGACATTTTTGTTTTGTTGCATAAAAACTGTCCTTAAACATGTAAAGCACAACTCACACCCAAAGAGATGGCATTTGTGCGAGTAGTCCAACGTACTCTGAAAATAAAGTGACTCTGCTAAAAGCCTGTAAATAAAGAGAAAGAAATAGTAGAAAGGCCTAGACGTTACACAGTAGGCAAGAAATGTGTGACTGACTCTGGTCTAATTTTCTAGTCGCAGAAAATGAACATAACTAAAAGGTCAGTGCTTTTCATTCTTCCCTCGATACAGAGGAGCTTTTATTTCAAGCAGACTTCAATTACTGCAATGCAATGCTCTCAGGTCTCCCCCCAAAAAGTCAGTAAATCAATTACAGCTTGTACAAAATGATACTGCCAGAGTTTTAACTGGAACAAAGAAAAGAGATCGCATTGTTCCTGTTCTAAAGTTCCCTGCGCTGCCTTCCAGTTAGTTTCAGGATAGATTTTAAGATCATAGTACTCGTTTATAAGTCTATTCATGGCCCCGGACGGTCACTGATATGCTCCTGGTCCCTCAGATCCTCAGACTCTCTGCTGCTCTCTGGACCAAAACCCAGCCACAGACCAACAGAGAAGCTGCCTTCTGCATGTTTAATGGAGCCCTGATAATTTACTACCACATATTACTACTACTACTACTACTACTACTACATGTAACTGTAAGTGACAAACCTGACAAAAGTGCTGAGTAATGGCCTCTCTCTGTTGTCTGCACACACACATTAAGCCCTGCAGAAAAACTGCCACCTCATTTGTGTTCAGGCCAACATCGACTTGTAAAACATCGGCACCTAATTAATCATTTGTGATGCTAAATCAATACGTCAGCCAACTAAAAAAATACTTAATGAACAAATGTTACCATCTCAAGTCACATTTGGCTCCGTACGAAAGTCTTTTAAACCCCCAAAGGGTTCCAGAAAGAGGAGAAAACAACACTTGGTACACTTTTATACAGGGAAGTTATTCTGTATTTCAGGAGTAATTTGTGCATTCGAACAGGAAGAGCTTTTGTCTACTTTAAGATTTTTTTTTAACTAGTTGCAATTAGCTTGTACTTGCAATGCTGAACCTTTAGCCATGCTAACATTTTCGGCTTTATGAATGGAAATGTTAATCCACCACTTCTGGTCCAGGCTGAAATATCTTAACAACTATTGGATGGATTGCCATGAAATTTTGGACAGACATTCATGATCTCCAGAGGATGAATCCTACTGACTTTCGTGATCCTCTGACTTTTAGCGCCACTTTTAGCATGCTGGTGTTAGCATTTAGCTCAAAGCACCACCGTGTCTAAAGAGTAGCGGTATCCTTGATCCACACCTGGAAAACTAATCACTTGTCTCATGAGCTCACTTTCAGACAAATTTGATTAAATATGTAAACATGTTTTTGAGATATCCTGCTAACACACAAACACACAGGACTGAACGTAACCTCCTTAGTGGAAGTAATAGTCATCATAGTTGTCCTGAACCAGTCTTTGTGGGCCTTTTGGTCACATCCTTTTGTCATTCTCACATATTCAGGTCTGTGCCAGTGAGCTAACGTGTGTGCACAATGTTATTCTCTGAATCTGCCCGCTGAGATAACACGAAACCAGGGAGATTATTTCTGCCCCACGAGCAGAAATGTTTGCAGAACTAAAACTCTGTCCTGCTGACCGTCACAGCGTTGGCCTTCACACTGCCACTGTGTGTGTGTGTGTGTGTGTGTGGACGTCCCTGCCCGTGTGGCGGCCTGCGGCTCGGTCCTCTGGTGGAGCTCGCCGGTCGGCTCCCACCGAGCTCACAGAGCTGTGGAGCACATCAAAGCAGCTGTAACTGGCTCGGCCTCCAGCATCTGCGAACACTGGGGCTTTGTGCCTGCACGCTCGGCGGCACATCACTGGGCGCGCTCCTTTAATGCCAACCCACTTCTGCTGCTGTGAACCCCACGCTACAGTAGGTAACGCTGCCCCCTTTGTCTCCTCTAATCTCTGTCTCTCCCTCTTTCTTCTTCTCTGACTTTCTGTCTTCCTCTGCACTGTTAATGCGTGATGCTGGGTGGCTGCGTGTACACAAGCATCAGTGTGGAAAGAAAACCAGACATCTCAGTGTCTCACAACAAACAGCTGCAACGATTATTTTCATTATCGTTAAATTGTATTTTTCCAAGTAATTGATTAAGGGTACAGTCTATAAAATGGTGCAAAAATGCAACTTCCCAAAGCCCGAGGTGACGTCTTTAAATATCTGTTTTTATTCGAACAAAAGTCCAAAACTTGAAGATGATGTTAAATTTGCTTCTCAAAATACTTTAATTTTTGACGCTATGAGTCCCTGATTTCAGACCGACGTAGACAGAAGCAGCTTCTCATTTCTAGTCTGCGACCGTCAATTTTGCCATCTGAAATGACAACTGTCGCTAACACGTTTATTAGGCAATGAAGCTAGCGTTAGCTTCATTAGCTGTTTGAAACCGCCGTCTCCAGCTGCACTCATGGCGATATACATGATATCGTGCTACAAGACTGCAAAACCTGCAACAAACGATTATTTTCATTACCGATTAATCTGCTTATTATTTATAGTCAGAAAATAGTAAAAAGATACAATAAATCACAGTTTCCAAGAACCCAAACTGACATCTTAAGACATTTTGTTCTACAACCTTCAGTTTTCAGTGAATTATGGTGACGAAAAATCTGCAAATCTTCTCATTTGAGAAGCTGAAACCATTTGATTTTACTATTTTTGCTTTAAAAATGCTTGAAATGACTAATAGATTATCAAAATAGATGCCCATTATTTTTCTGTCAATCAATTAATCGATAAATCGACTAATCATTTTAGCTATGAGAGCCCTGACGGTATAATCTCTCCAGTCCAATCTGAGAGTCCAAATGCTTTTTGATACCGTTTCCCTTCAAGATGAAGAGAGTTCCCATTAATAATATAAAAAACAACAAATAAATAATCAAAAATGTACGCTTCCAGAGCGCATCATCCTCCACAGGACTCATGGAGAGCTGATGTCAGTGTCAGTAACACTGTTTACAGTGTGGGAGTCATGAAAACCTGCAGCACAAAGACATGAAGTGTGAAACAGCTCTGCAGACACAAAGCATGCATTATAATCACAACGTGCAGCACAGGTGAAGCCAGGCAGTGCTGGAGTGCGTGCACGTGAGCATGGGAAGAAATCATGAGCTGAAAAATGTAGAATGTGTGATCAATAAATGTACAAAAGCTGATAACAGTCAGTGGTGTACAGATGTGTAGCTGGGACACAATAGCCTGACAGCAGCTCCATTGTTCTGCTCAGTGTTTTGTCACATTGTGCAGGTGTAACTTTTGTATTGTGTGTATGAATTTAAAATATGATTTACAGCTAAAGTTACAAAAGAAAAACACCAGTTTAAATGAGGATAATTAACAATGCCGCCTTGTAAACACAACAGCAGTCCAGTCAGAGAGACACAAAGACACACACATGCAGGAAGACATCAGTCCCTGCGAAGCTCAATCTCAATTAAAACACATTTAAAGACACAAACTGGCGGTTAATCAGCAGTTAATTGGTTTGAAGCGGTTAGGAAATGATAAGACAGCAGATCTGAGCTTACCTTTCAAAATGTGCTGCATGCAATTATCTGTCAATCCATTCAGACACCTGGCTGTTTGGCTAAGAGAGGAAATGTCGCAGCTCCTTCACTTATTTCTTCTTCTTCACGGTTCTTTTAGTGAAGCCGAAACCTCCGCCGTCTGCACCGCCGCCGTCTGTCACCGTCTCCCCGGTACTGATCGTCCCTGCAGCCGCTCTCTATTGTCTCCGCACTCCGCAGGCGGACCCGCCCACCGCCGCCACTCGTCCAATCAGAGCGCAGAGCAGCGCACCGACGGTGCTGCCTTCAGGTGATGCAGGAATTTACAAGCTCAACTGTCAGACCGGCAGTGCAGAAATTCTCTGTTACAAGTATTCAAAATTTGACTGAAGTAAAAGTACAAAAGTATTAACATCAAAATATACTCAGAGTACAAAAAGGTCCCCAGAGGATGAATCCTACTGACTTAAGCTGTCCAATACTTTTACGTTTTAATAATAATAATTTAATGATAATATATAATAGTATAACATGATTATACTTACATACTTTTACAGTAACATTTTCAATGCCAGACTTTTACATGTAGTATTTTTTACAGTGTGGTATATCTGAATACTTCCTCATCACTGAGGATAAGTAGGTTTTATGTCAAATAAATGATTCCCAGACCCCTGAATGCAGCAGGAGGAAAGGCAGAAAGCAAAGCACAACATGTCCTGGCTGAAACGTGTAGCTGTGAGTGACTCAGTTGCACATTTAAATCAGTGGTTTACAATGAATGTCTGCTTGCAGCTGCAGCAGCCGGAGTGACTAGAAAAGGTGTGAACGACATCAGACGTTGTGATTGTTTGTTGTCTCCTGTGGTGAATAAAAAGTGGTGAAAGCTGCCTGTTTCGAGTAATTCAAAGAGACTGAAGTCTGCTTTCTAACGAGTAATGACTCCATGACGCTGCAGTTTGCTGTATTGATTTATGTCTGCGATGGGAAGCCTAATGATCTTGGGGATTAGGTTGTAGTTTATTTGGTGGAAGGCTTCAGGATATGATGTTGGTTTGCAGTGTTTGGCCGTGTCATGATAAGGAGGGTAAATTATGACTGCATTGTTGTAATACAAAAAAAAGGGTTCATTATTGTATATTTCTATTAATTTAAAGCAGCAATAAATCTGAGGGGTCACAAGATGATTAAAGAAAAAAAAGCATTTCTGTTGAGTTTTGTATAATTTGGGATTTGGATGCCTGTACAAATCGTTCAAATCAAACAATCTGTGATGGAAAAATTCAGATCACAAGCGCTCAATTTTAAGGGCAGAAGAGCCAAAAAGGTCGGAAACACTGATTTAAAGGAACTTAGCTTAAAAACAGGGTTCGTACAGCTTTTTAAGAGTAAAATTCAAGCACTTTTAAGGTACCCAAAACAAAAATGTCCAGACTCTCAAAGCCTTTATCATCACATTTAAATTGTTACTATAAATGCAATTGCGAAAAATAAAGTTTACAGAATTCCTTTACACCCACAGCAATCAATATATATTATCACTTTGTTCATTTTACCAGCTGTTCATATTAACTTTGATTATATGTTTTGATTATTTAATGCTTGCTAATTTCTAGAGTGTAAGGGATCAGCAGAGGACTTATCTAGCTATGAATGATGAGTGAACACAAGAAAAGAACTTTCCTTATAGATTATGTTGAAAATCAATAATTTTATAAGGACTATATTCGAATTCAAGCATTTCCTAACCTTGAAAACATAACAGTTAAAATTAAGCATTTTACAAACTTTCAAGACTTTGTACAAACCCTGGAATAAAAATGACATAATTTTGACCCTACGTAGTGTTGCTATATTCCAACTGTACTAATTTTAGCCGTGTTTTGACTATAAAGTTCACGCTTAAAATGCCACATGCATATTGATTGACACTATTTTCCCACAATGCAAAGTGCAACAAAAAAGCTGTAGCTGTAATTCTTCCAGCAACAGCTCAAATACATAAAAACACACATTAATTAATCCCAAAGAAGTGTATTTGGCAGTTTAGTGTATTAAAGATCTAGTTCAGTCGACGACAGTCAGTCAGTTTGTTCACGCCTTGAATTATATCTTATTACAGACCAATTCGTGTCAACATTCATATAGAAGTACGGAAGTGTGACCGTATCGTCATAATTACGAGATAACAGGTGTCACACCGTTTTCTGTGGCCCGTCAGATTCTGTGAGCTGATTTCGAATTTCCGCCACTGCAAACGTTTTTATCAAACCTATCCGTGCTTTACTTTGATAGCTGTTACCAAATGGTACCGTAGGATTTAGATGAGGTCACATATTTTCGTAGCTTGGATGCATTTCGGATGCACGACTTTGTGTGTTTGCTTTCCACCTGAACAATCCCAACCACTTTACATGCTTGTGTCATGCGTATCGTATTGTTACTCTCAGCGTAACACATAAACTCTCCGACATCGACGTGCAGGATACCACTTCTTTATTTCATGTGTTTTTCCCCATTTTGTATTTAATTTTTTTCTTTAAACAATCTCCTCAATGTTACTGAACATAGAAACACGGGACTCTCCCGGATAATGTAACGATCATACAGGTTTTTATTATTTCAACTTTGCTTCTGAGAAATCATGTTTCGTCCGTGACTTTTGGCAGACAGCTCAAAATACTACAATACCCATGAGCCTCGGCTGCCACTGCTATGGAGAAGAGGCCGGTCAGGAGAGTGGTAAACAAAACGTGGCGCCCTGGTTGCAGAAATCCTTAGTGAAGTGATTTTAGCTGCAGATTCTCAGTGGTATAAACTTTAGCTCCTGCACCTTTGACTTCTTATCAAAGAACCAGATGTTTTCTAACACAGTTGTTCATCTTTTGTACTGAAGATTCAATCAGGAGAGTTTCACGCTGATCCAAAACGTAGAAGTGCTCCAACTATGAGTCACGTAACTCTTGTCTATGGAGAAAATGAATGGGACTTTTACTTCCAGAACCAGTGGTGCCCGAAACAGTTCCTCCCACTTCGCACCTCTATGGTTGAAGCTGTGTCTGCGGTGATGTGGTTATTGCTAGGACTACACTGCACCTGTGGGTGTTTCTACAGCTCTGGGTGTGTCAACGGGATTTGAACCCTGTGTTTCTATCAGATGGAAGAGATGTGTTTCCAACACCAGAGAAGTTTAGGAACAGCTTCACCAGCACAACCCCTGCACCAAATTACCAAAAACGAATGTGTCACAGCCATGGTAATACAACCAAACTACAGGCTACAGCCATAATCACAGCAGCAGCCACTCATAACACTGGAGAGATCTAAGTTAACTACTGTAGCCTCCGCTAAATATCTCAACATCAGCTGCAAGTCTTGGTGAGGGTGCACCCTCTCACGCCCTGGTCCCAACCAGCTGCTGTAAAAATATGATATCATTCATCCATCTGGTGTGCTGCTGTCACAGCTGTCACACCTTCATCTGTGAGTCAGACAGGAACACAAAACTTTAAATGTAAGAGAACACAAAAGAAATTTCCACCGTGACCTTTCGAGGGCTCCGTAAAAATAACACAGAAAAAGACAGATGCAAGAAAAAGGAATATTCAAAATGAAGCAGAAAAGCTTAAAGAAAACAAGTCAAAGAAAAGAGATTTAAATATGTAAGAAATGAACTGTTAAAACAGGTAAAATATAGTTAAGTTTCTGGGTTTTTCTTTTTAAAGTTTTAAGCAATTACTGAGAATGAAATTGGGTCAAAGACCAATTCATCCTCTAAATTTAAACCATAAAGATTTTATTAAGTACATGAACAAAAATGGAAATGTGATTGGGTTAAAGGTCGGGGTTACAGCTGCCTGTGTAGCGAGATAATAATCAGCAGGTGTCAGAGAGACACAGACCTCTCCATGTGGACATCAAAGCTCAGAGACAAAACAAGGAGACATCGAACTGCAGCGGTTTGATTGTTCTGCGAGCATCCTCACCCGCGATGGCAGAAACATGATGTCAGAGGATCATTTCAACTCATCGCGTCCTGAGTCATCGGCTGCGTCACAGGAGCAGATTGTTATTCTGCAGGCGAAGGAATTTGTCTCCGGAGAGACAACTTGAGAGCCGGGATGAAGGAAAACAAGCAGCAGTGAGGAGGGAAGAGACATTGATTTTTTATTCTGCAATCACTGCTGAATTAATCCAGAGCTGATTATTCAGTTTTCACCACGAACATCTCTGTATCTGTCTGAGAGCCCACATCTTGAATTACACTTCACATTTTAAATGTTTGTGCTTGAAGCAGACAGAGTGGCTACCTCGCCAGTTTTGCTGCCCGGGATGAGTGCTCCGTTTAAAAATTGACTAGCTGACAACACTTTAAATCAGACTGGGAGGCAAATCCCAGAAGAGGGGGAGAGGGAGGAGGCGACTCTGGCATTTGTGTATTTCTCCAGGGACAGGTGTGTCCTCAGGGTTAGTAATTACATGTGTGAGGACAGAAAGAGACAGAGAGGACCTGGTCATACAAAGTGCACCTAAAGAATAAAGGAACAGAAGATTAATACCACTCTCATGTCTGTACGGTAAATATGTAGCTGGAGCTAACAGCTTAGCTTAGCATAAATAACAGCGAAACAAAGATTTGACCTTAAAGCAATAGTTTGACATTTTGGGAAATATACTTACATTACACAAGATTGATACCACTCTCATGTCTGTATGGTAAATATGTAGCTGCAGACAGTTAGCTTAGCTTAGTACGTAACAACTATCCACCTACCAGCACCTCACTAACTTACTAATCAACACGGTATATCTTGTTTGTTTAATCTGTATAAGAAACTGACTTTTGATGGCGCTAGGCAAACATCGCTTCCAGTCTCTTTGCTAAGCTAGGCTAAACACATCCTGGGTTATATTAACAAGGGATCACATGACTACATGTATGTGGAATGGGTCGCTCATAGTGATGAACCAACGGAGAATTATCAGCTGAATCTGCAGCTCCTGTCGGCTTTACGGAGCTTTATAGTGAGTTTCAGCTCTTTGTTTATCTGTCCGCCCACAACTTTACTGTTCTGGTTCCCTCTCAGCGCTCTCACAGCATCGTTTTCAGAGAAAAATGCTGTAAAAACCCACTATCAACGACAACGTCGCTCCGTAACTGCTGAATGTATAACTGTTTGCTAACAAGCTCAACATTTTAACTTACAAGGTGATGATATGTCAGTGCTGTTTACAGCTTGTTTACGCTGCCCCCAAGTGGCCAAAAAATCAGTTATTGCAGGTTTAAGGATATTTCCCTAAATGTTAAAAGTATTTCTTTTACTCTTTTGAGTCTTCAAATCTCTGTTGTTGTTGTGTTGTGAAACACTGAAAACACCATATTTACTGTCTTTGGAGTCGCTCTGGGAGGACGATCACATTTTTTCTGCCTGATGTCACGACTGGTAAGAGTTTTTAAATCACAATCAGAGTCAGGTTTATTGCCAAGTAGGTTTTCACATACAAGGAATTTGCCTTGGCGTTTTGGTGCATAACAATAAACATAGTAAGAGAAAAGAAAAAGTACTGCAAAAGTCAAGAATCATAAATCAAGATATGTGAAATGTTTTTAAAATGAAAAAAGCTGTACAGTGTTTGAAACGAGGCAGAATATTGACCAAGGAATGTGCAAATGTTCACAGTATTGAGTATAAGAATATGAGCAATGTGCAGAGATAATAATCCAAAAAACATGATTTAATGTAACGCACTGAGTCAGATGTGGAAACTTAATGTGTCCAAGAGTCAGTGTCAGTGGGGGGTCCCGGGCCTTGTTGATGAGTCCAGCTGCAGACGGGAAGAAACATCAAGAAACAAATTGTTTTAGCAAAAGAGAAAATCTTAATGATTTATTTGGTATCGTGTGTTACTGGGCTGTCTCGTATCTACTGTTGTGGTCGCATAAATAGTCCATCCTCCTCTTCTGGACAATAAAACAAGTCGTTGTGAAACACAAACTGGAGGAGCGCTGGATTATGTTTTTCATGTAGAAGTGCAGCATTAGAGAGGGATTTGTGCCGCAAAGAGCCTCACATTTGTCCTCACTCGCACTCGCACTCACTGTTTACCACCAGCCAAAAAAAAATAAAAAATCCACTGAACAGCTGGGACTCCTTCAATCAAGGTTATGGCGACAATCTCCCAGAATGCCAAGCAGCACCATGAACCCCCCCCCCCCAGGCTGACATCCAGCATTTTTAATCTCGCCAGGAGTCGGACGCAGGGGAGCCAGTTACTGCCCTGTCTGTTCGAGCATCTCCTCAGATAACCAGACTCAATTTCCCAGCCTGATGACAATCTCTGTGAGCGCCGGCAGGCCCGAAGCGGAGGGAGAGATCAGGTGAAAGATTGCTGGCGTTATGTAATTACGTTAAATGTTGCGTTTGCATAGCGAGAGGAAGAACACGGCGGCCTCGTGCTGCAGCAGTGATTCGTTCTTAGAATTAAGCTGCTGTCATGTTAGGAGGTTAACTAAAATAAACAAATACCTGCCAACATCGTTCATAACTAATTAAAACATCTGCAATTGTCCTGGTAATTTGTCTGCTTTTGTATAATGTAATATATTGATCCCAGGAGCACAATGCTTCACATTCACAATGTGCACACACACTGATGCAGGGACCAGTTCATCGGCTTGGGGTTTAATCACTAACCACAGCTGCTTTTTAGTGTTGAGGTCACATTATTTTTAGTCAAGGCTCAATAGACGGCAATGACGGCTTATTGTTTGGTCCACCGCTTTGTTCCAGACTGAAATATCTCAACAAATACTGGAAGGATTGCTATTAAACTTTGTACAGACATTCGTGGTTACCAGATGACGAACCCTACTGACTTTGGTGATCCTCTGACTTTTCCTATAGCGCCACCAGCAGGTTCACATTTGTGGTTTTGAGTGAAATGTCTCAACAAGTATTTGATGGATCGCGATAAAATTTGGTGCATTCATGCTCAGGATGAATTTTAATAACTTGGATGATCCTCTGACTTTTTATCTAACGCCATCATCAGGTAAAATAATTAATTTGTCTTTGGTTTATGACCAAATACCTGATGTTAGCATTTAGTTTATATATTAGCATTTAGCTCCACTTTGCCTAAGTAGATCCTCATAGAGCTGCTAGCATGGCTGTAGACTCCTATGTTGTGTCTCAAATCGTGTACTCCTGTACTTAATATTTTGAGTGCATAAGTCCGTTCACACTGACAAGTATGGCAAAATGCAGTGCACTGTGAGTACCTGGATGATGTACACAAAACAGTCAGAAAGTTGAGCGTCGAACGCTGCACACTTCTCACCCTCAATGGTCGCCATCTTGGCTACGTAGCGGAAGGGGAGGACCACCAACGTATGAAAATGGCGGCCACGGTTGCTAAAAGTAAAAGCACGTTCATTTTTAATATAATTGAATTGAAGTTAAGTGAGCAAACAAGCTGGCAGATCTTTCGGTGTGCGGCAATTGCGGTAAAATGTTGGCGATAATGCTCTGCCCGGTCGCAATCCACCATTAAAAAGAAGAAGAAGAAGACACGACCAAAAGTTGTGATCGTCATTTCTGGTAAGCGAACAACAGCAGTATTTGATTTGAGACAACACTACCCTGTCAAAATTAACGCACTACACAAGTCAGTACATAGTGTACACAGTGTACTGCATGTAAGTGTACTAACGTAAGTATCCGATTTGAGACACAGCATCAGTCTTGTTAATGCTATTTGACTATTTGAATATGACTATTTCTTGGCCAGGAGCAGTGACTTCCTGGAGTCTACGCTGGGTGCCTGGCAGCAGCTCGAGAAATAGTTCAGCACATAACTGACAGCGAATCGTCATGTTTACACTTCTGGTTTTTGTACGACTCAAACAAACAAAATATAGCATATTAATTAGTGAGCTTTAGAGGACCTTGTAGGTGGATTTTGTTACCCTTTGAACCTGAACCAGGCTAGCTGTTTCCCTCTGTTTCCAGTCTCTGTGCTAAGCTAAGCTAACTGGCTGTAGCTTCGCATTTATCATACAGACATGAGAATGGTATCAATTTTCTTATCTAATTCTCAGCAAGAAAGTAAGTGTATTTATTGTTATTGCTTCAACTAACTATTGCTTCAAGGTCAAATCTTTGTTTTGCTGTAGCTTCACAAACGGAGGGAAATTCTGTCAGGTCTGACGGATCGACTTTCAGACAGTAAAAGTGAAGTAACGGTAACGACTTTTCTGATTGAATACAGAGGTAAATCATTTAATTACAACACTGTCTCTCATATCTGTCAAACAGTTAGTTAAAACAGCCGTGTCCTCTCCTGCGGCATGTTAGTAATGTCAGTACATTCAGAGGGATTATGCAGCAAAGCTGATGAGAACTCTCCAAACTGGTGTTTCCTCCGTCTCTCAGCCTCCTGGGTCAAACCATCCATTCTGCAAATCCCCCCTGCTGCTGCTGCACATGTACAGAGGACAGAAACAAAAACAGGTGAAGGGTGTGTATATCTGCCACAGTGAACATCTACCATGTGTGCTTTTTGACAGCAGAGACAGCAGCCTGCCCCACAGAGGCCGCAGCACGCCGACAAATGAGAGCTCCACGTGTAGACACAACGCTGCGTGGACACGTGCACAGAAGGAAAATAAATTGCAGCCTGACATTGCTCTCACTTGCTTGGTTCTGATTTTTTTTTCCTATAGCGCTGTTGTCAAGGAAGTGCCTTGACAACAGCGCTATAGAGAGAATATTTATTTTCACCACCATCCCTGTCCACCAAGGCTCTCTCTCCTCTGTTCGTCTTTGACCAGAGCCATCTCGGTAATTGAAGCGAGTGGTTTACAATAATCATTAAATTCTCAAAGAACAACAGCATAAATATTCTAGCTGGTTCTTGTGTTACAATTTCAAGATGGGAGCGATTAAAATGATTAAAGTAAAGCAAGGACAACAGACGGTAGATTACCCAGCATCCTCTGGCTATAAACAGTGAATTAGAGCACTATCACACGTCAAGCTTGTAGCTGTGATCGATTGATTGAAGTAAATCTGCATCAAATGATTTGTATCCAAGAAATGATGACCTTTTGAGAGAACAAGAGTTTCTAACTTTCTTTTTTACTCCATGGAACCACTTTATGGTGACTGTTAGCCAAGCTAGTAGCGAGGTTCTAGGGATAACGATTTCGGCTGGTCCAACACTTTGGTTCAGACTCAAATAAAATAACTTCATGTAGTGCCATCATCACCGTGGTTTATGACCAAATATCTGCAAAACTAAAAACATTCCATGATTACTGTATGACCCCTTATTGATAGAAGAACTAGGAGATTCAGGATATATATATATATATATATTTATGTCAAATGAAAACCTGTCTGTTTGGATGATGTAAACTTATATAAGTGGGTACATCCAGTTCACATGCTCATCATGTACTCAGCTCTGATCCTCAAGGATGGCTTCAGAGTTTCAGGAAGCCGACAAAAGATGATGTAAAGCTGCCACACACAAACACAAAGTGGAGTTCAGGTACAGCTGATGGACACAGGTTTTATTCAAACACAATGTGATTCATCAAGAGGAGCTCCTCTGTGCTGCAGCCGCTGAGTCAGAACGCAGTTTTTATTATTTAGTGAAAGGCCTCTCGCATTATTTCAAAAATAAGTAAGTACAGCCGCTCTACAACTAACCTGTGGTCTAGTGTGGTGGTGTAACGGAGACATGAGTCAGATCTTTAGAAACGTTAATACAGACAAATACAACTAACATTGAAATGGAAATAATTTGGTTAGTAATGGAAGGACACTGTGTTCTGGTAAAACTCTCTGTATAGTGAATGAAAACATGATTGTTCACCTTAAAAACTCCAAAAACAAGCAGGACTTTGTTAGATTCACTGAGTTACTAACATTAACATTAATTGATTTATTAACCTACAGGCCATATAAAACACTAACATTTTCGTTTCTCTGTACCATTTGACAATAAAGTACACAAAATCCTCCAAAAAGTAATTAGTACAGAACGAATGAAGAACGAATCAGGAACCACCTGATAATTGAGAAATCACTAATAAGTAGTTCCTGAACCCTGAATATATATATATATATATATATATATATATATATATATATATATATATATATATATATTCCCTAAAATATGAATCTGTTTTTAACATTAACATTAAATCAGAGGCTGTATTTATAAAAATATACAGTTTATACTTATTTAATTATTATTTATTTCCATGCTCACCACTCTGTCTGCTTTCCTGACTGCTTCATAACTTTTGAGCTAAATGCTAACGTCAGCATGCTAACAGGCTCATAATGACAATGCTAACATGTCAATGTTCACCAAGTATATTTGCCAAAATTGTTCAAAGTAAGCCCCCTAATAATGGGGCCAAAACAGCTAAATGAAATATAGAGAGCAGATTTCAAACTTTGTGCACATGAAATCATTTTTTGGGTATATGAAACTGTCCCTTAGCACTTTTAATTCTCGACTTGTGTTTGTTGAGGCTCAAATTTGTTCCCTGTTTTCAGAACAGTTTTGTCACTAATAAACTTCCATAAACAACAAGTAAGGTAATTCTTTCAAAACTTCCCTCTAACCCTCCTTGAGGCAGCCAGCTGAGGTCAGGACGCTGAGTATTACCATTAGCTGAGTAGCTTCACAGCTCACCGTCAGACGCTGCATATCTCTTCCATCTTCAACAGCAGAATCAAAGCCAAAGGATTAAAAGCTGCCTTCTACCCTTTCTTCAAATTCTTATTTATTTATATCCACAGAGAGGAAGGCAGCACATGAAATTTCACTTTGAACTAACATCTGAGGGATGTTTTCATAGGCACTTTTTTTCAGGCCCCTGTCGCATGATGGGAGATAATTATTACTTAATAATTTTCAGTTAACTTCAGGTTCACCTGACAGAGCAGCTTCATCATCCGGATGGAAGGACTAAAACAAATGGGAACTAAAAGAAAATGACCATACGTTTAATGAGTGGTGAAATGAACTGCAAGGGACATTTTCAGTGACTGTGCAAATATGAGTGACTTGCTGAGATATTATTTCTAAAACATGCAGTTTCATACCCCCTTAAGGTAATGTTGCTACAGCTGTTAAGATTTCCATTCTCAAATTCTCTCATTTCTAGTCGACAATTGTTGATTTTGCCAGCTGAAATCCGAACTGTTGCTAGCAGTTTTTACCATTGTAGCTAGCTCGCTAACTAAGCTAATGTTAGCTCCATGAGCTGGTTGAAAATGTGTCTCCGGTTGACTTTTTAATGTTTCCAGCTGACTTGTTTTAAAACGAGAACTCTGTAAAAGGGTCTTAAATATGCATTTGATGGCTACATGATATCACGCTAACAGACTGAGGCTAAAACTTAAAAGAAACAGAATTGTTCTTGTATTGCGGTTTACAGCTACTTAGTTCTTGTATTATAAGTATATGGAAAAATGTAAGATCAGACTGTTAACACAACCCTGTTTAGCTGCTTGGTTTACATACTTGGACAAGCAAGACAGATGTTATATTTGCTTTACTGTTTGTATTTTCAAACATTATGTTTCACTTTTAACATCACAGAAAAGGCTTTTAGGATGAGGACTAACCAATGCGGCTAACGTAAAGGTTGTTGGTGTGTAACCAATAGAGAGCAGGACAGAGCCGCTAACATTAGCATAAACTCTGATATAGCGTCCAGGATGGGCTTGTATGTAATAATACATACAATAGTATAATGCTAACGTATTGTACAGTAGATAGTAAGCTAGTTAGCTGGACATGCTAACGTTTGCAGCTTACTTTAGAGCAGACAAACACACTGTTTAATTTATTCCTTACACTTTTACTCTGGTATTTTTTGGTTCTGAGGAGGACAGTAAAAAAAAGAAACCCGCTATCCAAACTCTTAATATACTGAGTACCCTCTTTCTACAGCCACATGCACACCACTTTAAAAGGGGTTTAGCAAACAGTCAGTTCCCACATTCTCACAACACACATTTAGTGTTGTTGGAGAAAGGTGTCAAAAGAAAATCGGATGTATCACCCCTGGCTTTCATTTCTATCAGGTATGAACATTTTTATCTTTTCGGTTGCAACAGAAAAGTAAAATCCCATCATCACCTGCACATTCGCCCTGTTAGAACAAATTAGATTCTGGTTCTGGCCATGGACGCTTATGGCAAATCGTCCCCACACAGCAAGTGACAATCACATATGACAAACTGTCTCCTAAACAACAGCAGGTGAGCACTCTGTTCAGAGAAATCAGCAGCCACTGATATGTAATCTATAGCCTCTCCTTGTCCTTTTGGTAAAACAAGTGTGCCAAGTGCAGTTTTCTGGCACCAAACTAGAGGATTTCTGGTTATTGAACGTGAAACTTTCCACGCAGCGACCTCTCCCTGCCATTTGAGGCTGCCAACTGTGCACAGTTGCCAACGCCAGCTCTGACATTTTCCTCCAGTGAAGTTCAGAAGCAACAGAAATTATAAGAGTCTATTTATTTATCAACTTGATCGCCACTCCGCAGGAGCTGCTGCAGTTCAAGCCTCAGTAAACAAACAGCTAATCCATCTCTGTGAGTGAATTTAGTTATATTAGATTTATAAGGCAAGAAAAATACTGTCATTAGTTTCACTGTCAGGAATAATTCAGCCTTTTGTCTCGGCCCTGCTGCTCTACAGCTGCAGGCAGTAATTTATGCAGAAACATAATGGCCTAATGAAATACACCGGATGCTCCCTGAGTACCTAAACAACACAGGGAACAAATTTACATCAATTTACATCACTGGCAACAAGGACCAAAGATATTCCGACAGGCTTTTTAAAAAAATTATTTTACAGTTTTCTGTATAGCAGCCAAAGAATTGATTGATTCAGCATCATCATGTAACTAAAAATCTATAAATGGAAATATCTTCTTTCAATTACATCTTTCTGCATCCGGTAATGTAATAAACTAAAATGTCCCTCTTTCTTCCTATTACCAGAGTGTGTTAAACAAAAGACGTAGCTTTTGTTACTTAGTTTCTTAGTGTTCATTTGGAAAATATGTGACTTTTATTATGCTAGCGGCACGTCCACCATTTTGGTCCAAACTGAAATATCTCAACAACTAAATTTGGTACAGACTTTCATGTTGCCCAGAAGATTAATCCTAATTACTTTGCTGATCCCCTGACTTTACCTCTAGCGCCAACATGAGGTTGACATTTATGGTTTTGAGTGAAATGTCTGGACAACTGTTGAATGGATTGCCATAAAATTTGGTTGAATTGTAACAACTTTGGTGATCGCTTAATTTTCACGTAGCAACGTCATCTGATCAAAATTGAAATTGTTCCAATACTTTGGTTTATACTTTGTGTTTAGTGCTAATTAGCAAATGTTAGCATGCTAACACGCTACACAAAGAAGAACATGGTAAACAGTATGTCGGGCACAACCATCGATCGTTTTATTCAGTGTAGTGTATAATAGTGGACGATAACCAACGCTGTATCTGGAACGCCTCACAGCTTCCCGACAAAAAGACGAGCATGTCCGAGTACGACAAATTACATGACATGTCCATGAGTTGACCAATAGCAGCACAGAGCGCTCTTCAGCTGTAAACATGGTGAAGCGAAAGACGAATGATGTTGTTGGTTCTGCGAGGTGGAACTGTGAAAGGTTTTTCTGAACTAAAGACAGCC
Organism: Macquaria ambigua; assembly: GCA_008360985.2. Taxonomy (NCBI): domain Eukaryota; kingdom Metazoa; phylum Chordata; class Actinopteri; order Centrarchiformes; family Percichthyidae; genus Macquaria; species Macquaria ambigua. The sequence goes on from VMKM01000082.1 coordinate 522,351, forward strand.
GGTATCGTAAACACCGCTTCGGACACCATTGTTTGTTCATTCTTGTTCCAGGAAGTCGGCCCCTAGCACCTCCTTCCTGATGACATCACGCAGGTCGTGAAAGACGGCAAGCTAGGATTGGTTGGGGACCAACGTGTAGTCTGTCATGTCTCTCGGCGAGTCACGGCAAGAATCTATGACTCTATAATCGCCTCATCTGACACAGTGACCATCTTAACAGACAAACATATCGTAGTCTGAACCCGGCATTAGCCTTGTTGTTGTCGTCAGCTGTTGAGTCTAACACACTCTTGACCAATAAAACATGAGTTGCAATACTAATAGACTAAATTAATCATGGCTTATTATCATGATATATTATGTTTTTGTTAGCTCATAATAATAAGTGTCCTGTTGAATAAGCAGTCTGGCTCCGGCTGGCACTGGGAGGCTGGGGAATGACAAAGGCCCTGACCGGCCTGCTCACCAGTCCAGCCACGCAGGGACAAGAACAATCACCGAAGCCAGACCGGACCGGATAACAAGAAGCTGCAGCAGAAAACAAAAGCAGTGAAAAACTGAACACAGGAAGGGAATACGAACGAGCCGCAGAACAGGAAGTGAAGCGAGGGTTTGGGATATACAAAGTAAACACAGATATAGTTTATCTTAAAAAGCCATTTCAGTTTTTGAGCATGTTTGGTCCACAAATCATGTACTGTAATTCATATATTTTAGATTTATGACGTGTGTTTTACCACTCTTCAGGATGCTGCCATTGCATTTCATTAACATGCAGCAATATGCAACTTGCATATTTAAGTAATCCATCAAAGAGAAGAGAAGAGAGGAAATTGTGTCCCTGCAGCATGAAATCATAATTAATATCAGGGAAAACAGAATAAGCAGGAAAGTAGTAAACAATTTTAGCATGTGTTAAATCTAATGTATTCATGGGAGTTATGTAAGGAAAAAGTAGGCTAATGGATTGCAGCATCATTAGGCTGTGCAGAACAAGAACAAGCGAATAAGAAACTTGCATAATATTATGATCTGTAATTATACCAGAATATGAAAAAACATGACAGCAACATGTCCTAGAAATAAAATAATACATAAACATATGTATGTGATATGTAGAGTGAGGGAGACATGGTAATCTGATTCTGACCTGATTTCATATCTCACACAACAGACTGATGTGAATCTAATAGATACTGTTCAGCATTTTAAGTACAGCACAGATTGTCCCACAAAACTCACGTTGAATGTCCTTCTCAAAAATTAAACATTTTACATTTTATAATACAGCCCGCGATTTACAGTGTAGTTTTTTATTTTCGTCCACTGTACATTTAGCAGCAGGAACTGGTAAGTATTTTATTGGTATCTGATTCATACAACCAAATTACACTATAAGTTCCAGGCTGTATTATAAAATGCTACCAAAAATTCAGATTAGATTAGTTTACCAAAACAGAGCTAGTTTCTCTACATAAAACATAAAAACATTATACAGTCCACTATACTGGATTACTGAGATACTATATGCTCATGCTGCCGACCAGCTATCGTACTCGCCACTGTAGGTTATATGAAATGGTCGTCAGCACACCTTCCATACCATCAGCACGGCCTTACATGTTTTCATTTATAAGGCTGTGCTATCCAGTGGTGGAAAGTAACTAAGTACTGTACTCAGGTACAGTTTTGTGGTACTTTACTTGAGTACAACCATTTTACTTGTTATGACTTAGTATTTTATTATTTCAGTATTCAGATTTGACACAAAAAAATCACATTCATAAAAAAAAAAAATCCATCTGATTTTTGCATCTATTTTAGATTTTGGTAAAAGAAAAGTCTCTTATCAGGCGTGTCAAAGGTGGAATAAACGACCTGACACTACTAGGGTAATGGCTACGAATAGTTTAAAAAAATATATTAAATTCATGTATGTGAGACAATAGAAATATGAAGTTAATAATGATACAGTTTATTGTATATAAGGTGGGTCCCCAGCTGTTACAGGGCATCAATTGTCAACTGTTTAATGTTATTTTATGTGCTGCACAATGTATGGGCTAATTATGAGTTTTAAGTGTTTTACTTGTACAAATATTGTTTGTTTCTGTGTGTATCTATTAAAGTGATATTTTTATACTCAGGACTCAGGAAGAATTGATAAAAAATCCCAATAAAAAAAAAAAAAAAAAAGTTTTTATGGCCACTATGAGCTTCCGTAGTGCTTACTTACTATCCGTACTTACTATCTCACAATTTTGTCTTAGCACCTCATAATTTTAGTATTTTAGCATTAATTTTTTTCCCGTGTTGTTGCATCTATTTTCTTGGCAGTAATGAACTTCCATATATAATTAGTAACTAAAAGCTAAAGTAAAAGTAACAACAGCTGTCAGACAAATTTAGTGCAGTAAAAGGTATTTGCTTCTGAAATGTAGCAGAGTGGAAGTATAAGGTTTCATAAAATGGAAATACTCAAGTAAAGTACATGTACAAGTACCTCGAATTTGTACCTAAGTACAGTATTTGGGTGAATGTAAAAGTTAAAAGTCTCTCTGCTCCCCTGAGTAGAGAAACAGATTTACGATGGTCTGGGTGTCTCTGATGTAACAGTGCTTTTCATATGTTGCAGCATCGGGGACGAGTCTGTCACCTCACCTTGTGTCTCGACCTGCCAGAGATCAGATCACAGATCACAGATGGATGTTTTTTTTTTCCAGAAGAAACCAGAAACCAAAGCAACAACACAGACTGTGTTTGGAAAATGCTCCAGAAATAAAAAGCTGAGAAATCATGAATCAGTGCATGGAGAGTTTAAAAAAAAATTCTTTTAGCATTTTTAATGATGTTTGTGATTCGTATACTTGCTTCTCTATGCCGAGTTACGTATATTGGTTTTGAATATTTATGATGATGTGAAGAAATTACACAACTCCTTTAAATTTGAGCTGGACTTTCATGGCACAAACTATTGAAAATGTACTTGTCTCATACCGAAAGTAAAAGTACAGAATGAATGTAAAGTATATATCTGTCATTATTAGATTGTGAATACTGATGCATCAATGTTAGAGCATCAGTTTACTGTTGTAGCTACTCGAGGTGGAGCTTGTTTTAATTACTTTATATTGCAATTATACACATTGATGCATCAGTATTAACAATCTAATAATGTCGTATAATTATATATCAGTCATAGGGGACATTTTACTGCAGAATGAGTACTTTTATGTTGATATTTAAGTAGGATTTTGAATGAAGGAATTGTATTTTTATTGATTTATTTTTTGATTGTTCTTTCATCAGCCTGTGATTACTGCCCCCTTCTGGCCAGAAGAGTTAACAACATGTCCTTTATTTTCACTGCTGAACTGTTAGAACTTGGTTTTGTTTTGTTGCTGATGAGCTTAAAGCAAAACAACAAAAAAAACAAAAACAAAGGGTCTGCATTGAATCTCCTTGAAACACTCTCTTTGCATTTTATTCGATGGTCGACCTTCCTGTAAAACCACTGCATGTGTGAAGGTCCTGTTCCCATGGCAACTGGTCAACACAGTGATTCAACAGCAAGGACTCAGAAACTTCTCAGAGATTTAACTTAAAAAAAGAAAAACGAAGAGGAGTTCAAGCCGGACTGAATACTGATTAAATGTGAGTCATGTGTGTGTATCTACTCACTGATACTTTAATACTTTAAATCAAATATCAAATGTGATGTGATGCTGCTGATTGATTATTAGAACTGATTTAGAGCAGTAGAGGCTGATTTGTTTTAGGATTAAAATGAAGTTATTCTGTTCTCTAGTGAATACATCTGGAGCAATTCTAAATTACAGCAAGGTGTTTTCTTACCCAGTATTTTATTTAAAAAAGGAACTGAGCCGTCCTCCTCTTCAGTTCTTATTGTAACCCAGCAGAGGGCGCTGTAACCAAACATTATGTGCTCAACTGCTGCACTGCTCTGACTTTTCAAAATGACTGAAAGCTGTACTTATTACAGTAGTGGAGGAAGTATTCAGATCCTTTACTTAAGTGAAAGTACTGTATTCAAACTCCTATAAGTAAAAGTAGTACTAAATTATTATCAGCAAAATGATTTAAAGTATTAAAAGTAAAAGTACTCGTTCTGCAGAAAAATGTCTCCAGTGACTTATATATCATTAGATTATTATTACTCATGCATTCATGCAAATGCAGGGTTTTACTGTTGGAGTTGGTTGAGGTGGAGCTCATTTTGAACTAATGATTATTTTCATTATGGATTAATCTGCTGATTATTTTCTCCATTAATCAATTGAAAGTTTGGTTTGTAAAAAAAAATCACTGTTGGGTAGTTTTAATTTATAACAAAACATCATATTTTATCAGCTCTTTGCATGTTTTGTGTGCAAAAATATTAATCTGTAAAGCAACTAAAGCTGTCAGATAAATGCAGTGGAGTAGAAGTAGAAAGTGGCATGAAAAGAAGACTCAAGTAAAGTACAACAAGTACCTAAATTTGTACTTAAGTATACAGTATTTGAGTAAATGTACTTAGTTACAAACCACCACTGTACTTATGTTTACTAAAAAGGGCCATAAACCTGCTATGAATCATGCAGATTGTGAAATATATATTTATATATAAGTTTAAGTTTTAAAGTTTAAGTTCTTTATTACATAACATAATATATATACATATTTATACAGATACTGATGAGGCAGACCAGCTCATTCATTATTCTGACACTGTGGGATTGTAAACACTCAGAGGAGCTCTGTACTGCAGATATGACCTTTCTGTTAGAGCTGCTGGCAATAAGCAGGGATTACACCTCATGTCATACAGCACTTACAGATTCACTGTGCAGGAAACACGGTTATCTGCTGCCTTTACTTCCATATGTGCTGCCTTAGCTAGATTTAACTACTTTATAGTTAGCTAGTTTTAACTACTTTATAGTTAGCTAGTTTTAACTACTTTATAAACAGTTAGCTAGTTTTAACTACTTTATAAACAGTTAGCTAGTTTTAACTACTTTACAGTTAGCTAGTTTTAACTACTTTATATACAGTTAGCTAGTTTTAACCGCTTTACATACAGTTTGCAAGTTTTAACCGCTTTACATACAGTTAGCCAGTTTTAACCGCTTTACATACAGGTAGCTAGTTTTAACCGCTTTACATACAGGTAGCTAGTTTTAACTACTTCATATACAAGTAGCTAGCTTTAACTACTTTATAAACAGTTAACTAGCTTTATCTACTTTATAAACACTTTATCTACTTTATAAACAGTTAACTAGCTTTAACTACTTTATAAACAGTTAGCTAGTTTTAACTACTTTATATATAGTTAGCCAGTTTAGTCCAGTGGTTCCCAACCTAGGGGATGTGACACAATGTTGATGGAATTTTTTGCTATTTTCTGTTTTCTATTTTCAAATAATTAGCCAATTAATCAAAAATTAAAATACTTCAAATTTGCTCTACGTCCGAAACAGTAACACTCACAGGGTCCAATTTTCTGCATTGAGGACTTTTACGTTTGATACTTTAAGTACATTTTGCTAAAAATACTTATGCACTTTTACTGGAGTAACATTTTCAATTGCAGGACTTATACTTGTAATGGAGTATATTTACAGTGTGGTTCACTGGAGCTTTGTTAAGTTTGTTGAGAGTCCAAAATATATCAAATCCTGCATTAGTGACTGTCGGAAACTGTTCTTAAATTTCATGTTGCATGACTGCACACTTTGGCACTCAGAGTAAAAAGTGTCAGCCCTGTCCCCGACCCAACCCCCCCACTCTGCTGTCCACATACCAGCAGCACACCTGTGGTTCTCCATTTAAAGAAGAGTGGTTGGGAGAACCTGAAATCCACTTTGAAGTGATCTGCCTGTTGTAGAGGCATAAATATGCATGAAAGGAATTTCATAAGAGCAAAGATGAAAGAGTCGCAATTTTTTTCTCAAAGGAAGCATGTCGTGTTTTCTGTCAGAAACATGAAAAAACTCTTTTTATTCACAGTTGACTGAGTTCATTCAGCTGTTTAAGAAGTTTCAGTTTGATCCTCAGAGGGATTTCAGCACATTACAGAGACTGGGAACAACAACGACCTGTATCAGTGTATGAGTACACGCTGTACTGTACCACCACCTCATTACTACTGCTAGAACTACAATAATACTTCTTCAGAAGCGGGAAGTAGCGAAGTAAATTATTTGAATTTTTTTATTTTGGGAGACTAGTACTACTCCAGCACATATCTGTGGGAATTATTACACATTACATTTTACTCATGCACTCATTAATTATGTAGATATTGTAGATAAATTCATAAAGTATAAATCTAGTCAGATAAAACATTTAAACAAGGCTACAATTTTGAGGTACTTGTACCTTACTGGAGTATTTCCATTTTCTGTTACTTTACTCCACTACATTTCAGTGGCAAATATTTTACTCCATTGTGTTAATTTTACAGGTATAGTTACTTACTTTATAAATAAATTGTACATAAAAATATGATAATCTTATGAATTATGGTGAATTGTTTTGTTATAGATTAAGCTACCCAACAAGCTCGCTGCTGAAAAGTGCACGTGCAAAGACAAACTGTTAAAATGTCTTAAAATGTTTAATGTTTTCAAGTGAGATGTTGTTTGGGAGTAGCACTTAAAGCAGTTGAAGTGTCGCTGAAACAGTTTTAACTATGTTTGACTGTGTAAACACTGAAAGTAGATGAACCATTGAAGAGTAAGAGTTAGAGAGAATTATTTATGTATTTTTCCACTGTGGTATCACTACTTTTACTGATATGAGTACATCTTTCACTGCTGCTAGTACAGTAAATCCAACTTTCTCAGACTTGGAGGCATCCTGACTGGCTCTCCTCTCCCCATACACCTTCGTCTCCAGACGGGATTTCCTGTCTGTGTCTGAGGGAGGGGCCGGATCTCACGAACCCTCCCAGCTCCCAGCACTGGTACTGGGATATGTACTGGGAATGGGACTGGCCTGGGACTGAGGAAGCCAGGGACAGCAGTGAACACACTCATCCTCATCGTGTTTAACTGGTCACCATTGATTTGTTTCCTGCCTTCATTGTTTAAGATGAGCAGGAAGGATGAGCCATCGCAAAACCATCGTCAACCACTATTCTTCCCTTATTTTGTCATTCTGTTGCTGTAACGTGGGGTTGAGCAGGATCACTTAACTGCACTGTAAAACAGGGTATCTGAAGGTTACATGTTTTGGAGTCAAGTCATAGGTTAGGACAGGTTTAGTAACAAAAATACACGTCTGGTCTGCTAATAAACAGACCTTTCATACCTTACTCCAGTGATTTACACCCAGGGTACCACAGGGGTAACTTCTGCAGTTCCATGGGGGTACAATGATTATGATATAGTTAACTATTTCAACAGTTTATCCGTTACTGTTAGCTAAATGTAAAACAGTTGAAATAGTTAGCTAACTATTTTTTAACAGTTTATCTGTTACTGTTAGCTAATTAGCTAACAGTAATAGTTAGCTTAAAGTACTGAATAAACAGTTGAAATAGTTAGCTAAAAGTAATGGATAAAAAGTTGAAATAGTTAGCTAAAAGTAACAGACAAACAGTTGAAATAGTTAGCTAACAGTAATGGATAAACAGTTGAAATAGTTAGCTAAAAGTAATGAATAAACAGTTGAAATAGTTAGCTAATAGTAATGAATAAACAGCTGCAATAGTTAGCTAAAAGTAATGAATAAACAGTTGAAATAGCTAAAAGTAATGAATAAACAGTTGAAATAGTTAGCTAATAGTAATGGACAAACAGTTGAAATTGTTAACAGTATATGGTTGAAACAGATAGCTCAAATTGATTACAGTTGAAGTAGTTAGCTAAAGTTAATAGATAAACTGTTGAATTCATTTAGCTAAAATAGAAAGCTGAAACCGCATCACTCACTTTGTTTCATTAGTCATGTTCAGTTAGAAATAGTCTGTTTTGCCAATTTGTTTCTTTGTTTTAAGTTTAAACCTTACATTCAGCTAATATTAATAATTCTTAAATGTGGCTTGTGTAACATTTTATATCCTCTGTTATTGATGGTGTAAAACTGATACTTTGAACTGCAGGTTAATGGAAAAATACAACTTCCAGTGATTCTACCACCAGCATTTAATCTGTTCTTCCACAGTGATCACATAGTGACTGACATCAACCTTACCTCATATCTACTGTAAACACAGAGCTGAGTGCTGCTTCCTTCCTTGTCCTGAGAGGTTTCACATACAGGCCAACATGAAGAAGAAAAAGCAGCGGCCCCGAAAACTCACCAAAAAAGAGCATGAAAATGTAAAGTATGAAGCAACAGTCAAAGAAACAGAGAAACACACCTTAACATGCTTCAATGTGTTATTATAGGTTTTTATGAGCGTGAAAGAATAATCTTCTAGGAAGTGGTGTGTTAAATGTTTCTGGTTTGTTGGGTATAAACAGAAGGACTGTAGTGACCCTTAACACTTAAAGTGAAAGTTTGACATTTTGGGAAATACGCTTACTCATTGTCTTGCTGAGAGGTAAGTGAGAAGGTCAATGCCACTCTCTTGTCTGTATGGTAAATATGAAGCTACCACTAGCAACAGGTTAGCTTAGCACAAATACTGGAAACAGGGCAAAACAGCTAGCCTGGCTCCAGGAAGTGGTAACAGAAGGATGTAAGAGTGGTATCATGCTAGCAGCATGGCTAAAAACCTTGTCTGAACCACTTTTGGTCCAGACTGAAAACTATTCAATGATTTGCCATCAAATTTTGTACAGTCATTCATGGTCGCCAGAGGCTGAACCCTACTGAAATTGGTGATGCTTTGACTTTTCCTCTAGGGCCACCAGCAGGTTGGTACTTTTTGGCTTTTAGTGAAATGTCTGGACAACTATTGAATGGATTGTCATGAAATTTGGTTCAGACATTCATGTCCCCCTCAGGATGAACTGTAATCACTTTGGTGATCTCTTAACTTTCCATCTAGTGCCATATTCCGGTCAAAATTTCAATTTGTCCAATACTTTGGTTTTATTTGTGTATGTATCTGCATGTTAGCATTGTCATTGTGAAAATGTTAGCATGCTAATGTTAGCATTTAGCTCAAAGCACACAGAATCGCTAGTGTGGTCGTAGACTCTTAATCTTTTTACATTACTAACAAGCTACTTGATGTAATCAGATGCTGAAGGCTTGATTGGAGATTTTACTAGATATAAACTGTATCAAACGTATTATATAAATACACCTGTGTTGATACATGTAACTGCCATTATCACATTCACGATTTCAATTTGTCTGAAACATGGTTTAAGGTTTCCATGGACAAAACCTCCCAGGCCTTCAGATCCAACAGGCTGGAGTTTGAGAGCTTCCTGGCTGAGATGATTCGGTGGTGTTCGGACTGTCAGCAGCAGGTGGACGAGCTGTTCAGCCACAGTGACACAGACAGAAGTGGATCAGTCAACCTGAAGGATTTTGAGCTGGGTAATCCATCTTCTCTCTGCGCCGTCATCCCCAAAGTCTGAACAAGCTGTGGGGAATGTGTCCCCCTGCCCTTCCTCTTCCTCTTTGGCAAACAATTATAGTATTTTCTGTGACTACGGTTTTATACGTTAAGATCTGTGGGAGGTCAGATTGAAAGCTCTCTTGTCATTTTTCACGACAGCCTACAGTGTCTGTTCCAGCTCCTGTGAATGTCAGATAAAGATAATCTTGAAGGAAAAAGAGATTAGAAAGAGATATGGGTCAGTATTAACCAAATGCCTCAGTGTGGTTGTACTGAAGTATTTATGGAGGGTACTGTGAGTCAGACTTTTGATAATGCGAGCAGTGGCTCATTTCCTCTCATCCCCTCTCATAGATAAGAGCAGCTGGCTCTGGGAAACAAAACCAGGACAATGTTCCTTTTGTCTGTCGAACTCTGAGTAAACTATACTTTTGTACTGAAGGGTGTTTGAAGAGCTCCAAGACCTGCAGGACAATATCTATGAGGTGCAGACTGTGATTCATTTGGAATCACCTCTTTTCAAAAAACCAACAGTATGCGGTAAATTCCTTGTTTTCCATTTGACCTGGTTTACCAAACTACACTGGAATCCTCACACATAAATATTCAAGATAAAGGATCCACTGACTGCATGCTGGTGTAGGAATAGTGGACCGATGTCTGATAAATAGATTTTTAAATATTGAGTTTTAAATATCTTGTATTAGCCCAACAGTGTCCTCTGTTTCTGCTGTAATGAAGGTTCATCCTTGACCATACATGCAAAGGGAAATTCATTGTTAAATATTTTAGGTAACGCATCCCAAAGTTTCTCGTTTGTGCTGCGGGTCATCTGCCCCTTGAGGACATTTAGCTGCCATTTGTCTTCAAGGAAGTTGACATTTGTGTTTTTGACTTAAATGTCTCGACAACTATTGGATGGATTGGCATGAAATCTGGTGCAAACGTTCATGTTCCCCTTCAACATGAATTGTAAAAACTTTGGTGATCCGTTAACTTTTCATCTAGCGCCATCATCAGGATCCTGTATCCTCGGACGAAATCCTAACAATTCAGCATCCCCTCAAGATTTACATAAATCTACAAATTCTCGCAATCGAAAATGTTCCAAATGTGAAAGAAAAGGGCCTGAAAATTTTCAAAAATATACCAACATGTTTTAGAGTTAATTAATAATGCTGGAGGAGCATTTTGCTTCCAAGATAACTAAATACATTTCTTTGCAAAATAAGAAATTTGTTTTCTACATTTTCTTTTATCGAGAAAATGAGGCAAGGCAGAAATTAACCTCAGTGTCCATCATCGAATTGTTGCTTTAACAGATGATATTTTTAAGCCTGCACAATTTAAGAGTTTTTTGGAGCCTTTGCAGAAAAGAAAATGTTGAGAAATCCAACTGAAAGAAATTGTTAATGTGGGTTTCTTTGCCCCATTATGGTCTAAATATTGTTCAAAAAGCAGGAATGAATCAACAGGTCGACTGTTGCAACATTTCATAGCAGCCTAAAAGGTATTGATATTGAGAAAAACTCCATTATCATTGATCCATGTGTCCCTGGCTGCAGGTCTGATGAACTTGGACGTCCCTTGTCAGCAGTTTGAGCTCCACATGCTGAGTCAGCTGCTGAAGACCAACAACAACACGATCAGTTATCGAGACTTGAGCAGACAAGTGCAGACGCTGAGGTAAAATAAACTGTTTCCCTTTGTTTGAGCATCTGTTCTGTTTTTGTTTTTATTAACTGTGGATGTTTTTTATTTATTTTTGTTATCACAGACAGAGTGACGGCACAGAAGACGTCTCCGGTTTGGAAAGAAATGCTCACCGTAAGCTGTTAAACCCTGAAAAGTACGTTAACATGTGAAGATAAACAGAGATCAGTTTGTAAAACTGCCACTAACTAAGAACATTTACTCAAGTACTGGACTCAAGTACAATTTTGAGGTACTTGTACTTTACTTGAGTATTTCCATTTTATGCTACTTTATACTTCACTACATCTCAGAAGGAATTATTGTATTTTTGAACTCGACTACAAAACAAGCTAACTGTATATAAAGTATGGTAATTAAAACTAGCCAACTGTATACAAAGTAGTTAAAGCTAACTAGATTACTGTATATTAAGTAGTTAAAACTAGCTAACTGTAAATAAAGTAGTTAAAACTAGCTAACTGTAAATAAAGTAGTTAAAGCTAGCTAACTGTATATAAGGTAGCTAAATCTAACTAGATAACTGTATATAAAGTAGTTAAAACTAGCTAACTGTATATAAAGCACTTAAAACTTACTAGATTACTGTATATAAAGTAGTTAAAACTAGCTAACTGTATGTAAAGTAGTTAAAACTAGCTAACTGTATATAAAGCACTTAAAACTAACTAGATTACTGTATATAAAGTAGTTAAAACTAGCTAACTGTATGTAGTTAAACTAGCTAACTGTAAATAAAGTAGTTAAAACTAGCTAACTGTAAATAAAGTAGTTAAAGCTAGCTAACTGTATATAAAGTAGCTAAATCTAACTAGATAACTGTATATAAAGTAGTTAAATCTAACTAGATAACTGTATATAAAGTAGTTAAAGCTAGCTAACTGTATATAAAGTAGCTAAATCAAACTAGCTAACTGTAAATAAAGTAGTTAAAGCTAGCTAACTGTATGTAAAGTAGTTAAAACTAGCTAACTGTATATAAAGTAGTTAAAACTAGCTAACTGTATGTAAAGTAGTTAAAACTAGCTAACTGTATATAAAGCACTTAAAACTAACTAGATTACTGTATATAAAGTAGTTAAAACTAGCTAACTGTATGTAGTTAAACTAGCTAACTGTAAATAAAGTAGTTAAAACTAGCTAACTGTAAATAAAGTAGTTAAAGCTAGCTAACTGTATATAAAGTAGCTAAATCTAACTAGATAACTGTATATAAAGTAGTTAAATCTAACTAGATAACTGTATATAAAGTAGTTAAAGCTAGCTAACTGTATATAAAGTAGCTAAATCAAACTAGCTAACTGTAAATAAAGTAGTTAAAGCTAGCTAACTGTATGTAAAGTAGTTAAAACTAGCTAACTGTATATAAAGTAGTTAAAACTAGCTAACTGTATGTAAAGTAGTTAAAACTAGCTAACTGTATATAAAGCACTTAAAACTAACTAGATTACTGTATATAAAGTAGTTAAAACTAGCTAACTGTATGTAAAGTAGTTAAAACTAGCTAACTGTAAATAAAGTAGTTAAAACTAGCTAACTGTAAATAAAGTAGTTAAAGCTAGCTAACTGTATGTAAAGTAGTTAAAACTAGCTAACTGTAAATAAAGTAGTTAAAGCTAGCTAACTGTATGTAAAGTAGTTAAAACTAGCTAACTGTATGTAAAGTAGTTAAAACTAGCTAACTGTAAATAAAGTAGTTAAAGCTAGCTAACTGTATATAAAGCACTTAAAACTAACTAGATTACTGTATATAAAGTAGCTAAAACTAGCTAACTGTAAATAAAGTAGTTAAAGCTAGCTAACTGTTGTGGGAAATTGTATTCACCCAATGTGGTATAATATTGATGAATCAGTATTGAATCATTGCAGGGTAAGGTCAGAGAGGTCAAATAAGTCATAATCAATATTACAGTATTATGTATAAGTCAATCAAAGTCAATCATATTGATAATGGTCAGGTTCAGTCAGGTTCAGTCATAATCATGATGTAGTCATGTGTTGTTGGATGTGGGCATAATCATAGAAGTCTTGTATTCTTAATTAAGTGCAGCAGCTGGCAGTGGGAGGTTAGAGTGTATCAGACAGTGGGAAAAAAAGGGAGGAAACTGTGGTCTGGCTCAGAGCAGGCTGAAAACATCACAGAAATTGGGCCAAGGTCAGCAGGTGGTTATACAACTTTGAGCCCACAGAAGGAGGGGTGAAATGGCTATAAAAGAAGATGTGTGCATTGGATTGTCAGTTACTTCATGGACTGACTCAGGTTTGTGTGTGCTTGTACGCTTGACTGTTGGTTGCTCCATGAACTAACTCGGATTTGCTGTACTTGTTAATTTGTCAGTAAACTCTATTCATATTTGAACTCTTTTGACTCAGTTGAATTATTTTTGAGTATTGAAGTGCTTATAGTGTGGTGAAGATCCTGAAGACATCTGGCCCATCTTTGGGATTTTTTCTACCACACTGTATGTAAAGTAGCTAAAACTAACTAACTGTATATAAAGTAGCTAAAACTAACTAACTGTATATAAAGCACTTAAAACTAACTAGATTACTGTATATAAAGGAGTTAAAACTAACTCGATTACTATAAATAAAGTAGCTAAAACTAGCTAACTGTATGTAAAGCAGTTAAAACTAGCTAACTGTAAATAAAGTAGCTAAAACTAGCTAACTATGTAAAGTAGCTAAAACTAGCTAACTGTATATAAAGTAGCTAAATCTAACTAGATAACTGTACATAAAGTAGTTAAAGCTTACTAACTGTATATAGCTAAAACTAGCTACACTTCAAGCAGCTACAACAGTAAAATGCTGCTCACTATTACATAGATGCATCAGTATTAATACTCTAATAATGTCATAATAATATCAGTCACAGGGAACATTTTAATGCAGAACAAGTACTTTTACTTTGATACTTCAAGTATATTTTGCTGATAATACTTATGTATTTTTACTTAAGTAATATTTTGAATGCAGGACTTTTACTCAAGTATTTTGACATTGTTGTATTGGTACTTTTGCTTAAAGTATCTCTTCCTCCACCACTGCTCAGTAAACAGAATGAGCAGCAGCTTGTTTTAACTTCATATAAATTATAATAAAGCCATCAAATATGTCCCAGAACAGTTTCAACAGTCTCTCTTCTTTGGCTGGACTGGAACAAACGGAGCAGCTCGTCACAAACCTCCATGTGTGAGGTTAACCACAGTTATTTCTGAGCCTCAGCTATCAGCAGTAAATCACACTGTAACTTCAGGACACATGAAGACTCACAGCTACGTAAACAAAGGAGACCTCAACTCGACCTTTAGACAAGTGTTGGTGCCTTTTTTGACCTGGTCGCCATAATTGTTTTTTTTTGTGTGTGGCAGTGGTTTAAAATAACTAGGTACATTCACTCAAGTAATGTAGTTAAGTACAATTTTGAGGTACTAGCCCAGTTTACTTTAATATTGTCAGTGTATGAGTACACACTGTACCACCACCTCATTATTATTGATACTTCCATTCTTCAGAAGTGGGAAGTTTATTTGAAAAGAGACTACTACAACTACTTTTTCTCCACCACATTTCTGAGGGAAATACTGTACATGTTACTCATTAACTATGTAGATAAACTCAAAGTATTAGTCTTTTCAGGTAAAAACCTTGTATCCAGTACATTTACACAAGTATTGTACAATTTTGAGGTACTACTGTACTTTTTACTCCATTACATTTATTTGATAACTTTAGTTACTTTGCAGATTCAGATTAATTATACAAAATATAATCAACAAATAAATTATTATGTATTATTATGCATAAAGACTTTATTGATCCCTCTGTGAAATTTACCCAGCAGTCTGTAAAGTAATTAAAATAAGCTCATCCTTTACCAGCTGCAACATTAAAGTGATAAACATATTAATCCAAGTAAGTATTTCTACACTGTGGTATTACTACTTTTACTTTTACACAGCTCATTGGCCGGACATGAAACAATTGTAGCGTACGTTAGAGCAGATAAACACACTGTTTAATTAATTTCTTTATACTTTCGCTCTTGTACTTTTGGTTTCTCTGAACCCTTTAGAGAAAGAGTATCGCTCTTATTACAGCACATCCAAAGACTGAAATCCAAAGATTGCAAACAGTTGTTTGTGAAATGCAAAATTACTGATTTCTTTTCTGAAGTGCTGTTATGTTGTTATGTAAAGTTCCTTATGCACAATGTGAAGTGAGTTGCAACACGGAATTGAAACATGTCAGGTCAAGTTCATTTGTATAACCCATAATTACAGCCACAAAGAGCTTCACATGACTCTTATTTCAAAGCAAAAATGTAAATCCAATCCCCGAACCCCAAAACAACCACACAACGTGGATTCTTTGTGATCTCACATCAGATTTTAACTATCAACAGGTTCATCCGTCTGAGGGTCAGACTGATCCCCTTTGACTCTGCTGCAGCCCATCCAGGGAACTTTGAGGTGGTTTTGTCGAGCAGCAGCAGAGTTTTCAGTCTGATCAGGATGATCCAGGACCGGGTCGGGATCCAGACCTCCAGGCTGGAGGTTTTCCGGAGCAGAGTGCCCACAGAGGAGGCCCGCCTGCCTCCAGAGAGCTCCCTGGAGGAGTGTGGCTTCAAAGGGGGGCCAGAGGAAACTCCTCCAGAGGACACTGTGTACTACGACTACAGACTGCCGTTTACAGACTGTCCCATCCTCAACTGTGACCACTACTTCAGGTC
Source organism: Macquaria ambigua (assembly GCA_008360985.2). NCBI lineage: Eukaryota > Metazoa > Chordata > Actinopteri > Centrarchiformes > Percichthyidae > Macquaria > Macquaria ambigua. The sequence continues at coordinate 538,328 of VMKM01000082.1, forward strand.
AAAGCCGGACTCTGCTGCCATGAGGAGCGGCCACCATCCATAAGTTATATAACTGTCTGACAGTGTTTTTAGCCATGCATGCCAGCAGTGTGGTTCTAGAGATGTTGGTCGGTCCACAGCTGTGGTCCAGACTGAAATATCTCCACAACTATTGGATTGATTGCTATGAAATGAATTAGCCTGCTAGCAGTCTTTTTTTCATCTATGACTGAAAATAATTGTTTCTTACATCACAGTTCAGTGTCATACTGTCATACTTCTAATTCTAATTTTTTATTTAATAAAGTTATATTGTATAACAACTTTATGAATTATACTATATGATGCCTTGATCTTGACTTAAGCAGGACTAAATCCACTGTGTATTTTTTAAACAGCTCCGTTCATTCCAACAGGAAAATTATGCCTTTAAAGAGTTTTAAAAATACAATATTGTTTTAGTGAGAAGATTAATTGATAGGTGAATTAACAGCAAAGCAAATGTATGTACATACCAACATATGTTTTGAAGGGGTAACTGCAGCCTCTGAAACCTCTTTCCTCTGTCTTTTCTCACTTCACAAATCACAAGCCATGTTTTCCTGGTTCTGGTTAATTATCAGCAGGTGTGATTGATTGATTGGTTTCATGGTTCTTTGAAAGTGTGGGTGGCTATTTACGTCAAACCATGCCTACTATTTAGGTCTAAAATTAGTTTTGGCTTTTGTGCAACTGTCACCAGTGCAACTCAGCCCAGTCTCCTAGAAATTACAGTTATATAGTACTAATTTGGTTCAGGCAGCAGCGGGACTTTGGTTAATGTTGGTGAAAGATTATGGTGTTCACTGTGGACCTTTTGTGTATTAAACCAAGACCCGGATCTTCCCCTAAACTCAACCAAGTGGTGTGAGCACCTAAACATAACCATAAAGAAATGAATAATGTTGTATTTTGCAACTTGCCACATACATTAATGATGAACATTTCCTCATTATGTTGATAAAAAACAATCTGTGAACCTTTACGTGTCCTCCGAAACATATCTGCTGTGGCAAATTAATACAGTACTATATAAATAATAGCCCCAGTTTCTATGAGACAGGGTTCAACTTTGACCTGTTTAACATGTCAATCAATTTACAGTTGTACATTTTTTGTGACATGAAATATGACATTTAATATAATTTAATATTGAATTAAATATTCAAACCCCCCAAAAAGAAATGTTTCATAGCTGCAGTAGATAATTCTGGATGTTTTGTGCATCATGTCAAACAGAGTTTCTCTGAAATTCAACATGAAATATTTTGCCTCTTTGGAAACTTTCTGATCAGGACTCAAGCTTAAAGGCTGCGCTCACCAACATTTCAGTTAACTTGACTAATCACATCTGTGCTCAGGTTGACGAGGAGAACTGAGCAGCGCTTCAGAGCTGAGCATTAAAAATAAAGTTGAACACTGAGGAAGGTTTGGTCTTAAAGCTGCAGGGGAGCCTCACACTCAGCACCTTGTGGCCTGTTTACACTTTAATGAAACTGCAGATGTTTGTAACAGAGTGCAACATGTTCAAATGTTTATACCAATATAAAACTGTCTTTTTAATCGTGGCCTCGGGGGGCCACAGAGGCTGAGCTGTGCTGTGTTGGAGTCAGTGCAAAGTGCTTGGCTAGTGGAAACCACAGAGCAGCTATAAACAGCTGCTGGTGGCGGCCACTAAAGCGTGCCATGCAGCCGACACACCCAGCAGCTTCCCTGCTGCTCCACCCTGCCAGACCTTTACATTCCAGCTGCAAATGTAGTTCTCACACACACACACACACACACACACACTACAGACTCGTGCATGAACACACAACAACCAGAAAGTAAAATTAACACAAGTGCAACGTTTTCAAAGTTAAAATAATATTTATTCCATAGTTTCAAAAATACTGCGCAATATAAATATAACAAAATTGAATACTGTGTGAGTCGATCAGTATACTTGAACTTGAACACTGCTTACATTTGGGATGAAAATAGACAGACTGCAGTGTGTCGTTCTACAGCTTCAAACACATTACAACATATCTGCTGATGTTTAACTGTCAGCTGCTCTCAGATCAGTAACTCTACAATGTTTGACTGACTCTTAAGTTCCACGTTGTGGGAAATACGCTTATTTGCTTTCGTGCCGACAGTTAGATGAGAGGATTGATACCTCTCTCATGTCTGTGTGTTAAATATGAAGCTACAACCAGCAGCTAGTTAGCTTAGCTTAGCATAAAGACTGGAGACAGACGAGATACAACGTGTTAATAATGAGCTTTAGAGGTGCTGGTAGGGGGATTTTGTTACCTTTGCACAGAGCCAGGCTAGCTGTTTCCCCCTGTTTCCAGTCTTTATGCTAAGCTAAGCTAACCGGCTGCTGCAAGTAGCCTTATTCTTAATAGACAGACATGAGAGTGGTATCAGTCCTCTTATCTAACTCTCGTGTTAGTTCCCAAAATGTCAAACTATTCCTTTAATTCAATATAACTTCTGTACATATTTGTGTGTGTGTAGATGTGAATGTCGGTCCACTAAAAGATCCCGAAACATTACGTATAGCTGGTAAACTGAAGCAGAGGAGAGTTTTTTTATAGTTCTACGACAGCATGTTTTTGCCGTCATTATCCAGAGGATTTTATGAAGCTGAGGAGTTTGAACCTGCAGTAACCGATCTTTATTTTGGCCAACAGAAGCAAGTTATGAACACAACATCAACATATCATCGCCTTTTAAGTTGATATGTTAAACTTGTTAGCAAACAGTTGCTTATTTACACATCCAGCAGTTACAGAGCAACATTCATTCACCTGATGAATGCAAGTCCAGTATTCTCTCTCCTATTAGCTCTGTTTTTGATCTCCAACTGAAGGAAATATCTGTCTCTTTAGCTGCTAAATGCTCCACTATGTTCACCAGCTAGTCTCTAACTGTGTCTGGGTTTTCACATCTTTTTTTGTTTTGCCAAAAACGACGCTATGAGAGTGATGAGAGTGAACCAAAACAGTAAAGTTGCAGCCGGACAGATAAACAATGAGCTGAAACTCACTTTAAAGCTCCAGGTTCATCACTCTGAGTCATTTGATCCATTGTTGTGATAAAAATATTGATTATAGCTGCTTCAATGAGGAGCATGTAATCCTTCAGTTTGTTAAAGGTTAAAGATTCCTGTTGTTTAAACTGAACATTTACTGTTACTTGTCATTTGACTTGCTGTTGTAACAGATCAATAGTCTTTCATGTGATATAAAAGTGGAATTTCTTTTACAATGTAAAGATATGTGCGATGCTCTAAAGGCTACAATGAAAACGACCACCTGCCATAACGTTTTACATCCCGACTCAAGAACAAAATCCCACTAAGTTGAGATAATTCTGCTCCTTTTCCTTGTTTTGGGAATTTTCTAGAAATGTGTTTAAAAAGACAGAATATTAACAAACGTGTGTGTATTAGAAAAAGATTTAATAGTGTCAACGTGATGCCCAATGACAGTTTTTACTTGTGCAAAGAAATATGATTTTATGACTCCCTAACAAATGACTTTTTTTGCAGCTTCACAGTTTTTTTTAAAGAGCCATAAAAGTTATAATTTCAAAATGAAATGTAAAATTCTTCCAGTTAATGCCAGACGTGAATCAGGTCTCGGTCCTGGAGCAGCTTGGTGGTGTTCTTCAGACAGAATACTGTGTACTCAGACATTCAAATAGATGTTTTGCTTTACCGCCAAACCGCCGTTTGTTTATAGGCCAGAGAGAAGCTGGGACAGCAAAATGAGCTTTTAAAAACTAACCCAGCAAATGCCCACAGTCTGCGCTGGTGAGCTCAGTGAGTCAGTCCTGCTGCTTGGGTTGATTTTCTCGATGCTCTTTACACAGAAAACAGCTCTATTTCACTATAAGTCTGAAATGAGAAGCAGGAAGTGTGTTTTCCTTTGGTCGGGGGGGGAATCCGTACGGTGAGAAATACTGACTTTGGATGCCGCAGGAAGGATGAACCGAACGTCCTCCGTGTATTCCCAATTGCACTTGATCGTCCACCACAGCTCGTCCTTCAGCATTTAGTCGTCCCAGTCGAGCCCTTGTTGCTCATCTTTGAGTCGATCTTGGCCACCAGCAGTCTGAGAGAGTCTCCTGATGATCGGATCAGTTCTCTACCGCTGAAATAAAAACACAGAGAGACACGAGGAGCTGTAAACACACAGCGACCGGGAGAAGAGACTAATATCTTCTGTAGACCTGTGTGTACTTTAATACTTACATGTTATATTCCATACCAACCAGGCTGATGCCGTTAACAGCCAGGACGCGATCGCCTGTTCTCAGTTTCTGACACTGAGCGGCCGGAGAGTCGGGAACCACTGACTTCACATAAATGCCGCTCATTCTCAGCTGCGTTTTCTACATAAAACAGGAAGAGTAAAAGATTACTGATGTGTGTGAAATCAAATGGTGGTGTTCCTCGCAGGTGGAAGTATTATAATTCTGTATTTATTAGGGCTGCAACTGAATTGATTAGTGGTTTGGTCTATAAAATGTTAGAAAAGATGTCCTCAGAGCCTCAGGTGACATCCTCAAATTGCTTTTTTTGTCCAACCAACAGATCAAAACCCCAAAATATTCAGTTTACTATAATAGAAAGGTTAGAAAACGAGCAATTATTCACATTTGAGAAACTGGAATCAGTGAAATTTCGGCATTTTTACAATGAATCAATGATCCAACTAATTGCCAAATGATCCAAATAATGAATCGTTTTGGCTCTAATATTTATTTAAAACAGTGTATAAAACTTTGTGGTGCCATCATTTGGCTGTTGCTAATGATTACTAATTAGCTGTTAACATATAAAGCATCACTGTACTATCATAGCTCTTGTCCATGTTTTGGACTGCAGAGCGTCTGTCAGTAAGAACATTTAGTGTGATTAAATGTGCAGTTTCAGCCTGTTGAGTTGAAATCCCTGCACTTTACAGTCTGATCTGATTAGTCTTCTTCATCAGATCCAAGCAGGTTTTTCTGCGTCCGGATTAAATTGTGTAAAAACATAAAAGCAGATTGTCTGCTTTGTCTGCTTTTCTGATTCATTTTACACTACTGTAACTGTAAATATTTGTTATTAAATCAGTGTTATGAAGGAGAGAAGAAGAGGAGGATGTACGCAGGAAGAAGTCATCGTACCGTTCCGTCTACGAGGGCCAGTCCGAGACCATGAGGTCCTCTGTGAAGCTCCACCGTGAACACTGTCTTGTCTTCTTCTTCTTCTTCTACATTCTCTGTCTTCCACTCGGCATATCCACTGGCTGAACGAACAAACAGAGACACACATGCTCACATTAAAACAAAGTGCTGGTACCCAGACAGGTGCTGCTGGATCTGGAACCGGATGAGTGTTGGACCACTGCCTTTCACAACTCCCAAACCTTGTTAGCGACTATTAAAACTACATGTTACAGATATAAAATGAATGAGTTATGTTAATGAAGCTTTGGTGGATTTCTCCTTCTCTTCCTGCTCTAATCTTCTCAGACCTGCAGGTTTCCTCCATCTCCACCAGGAGATCCATGAAGGGGTCTAATACTTTGGTTTATGACCAAATACCTGCAGAACTAATGACGTTACCATCAGCCTCGGCTGTACTTTCTGTTTAGTGCTAACTAGCAATTGTTAGCATGCTAACACACTACACTAAGATGGTCAACATGGTAAACATTATACCTGCTAAACATCAGCATGTTAGCATTGTCAGCATATCTATATGCAACTCAGAAAGAAGCAACCTTACTGTTAACCTTGTTTATATTTTGTGTATATTTGAATTTGGGGATTTTGGGTATCTGTTTATTGATATTTTATATTATCTACTTTGTACTGCAACTGCTGCACAACAATATCCCTCGGGATAAATAAATTGTGAGCATGTTAGCATTGTTACGTTAGCATTAAACTGTAAGCCTCACAAACTTTCCAGCATGGCTGTAGACTCTTGTGTAAAATGATTGTCCCAGTGGTGGCAGAACAGCACACTAAACATTATTTTTCTTTACCTTGTCCTCCAAACAGTGAGCACAGCTTTGATGCACAGCAGATGAAGCGTTTAAACCCTTAAATTATCCGCTGAGGTGTTAGCCTGAGCAGTGGGACCTGAATGTGGACCTTTAGCATGCTGCGGTGCTGTAACAGGGACTTCCTGTCTTCCTCATGTGGGTCGTCCTGTCACAACAACAACGCAGCGACAGTAGCATTCCCCAAAAAACCTGGTCCCAGCCCTGCAGCTCCTGCCCCCCCCCCCCCTCTCCGCCTTTTCCCAACATGCAGCCTGTCTGCCCCCCACGCAGGACCTGCCCTGAACAATGCCGCTTCCGATTAAGATTCCACGCACCAACCCAACTGTAAATTCCCATGACGGATCGGCCACTGCTCTTTTCTCTCCTGACATCACCACCTCTCTGTAATTCTTGGGGCCAGATTAAAGGATTACCAAACTTTCAAAATAACATTAGCCCTTAGCCAAAAGCACGGAGGTAGATATACTGGAGGCCAAGGTACGGCTCTGCACGGTGGGATGATGTACAGAGTTCCCATCAGGGGTTAAAAAAAACAGGACATGTCCTTAAATAAATCCATGATATTAACATGAGTTTCATTACAGATTCATTTAACAAAACTATCTTAAAAATGACAATTTAATGCATTTGAGACTCCCCCTTAATTCTCATGAGAATTTATCAAATATTGGGTAAAAAATGTCCTTTTATTCCAGAAAATCAAAGACTCATGGGGAATGTTATATATAAACCAAGTGCAGGGAAAAATGTATTTTATTTTATTATTTTATTTTTATATAGTGGTTTAATTTCCTTTATAACAATGTTTTATGTTCCTGACTGAGTGTAATCTTGCCAGGATTGCAACTAACTAGTAACTAATTCTTTTCATAATCGATTAATGTGCTGATTATTTTCCTGATTTATCATTTAGTCTTTAAACATCAGAAATCTGTGGAAAATGCCAGAGCCCACGGTGGCATCATCAAATGTCCAAAACCCAAAAATATTCAATTTATTATGATGTAGATGAGGAAAAGAACTGAAAAATTACTAAATGATTAATAGATTATAAAAATAGTTGCAGATTAATATTCTGTCAATTAACTAATCAATTAATCGCCTAATCGTAGCACCTCTATAATAACAGAAAGTATTAAACTATTGAATATGCTGCCAATTAGGATGGATATACATGCAGAGACGGTGCCAGATGGCTTTGTTTCAATGTAATCCTCAAACCCTTTAAGCAAATTACGTTTATTAAAAGCAGAGAAAACATAATACACCAAGGAACCAATGAGAGTAAAGACATCTGATTAAGATCAACAAAATCCTCCAGCTTAAACCCTTTCTGTACCAGCACTCAGCTGCAGTGGGGGGTCTGTTAGGGAGCGCATTAACACAGGTTGAATCTCTTACACTCAAACACAATCACATGTGACAAAGTGTTTCTGCTTTAGATCTGAGGGCAGGCGGAGAGCAACCAGCCTCCTCTCTCCTGAATCCACCACAACTGTTCAAGAAATCAGCATACACATCCTTAATGTTTGTTTTGACCTGTGCACTTGTCTGGTCAAAACTGTCATGAAGAAATTTTACTTGTTTTTCTGCAGTGATACATTTGTGTTCTCCAGGGGCGAGAAACTTATTCTGGTGAAATGAAACCGTAAATTGACACAATTTCCTCTTCAAATAATCAGAAGGCTGTTAAAACAGTTGATATGTGCTCACCCTTTGATGTCTTTATGTCATATGTCAAGACATACTCCTGGTTTATGTTATCGTTAATGACTTGTTTCTCCGATTAAAGTTGAGGAAAAACATCTAGTGGGAACCAGCGCTAACATTAGCAAGCTAGGCTAACTAGCTTCCACTTTCTGAGTGAAATACATGCTGTTGCATGGATGTTACTTTGTGGTTGTTGCTATTCACGTTATTCAGTCTTTAAAACGGGTAAAGGAAAGGCAAAGTACCTGACAATATTTAGATAGTAGATATTTACAGTTGCAATCAAAATTATTCAACCCGTTAACCTGCAAGACATTCTAGTGATGTGATGGGATTCAAATCCACGGACTGAAATGGCCATTCAAGGACATTCCAGGAACGATTCCAGGAACTGGGAGTCAAATCCCATTGAAAATCTTTGGAGGGAATTGAAGAAAGCAGTGGCAGCAAGGAAACCAAAGAATATTGGTGAGCTGGTGTAAGCATATGTTACACCGGAAGCTTTTGCACAAGGAATGGGCTAAAAGTCCAAAAGAGGGGTGTCAGAAGCTTTGTACTAGGTGACGGAAATGTTAATTGGAGGTGATAAAGGTCAAAGGTTAACTTTGGGGTTGAATAATATTGGTTATGGGCCTTTTTGGAGAAAATTTATCTTTAATATTAGTTAGCTCAACATTATGTTCTTAAAAGTAACTCAAATATGTGTTATTAAACTTTCTTTGACTGTTTACCAAGGACTTTACCAATTATAGCTAATTTATTGTTTCAGGTACTTCGCCTTTCTTTCACCTGTTTTAAAGACTGAATAACGTTAATAGAGTGACAAAAAACACTTGTACAAAGCAGCATCCATAAAAGAGCATTTTAAGATGGTCACAAAATATGGTGCAACACCGGCTCTCAGATGTCAGTCAGACACTTAGGTACTGTTTCCACATGTGTCTGAAATTCTGCAGTATCATTTTAGTTTACATTTCCTTACACAAAAAGAGAAAAGAAAGTAGTCGACTCTCACGCTGACTCCCTCTCCCACAGATGACCTCATGACGGAGGCGTTCAAAAACAATAGAGGTGGGAGAGGAAACACTCTTTCCTTTGCACGGCGAACCCACCCTGCACAGCCTTTCCACTTGAAATTCCTGACCTCCAGAGTCAGTAAAAAGATGAAGGGAGGACTGTGAAGGCGCTCCACCTCTTTTATGTCGGGGGCACCTTCATGTGGACCTGGAACCACCGAGCTCAAATATGCAGCGGGTCCACAAGATCAAGTCACTAAATACTTTCCTTAATAGATTCCGTCAGTCAGAGGAGGCGAATGTGGGTTTAAGAGGTGACCTCATTCCAGACGTTAGTAACAGGGGACGAGGTTTAAAGCGAAGTGGTCATATTTTCAGTGACAGAGCGGTGTGTCATTCGAATCAAAACCTGCTGTGTGTAAGAGAAGCCATGAATGGGCCTTTTGAGATGCTGCCGGTTTGTCCTCGTGTGTGTTGGCAGAGCGGTTTACGCTTTGTTTCGTGGTTTCTTTGTACGTGTACGCACACTCTTAACTCTCAATTATCATCTCCTGTTGTCAGGTTTCAGTTAATGTCTCTCAGCTGTTTGTGGCTTTAAAAGGCCACTTTAAAGGATCTGTGGAGCCATGTTTATTTAAAAAATGTATATTATTTTATTTAATATGTGTTTAATAGTATGCACTAGGCATGCACTGCAGCTAGCAACTATTTAAATGATTGATTTAGCTAATGATTTTTAGCCATGCTAGCTGTGCGGCTCTAGGGATGGCAATGTTTGTCTGTCTGTCTGTCGGTCCACCACTTTAATCCAGACTGAAATATCTCAATAACTATTGGATGGATTGGCACAAACCTTTGTACAGACATTCATGGTCCCCAGAGGATGAATCCTACTGACTTTGGTGATCCTCTCACTTTCCCTATAGCGCCACCAGCAGGTTCACATTTGTGGTTTTAGGTGAAATGTCTCAACAACTATTGGACGGATTGCCATTAAATTTGCTTTCCCCAGAGGACTAATTTTATTGACTTTGGTGATCCTGACTTTTCATTTAGCGCCATCATCAGGTCAACATTTTAATTTGTCCAATACTTTGGTTTATGACCAAATACCTGCAGAAGTAATAACAATCTCATCAGCCTCAACTGTAATTTCTGTTTAGTGCTAGTTAGCAAAAGTTGGCATGCTAACAGGCTAAACTAAGATTATAAACCTGGTAAATATTACCAGCTAAACATCAGCACGTTAGTATTGTCATTATGAGCATATTAGCATGTTGATGTTAGCATTTAGCTCAAATTACTTCTGTGTCTAAGTACAGCCTCACAGCTGCTAGCATGGCTGTGGACTCTTGTTTTGATAAAGTATTTAATTTATAAAATTTCAGAAACATGCTTTACACTCACAGTTAGTTAGCCTTTTTGTAGCTGTGTTTGCAGCGCGTTTCGTTATGCTACATGTATGTCGTTAAATCTGTGATGTTTCTCAGTTTTCTCCGTGTTTTATTTCTTTGCAGCATTTTTTTCCCCTACATGTGAGTTGTAGAATTGGATGTTTTTGTGGACCACCGTGTCAAACAGAGAAAAGCAGCAAATCCTGACATTTGAGAAGCTGTGATCTCTTGATCACATTCGAGAAGTGACTCACCAACTATCAAAATTGTTTCATTCTATTTTATTCGTGCCCCTTTCATACTGCAGAAATAGTGTAATACCTTTGGCCTGATGGCAACAGCTCATATTCACTATAAACAGGATGTGATGCATCCCTTAGACTTCCACTATGGCTGCCCGAGGGTGTGTTGTCTCACCTGAGAGCCGTCTGTTAGCGGCATGTCTGTTCAGGAGATGACATCAACAACATCCTTCAGAGGAGAGAGACATTTTACATCTTTACCCTGAACACCCAATGGATTCAATTTGGATTTAACCTTTTATTGTTATTATTTATAGTTGGAACAAACTATTTTGTATGATGAGTATGATTTTTCTTTTACAGATTTTAATATAAATATATTTTGATCGTCTCATTGATAGTTTACTTTTTTTGCCATTTAAACCTTTTAGGGCCAAATAACATATTATTTTTGTTTCCTTTTATTTACTATTTTTTCTATGTAGCAGTTTAATTATGTGATTCATTTACTACATTTTAATAAATCTTTGTGATATATTAGATTTGATATTTCTTACAGTTTTCTTTTCTATTTTGGCCCTTTCCATAGAGGCATGTTTTGTCCCCTATATGGGAGCATCATTGTTATCCAGCTCTGCTCTGATTGGTCCAGTTGACTCTTAATCATGCAGATCACAACCATCTGAGTGATGAATGTGTTTTTATCTATATATATTGATTGATTGTTCTGTTCTGTGGTGTTTACTTGCACTGTTAAATTACATTTTCTGGGAGCTGTCAGTATCGTGTGCAGATCTTTTGTCTTCTGCCTGTTCAGTTACCTTTCTTTTGCTGGCGGGCGCCCTCCTGCAGATCCGCCTCCAGCTCAGCCAGCTCCATACCCTGCGGGGTGTTGGGTGGCGTCAGAAGGCAGGACGGGTCCAGTGCCAGGCTCTTGTGGTAGCCCAGGTCGGCCTGTCCTGGGAGGGTGTTCTGCAGCTCCAGGCTCTTCAGCTTCTGGGTCAGGACTGCCTCACAGCTGCTCAGGTCACCATGAGATCCTCGGGCCTGAGCCGGCTCTGCGTGGGAGATACAGTCCAGGTCGGCATCAGGGGAGGGGCAGGTAACCGGGTCAGAGACCACCTGATGGGCAGGATCCTGGAAGACTCTGATGGAGGGTGAGGTTGTAGGCTGGCTGTCTGCGGTTGTCCCGTTGAGAGCCCGAGTCTGAGGAATATAGAGTCAATCAATAACTGATGCAGAAACATCAAGGTGTCTCGTTTCCTGCTCCGGGGTCAAAGAGCTTGTTACCTGTTCCTCCACATCGGGCTCGGCTTGGGTTTCACTGCGGGGGAGCCGGCGTATGAACTCCTGCAGATGGTCGAGCTGTTCGAACAGAGCAGGCTCCACGATGGGCTTCCCCAGCTCCAGGTGAAACGTGCTGCTGGGCAGGATGAGCGGCGGGTGGCTGTCGAAGCTCTCCAGGATGTCGGCTGCAGGAAGAGAGAAAGGAAGGCCATCACAAATTAACTGATCGTCATTACAGCTTTCTAATGAAATTCAACCCTGTAACTCAAAGTAAAGCTGCTGTATTTGGGTTAACACCTAATTAAAAGCCGTAAATAAAGTACAGGACTGATGGAACTGTTGCTGGATCAGTGGATGGTGTTTTACGCAGCAGGGTGCAGTCAATCTGACAGGTGAAAATAGGTGAGAGCGAGGTGGCGGCGGTCCTGCTGGGAGAGGTGGATCTGAGGGGCAACTGTGGACTGAAGCTGATTGGTGGAGACGGGACGGGATTACTCTGGAGGAAAACACAGACTGAGACGAAGGCTTCCACTTATTAATGCATGTAAGTGTTAGTGTGATGGTATAATTACAACATGAGGTTGATCATATGGATTTTTTTTACAGATTTTTAGTAAAAAAATACCATTTTTTTTTCCAATATTCAATAAAATAAATAAATGAGACATAATGAAATGAATAAACATGAACAAATTGTCTTAAATATAAAAAATGAACCAATAAATTGTGAAATAATTTAAAAAATGATCAAAATGTTATTCATCATTCTTATTTTTATAATAACAAGAGTTTTATTAGAGTTCTTTGTTGCATTATAGAAATCCTAACATCAAAATGCACTTTTTCAAGAGTCGGCTTTTATTTCATAATGACATGACATAATTTAATGTCACATTTTATTTCACAATGTTGTGATGTGAAATAATAAATTATTTAAAAAAATAAAATAATACCGTCATCGGTAAAGATGCCAAAACAAACAAACTATATGAAAACAACATTTCATAATAATGAGTCTGAATAATTTCTTCAGTTATTTCACAATTTATTGGTTCATTTATGTATTTTAAATTGTATTCATGTGAGTATTTATGTTATTATATATATACTGTATATATATATATTTTTTTATATTGGACACTTTGGGGCTCCATATATCTTTTTGTCCTCAGTCATCAAAAAGTCCTAATAATTTCAAAGAGAAAGTAACAAACGTAAAAGAAGGCATGCTCATTCGACCGCACAAGACTTATTGATAAAAAACTGAGGATTTAGTATATAAAGTATAAAAAGTTGATGGAGAGTAGGGAACATATCAGATTATTCAATTCAATTCAATTCAGTTTTATTTATATAGCGCCATATCGTAACAAAGTTATCTCAGGGCACTTTTTCATATAGTGCAGGACTAGACCGACTCTTTATATTTACAGAGACTCAACAGTTCCCACCATGAGCAAGCGCTAGGCGACAGTGGCAAGGAAAAACTCCCTTTTAACAGGCTGAAACCTCGAGCAGAACCAGGCTCTGGGTGGGCGGTCATCTGCCTCGACTGGTTGGGTTGAGAGAGATTATGCATCATAGACTGAGTTCGACTCTCTTTCTGTATCAGGTTGTTATACCTGTTGAGTACTGTGTTATTTATCATCACGTCTTGTGCAGTCAAGCGTGTCTACTGTCAAGTTTGAACATGCAAGCGACACAATAGATGGTTCTGATTCCTGCTGAAAGAGGAGTCTGGTTTCTGCAGTTTACAGTAAACAGAGTCGTCTTGCGTAAAGAATGGCTCAGAAAGTACTTTTGGTAACAGAAAACTGGGCAGAAGGTAGTTTCATAATCCAACGTTAAAATGGATTTTGCATTCTTGATTTTTTAAAATCTGATTTTCATCTATTTTTTTAATATTCGAATATTCATAAATACCAATAAATCCACAAATTTCTTTTTGGTAAAACTAAAAAGCCCTGCACATGCATTTGCAAGACCTATAAGTTACATATAAAAATTATATATATAATATATATATATTTATATATAACTTATAATATACTATATTATGTAATACTACTATAATATATATTATAGTAGTATTATATTATTTAAATCAGTGCAGATGCTTTCAAGATTCTATCCAGAAAGAGAGACAGAATGGTCTCAAGCGGCACTAACAATTATTTTCATTACTGATTTATCTGCAGATTGTTTTTTCAATGAATCACGAATCAGTAAAATCATTTACTCCTACAATGTCAAAAAATAACAAACAAATCCCAAAGTTACATCTTTAAATTGCTTGTTTTGTCCAACAAGACAAAGAAAAGCAGCAAATCTCTGGTTGAAAAATGACTATGAAAATATTTGATTATGTTCCTGTCAATGAACTAATCGATTGAACGTTTCTTCTCTAGGATGATCTAATGTCTAATGTCACTCACCCGTCCTGACAGTGTCCTCTGCTTCGTCCGGTGACGGGGTCCATCCGGTGGGACAGGCTTTACCAGAGTTGTACTCCCTCAGCATGTGGTGAAGCTGAGCTGGGTTCAGGGCAGCAAACTCAGTCCTGAGAGAAGCCCAGGACGCCTGGACAGACATAAGACAACAAAGAAAACACAGAGCATTGAGGAACGTGAAGCAAAAAAAAAAAAAACTTCAATAACTTACAATGCAGGATTGTAAAAGCGATCCATGGTTTAATCTTAAAGAACGAGCCACAAAAGCTCTTTGTAGTCACAGTGAGAATGACAGGGTGGGAGAAACAAGCATTTTCCCATCATGCTTGTTTCCATAAAAGGAAACAAAGTCTTTGCTACTCTCTCATTTGCATGCAAAGTATTTTAAACCAATTATATGATCTAGTAAATAGTTTTTGTTGCGGTAACAAAGCCTCTTGGGAAAATATTTCTGAATGTAACAGAGTAGCACTTCAAGTTGTCTCATATCAACGCAGCCTTTCTTCATCTCCATCCTGTGTTTTTATTCTGCACTCCAGTAAAAGGTGAGTGTATTATAATTATAATTAACACGTCATCTTGTTCTGTGCAGCGTGAGAAGAAGTGTAAACTTTTCATTATCTCTGCTCCGCCTCTCAGGTTGCTGTCAAAGTCCTCATCATGAAATATGACTATTGAAAGGGACAATATTTGATCTTTTGGATTTGAGGAAGCAGGTGAGTCACTACTTGCCAGAAACATTGATGTGATTATTACAAGACAAACATTACAAACATTTCATTCAATGTGTTTGCAGTTGAATTGGTGGAAGTAAGACTTTGCCCAGACATGCTGGGGCCACAATAGAAACCATAAGTTAAATGTTGTTGTATCCCTGCCCTTCTCCTATAACACAGACGCCACACTGAGCTCAGCAGAAGGCGAAGTTTAAACGCTGCTTATAAACAGCCCAAAATTTAAAAACATCTCTGTTTGTTATGTCTGAGATTTAATGTTTGGCAGCTATATTCTCCTAAAATAACCCCTCAGATGTTGTGCTCTCCAAAACTGCTGGCAAAACAATCCCTCCAGTGTAATTTACAACTGTGCCAGCGAGCCACTTCAGTTCTTAAAAGCCCAGAACTCCAGATGGAAAACTGGAAATCTGTCGAGGGTGTGTGCTCGGTTGCGGCAGCCACAACGTGACCTCATGCCAGGGCAGGGATACATAAAACCACCAGCTTCCTAGCAACCACCCAGTCCCACGAACAGACAAGACACAGCCTCCGACAGCTGTGTCACGGGTGGGCTGGTGCTGTTTCGTGCCCCGGAGATGTTTCAGGCTGGTACCACAACTGCGAGTCATACAGTGAAAACAGGTGTCAACCTCAGAGTGTAAAATGATCTCATACTTAACCTAGTTCCAAAATATAGTCAGTCGATCCAAATATAGTCGATGGATCCCACTTTGTCAGTCTTTATATTACGCCATCTGACTTCCTAAAGCTTTCTGCCAGAAGATCCGCTTAGACTACATTGCAAACAGTATATTGAACAAAAGAACGCTTCTTGTGGCTCAGTGGTAACGATACACAATGACAGACAACGCCCACAATGAAGAAACAACGCGTACAAATCTTGCGAGAGTTTCGCAAATCTAGGGTTACCGTCTAGACACGACCCATTGATTCCCAACCAGGGGTACAAGTGCAGTTATCAGGGGGAAAGCTCAACTAATTAACTCAACTGAACTCAACTAAAAGATAGAAATAGTGATTCGATTAAAAAAAATGAAACTACATCCACATATTTGTGTTAAGGAGGAAAATAAACAGCCAAATGGGATTACAAATTGGAGTAATGTTATGTAAATTTACAATAAAAAGTAAGCTGTAAGAGTTAGTTGTAACATTTGCAATTGAGAATGTGTGAAAACTAGTTAGCAAGCAAGCAGAAAAGTTTAAATAGTTAGCTAAAAGTAAAGGATAGATGCGTGACAACAATTTAGAAAAAATGGATAAATAGATAAATATAGTCAGAATAGTTAGCTAAAACTAATAAAAAACAGTTTTAACGTACAGTATTTAGCTGAAAGTAATGAATAAACAGTTGAAATAACTAAAAGTAATGGATACACTTTGTTGAAATAGTTAGCTAAAACTAATTAATAACAAACAGTTGAACTAGTTAGCTAAAAGTAATGAATAACATTTAACAGTCGAATTGTTAACAGTAATGGATACATGGTTATACTGCATGTTGGTTATAAGAAACATAGTGTGTGAATAACATCCAGTTTATAATCCATTCATAAGAACATGAGAACAGCTGAGTGGTGCAGATAAAGGTGTACTTGAGCTCATGTTCTATATGAAGATGTTTAAAGATGTTGTGACCTCAAGAGGGCGTAAATATAGACCATGTCACATTAAACTGTCTTTCTGTCCCTTTGGTTTACGTTTGTTTAAGTTACGTCCCACTAAAGAAGAAATGCTCTCACTACTTGTCTTGTAAAGTGGACAAACATTCACAGGCAAGCTTTGATCTGAAAGGCACATGTCAGGATTATACTGTATATAAGATACATACAGGGTTATACACAGTACATATAAGCAGCCTTTTATATTTAGAGCCTTTGTATTTAAAGCAACAGTAGCACATTCAGCAGATTCATTATGTTTCCAGGTGCAATAAACCTGTGAATCAGGAAAAGGATTATAGTTTTGTATAACCTTTGTTACCTCATACCTGGGTAATGTTATGTGCTGGTTTCTCTTTATGACTCTGAATACCTCTGTGTTTAATAACCAGCCAAATGAGAGCTCAGCTTCCTTCTGTGGCACAAAGTGTAAACAAGATTTGAATGGGTAACTAAGAGAGTGGTGTGCTTAAGGAGGGATTAAATGTTGAGTTGGCAAGCTACCACTGCGTAGCAAAGACTAAACACAAGTAAAAGCAAATACAAAGTTGTTGTTGTAGTGATGTTCAGTATTGTTTGAGTGGTATAGTGTGTTATTCCTGAGCACACACTGAAACTGAGTGTTGAAAGGTTTTAAAATACCTTTACTCTAATGTATTTCTGTGTCTTTGAACATTAAAATGCCATTTGAGCTCTTAGCCAAATGTTTCCACTTGGCTTACGTCAGAATAAATAGGATTTAATATAATGTTACACACATACTCTGGCTAACAGGATATACTCAGGTCTGTGTGATTTAAAGTTAGATATGTTATGGCCAAACATTCACTGGCACCATGACGTCATGACTTGATCATTTTAGTGTATTTACACTGACTCTGTTCCTGCAGGCCATTTCCTCATATCTGATCAATTTGGATGGCACCATGGGAGTTTATGTGCATCTGTTCTCAAGGCTACTATAACCATAAACCTGCTTCCACAGACTTCTCAGCTTTTATGGCACCATTAGTCATGGTCATCACAATGTTTGGCAACAATAGGAGGCTGTAGAAAGGAGTGAGCGTTACATTACTGCAGTGTGAAAGGTTAACTGAGGTTCAGATTTCCCAAAGATGGAAAGTTTTGCACCTAATACATAAACATACATAACTAATGTTGTGCTGACACCTTTAAGACAATGAAAACTTTCAGGCTGACGCAGATGTGACTCAACTCTCGAGGCCACACCCGCCTATAGACAGACAAACAGGAAAGGAGAAGTGGATGTCCTCTGACCTGCAGGAGGGTTTCTTTGGGTGTGGCCAGCAGATTGACAGCAGCAGAAAGTTTCTGAAAGAACTCGGTGGCCAGATCGCCCAGACCAATGCTCTGGATCCAGTCCATCAGCAGGTCCAGGTTGGCCCGGATCTGAACACCTCGGGACCACTGGTAGAACCCATCGACAGATCCTGAGGAACAAATCAGTGCAGGCATTTAATAAAAGAAGTTACAATAGCAGTCATAGTAGCAGTATTAATGCTATTAGCCTGTTTACATTTAAATGCTCAGAGGGAGATGAAACAATACAGCAATGCCTTTTTTTATGAAATGTAATCTAATGAAAATGTTTAAGAATATAGTTTTTATTAGTAAATGCAGACCAGAATTCTAGGTACATATATCAGCAAACAGGCTGGAGCCTGTTTGAGAATAATATACTGCATGTTAATAATGAATATACTGCAAATACATTAACTGCAAATAATGCACATAAAATTTTAGAGATATGATGTTAAGACTGGGAGTCTACAGACGTGCTAGCAGCTGTGTGAGGCTGTACTTGAGCTACATGCTAACATTAGCATGCTAACATGCTCACAATGACTGGTAACATGCTGATGTTTAGCAGGTTTAAGAGGTCTAACAGCTGAAGTCTTACCTCTCTCCATGAGGGCGTTGAACAGCGATGCGTTGATGAAGAAGAACAGGTAGGCACAGAGTTGTAATGAGATGTCTGGATGGACCTGGAAGGCTGTGAGAAGCTTCAGTGCCTCCTTCAGCACCTCCAGGATGCCGCTGAGCCCGTCAGGAACTCGCAGCTGACCGCTCTCTGTGAACGGGTTCCCATCCAGCAGACCAGGCAAGGCTGAATACATACTCTGTGGAGAGAGGTGGGGACATTTTACATCTCTGCTGTAAAGACCAGCTGGAAGCTGTACAAAGTACTGGATAATATGGAAGATACCCTCTTCTACCATCACCGCTGCTAATGCACCATTGGAATCAACAGTGACACAACTTTCTTTTGCCTTCACGTGATTCCTGATTATATAAAGTACAGTGCAATAAAGTTAGAAGGAAAATAATGTACTTTTCTTGTCTTGTCTTGTGCTGCTGTGTACAGAATATAATGACAGAATTACTCAAAGAGAGGAAGGCATTCACAGAGCGTTCAGGAAACTTTGCAGGAAAACTTGTGTTTCGCAACACAAAGGGCAGCTGTAGGGAAATGAAAAACACTATCCTACAGTTACACTGCAATTGAGTAATTTTACATGCCACAAACCGCACGTAAGTCCCAAGACAAGGATTAACACAGGAATTAAAACAAAGAACACACTGAGAATTAAAACAAAACATCCTGGTGCCTTCAAAATGTGTTCTCTAACACATCATTACCATGTCAGTTTTAAGATATAAGTATGTTTAAGAACAAACAAATGAAATAATTGCCAAGAAGTTTGACCTCTTCTTTGCATTTAAAATTTCATTGGCCTTCCAGACGAAATACAGACTTTTCGATTTTCTAGCAGATAGATCGGTGAAAGGCACTTCCAAACGATCTTTTTCGCTTCGGTAAAAACAAATTCAAAATGTCAAACACTTTGGTTTTCGACCAAATACCTGCAAAACTAATGATATTCCCATCAGCCTCAGCTATACATTCATTTTGTTCTCATTAGCAAATGTTGCATGCTAACACGCTAAACTAAGATGGTGAACATGGTAAACATTATGCCTGACAAACATCAGCATTTTACCATTGTCATTATGCGCATGTTAGCATGCCGACGTTAGCATTTAGCTCACAGGTTGTACATCAACATGGGAAGCCTTCCCATCTTTCCCATTTATTCCATGTGACATGAATGTAGCATTACATTCGCCAGGTTGAAAGAAAGATCAGAACTCAAGAGGGACTCCTGTCTATTTCTGCTCAGTGTGTAGGCAAGAATTTACATTTTTTTAATTAACATAAGAACTGACAATTTAAAGCTCTGTAGCGGTGAGTTTGTATTAAAGTCTACTTTCAGATCTCTAGTGCTCATAAAATCTGTTAATGTAGCTTTAAAAATGCTGAATGACTAAAGGGTTACACTCAAATATATATAAAGAAAAGAGGAACAAGAGAGTTCTGCAAACCCTGCAGAATCACCTTGTGAGGTGTTATGTTGAACCACCACCTCACTGTCAATCCTTACTCAGATCCGGCTCTTATCACTTCTTCTTCTGACACAGTTCTGCCATTGTTTCTCATGCATGACCTCACCTGATAAGTACACAAACACACTCTCACTCACCCACCATGACTAAGATAATGACCTCAGCTCAGACAAAATGAAAGAGGCCATAAAGACGGCAGCAACCCCGCATGCCTGAGGCAACAGGTCAGCTGATAGTTTACAGTGAGGCTCAGCAAATCTGCAGGTGTTCCGGTTATCATGGAGACCGATTGCAGCAGGACTGTGAATAGTTTTTAAAACACATTTTCTGGACATCTGTAAAGCATTTTGTGAACCCAGTAATGCAAAAAAAAAAAGCACACAAATACAGATTTTTTCCCTTCTTTTTGTTCTAAGCAGCACTCGTGTTGTAATTAACAGCTGCATTAATGCCATTTTGCAGTTTTATTCATATTCTATTTTTTTTAGCCAGAAAAAACATTACATGTGAAATTATGCTGTCTGAACGTTATGAACATTCAGTCATATTTCACAGGAAATGAACAGGAAAACCTTTTTCCCCTCCTCACTTCCTTTCCCCTGTTGGGTGTTTCTCTGATGACAGTTCGTCTTCCTCTGCAGGAAACAGACTGCAGCTCATAGCTAGCTAAGCCCCCCTTTCTCTCCACCAGAAACATTGTTACCAGCAAACACATACATGAATAATAATTATATCATACATCTAATTAAGAGAGAAATTGCAATGAATGTTACTGCTGCAAACAGAGATGAAACTGCACATTTAACAAACCTCAAAAGCTGCCTCTGAAAAGCCACATAACTCCTCAGCTAAGTGTATTCATAGACTGAAGAACATACTGTACAGTAAAAGGTATTTTTCAGTATAGGCTATTGTGCAGCACAAGCAATAGAAATATGTCTGAGTATTCAAAACAACAGCACAGACTGTTCCTGCTTCCTTCCCTCCCTTCCTCAAACAGTCACCTTGCAGGGTGGAGGTGTTTCTCCTCTGCTGTGAAGTGTCCGTGCTGTGGTGTCGACATCACAGCACAGACAGCCTTTAATAAGCAACTTTAACATGGGAAAGTCACATAAATCTAGCCTGGGAGTGTCCTGTGAAGCTGTA
The DNA here is from genome assembly GCA_008360985.2 of Macquaria ambigua. Taxonomy (NCBI): domain Eukaryota; kingdom Metazoa; phylum Chordata; class Actinopteri; order Centrarchiformes; family Percichthyidae; genus Macquaria; species Macquaria ambigua. The sequence goes on from VMKM01000082.1 coordinate 559,468, forward strand.
AAACAGGAGGGTTGACTGTTGTGTTGATTCAAAACAAATCCAGACACACACTAAGATACATTTCCAGACTTTGAAAAGTCTGTATCAGAGTTTTTAAGGCCTAAGAGTGGTATAAACTGTATCCGCAAAATAGATAAGTATCAGTTATGACTGATCATTTATCACCCTGTTCTGCTCCTGTCTCCTGTGGTGTGTGTTTAGGCCCTATTTTATTGTCTTTATTTGTGTTCCACTGGAGTTTTTAAGAAATGCAACATCCCTTATCATTGCTAAGCTGATGACACACAGCTGTACCTCCCTTCGAAACCAAGTGAAACACATAAGCTTCAGTCTCTTCAGTTTTTCTTAAGGGTGTGAAACGCTGGAGGGCCAACAGTCCAGCTAAATGAGAGTAAGACCAAGGTTCTTATTATCTGTCCCGAAACTTTCTCTAGAGGTATAACCAATTCTCTTACGCCTTCAAATTTCTCTACAAAAGCCAGAAATCTAGGTGTCATTTTTGACTCTGCGTTAAACTTAAAGAAAGAAATAATTTCTTAATATTTCCATATTAAGTCAATAGTGAAAATAAAACCTTTTGTATCTTTTAAAGATCTGGAAACTGTCTTACATGCTTTTATTACTTCACGTCTAGACTACTGCAACTCTCTTTATGTGGGAGTCAGTCTTCCCTAGCTAGACTCCTCACTGGTCCCCAGAAGAGAAACCACATCTTCCCTGTACTGGTTACCAGCAAAATACTGTTTTTAATTGATTTTAAGATTATTTTAGTTGTTTTTAAAGCTCTCCATGGTTTGGCACCAGCCTACATCTCCGATCTCTTCAGTCCATATTCTACATCTAGATCAGTTACTCCTTTCTATTCCACGTTCCCACTCGAGCTTTCTCCATTGCTGCTCCCAGACTGTGGAACAGTTTGCCTTTACTGTCAGATCGTCCCCATCCATTACTACCTTTAAATCCTTAAGATCCACCTTTATACAGTTGTGTTTAAGTCCTGTTAATTATTAATATAACAATAAAAATATTTCATTGTATTTTAAATGTCTCTGTAAAGCACTTTGTTCATCACCTGTTGTTAAAATGCTCTCTATAAGCACAAAAGGCCTTCAGATGTTCATTTAGTGGTTCTCACCAAACCCGGCTTTCTGGTGAAACTTTGGGAGACAAGATTGTCTTTTTGTTTATATTTGAGTCAGTGGAAAAGACACCCTGCTCACTATCTCACAGGAGTTTCCTGACTGAGAGTGCCAGACAAAGTTGGTGTTTCCATTCTGTTATTGTGTTTTCTCTCTGGAATATGCTCAATGAAAACAGAATACAGTGTTTACACAGCCCAATTTCCTGCTTCACATGTGACTGACACTCAGATTTTACAGGTCAAAAGGATGTGAAACATGTTGATGTCACTTTATGAGTGTGTGTGTGTGTGTGTGTGTGTGTGTGTGCTGTACTTTATGTTGTGTGTTAAAGAACATAGTATATTAATGTGTGGCAGCCAACCTTTGTTAGATAGTAGACAGACTGCTGGAAGGTGAACATGATGACTTCCTCCAGGACTGTCATGGCTTCCTCACAGGCTGTCCGAGTGGAGGACATCTCAGAGTCCAACAGACCTGACAACACACGCAAATACATTTTAAAAATACATACACAACACACCGCAGCTCTAACAGCTGTGAGCACGACAGATGTAATAAAGTTAAAGGTGTGTTTTCGTCCACCTTCGTCCTCCTGGTCCTGCCTCCAGGGCAGCAGCTGAGGGACTTCGTGCTGGATGAAGTGCAGCAGTTCGATTGAGTTGGCCATCCACAGCACCAGAGGCTGCAGACCTGGGATCAGCTCCTCCATGCTGAGCAGCTGAAAATGCTCGGGCTGCCTGTCACTGGAGCTCCTGATGTAAAAACACAGAGATTAGTGCTAAAAGTCCTAAAAAGTCATAGCTTGACTGTATACTGCAAAAAATATGAAATATATTTGTTATAAAAGCTGTGACTTGATCATATTTTTTACACTTCACAGACATTTTATCCAATTCAGAGGCTGAAATCCTTTTACAGCCTTTTATAACATCAAGAATCAGCTACTGGACTGCACTTTTCTCTGGCTGACCCACGACAGCAACAACAGGTCTTCATTTGGTCGAAAACGCAGCAACAGAGTCTTTACAAGATTTAACAAGTGTGATCATAACAACCTGTCTACCAATACAAGTGATTGACTTACAAGGCTTTAAATGGATTGGCTCCCCCCTACATCTCCAGAATTATTACTCCGAACACTCCATCACATTCTTTATGTTCTCTTGATGCTGGTTATTTAGCTGTTTTCAGATTTAACAAAAGATCTTTCGGGGGTAGAGCCTTTGCCCATCGAGCTCCTCTTCTTTGGAATAAACTCCCGCCTCCCTTGGGAGGCAGGCTTAGTGTAGATTTTCAAATCTAGGCTTAAAACCCTTTTTTTCTCTAAGCTATGGCTAAGTTCACTGGCTAGGTAAACTGATTTCTACTTTGATAACTAGTTAACTTAATCCTGTTTTAATATTAACATTCTTACCTGTATGTTTGGGATTCTGCTTGTATTTCTATTTTTACATGTGAAGTCTGTTAGTTGTGTGTCTGATGTTGTATTTGCATTTTTCCATATTTATTTTTACATTTCATGACAAAATAGTTCATTTAAAATAATTTAATTATTTGATACTTAAAATAATTAGACATCTTACACTTGTATCTTTCTAAAAGATACGATAACATTACACTTCTGTCCTTTGAATATTCGCTCCATCTCCCATTAACCTCTCTTGACACCTGCACAATGGACTTTAAACTTTGATAACTTTGTTCACCTCCTGAGACAAACAAAATATAATCTGATGATAAAGCAAGTTGACACTGTGCTCATGAGAAAACTCTACTACTGCTGCTTTCGTAGATAAGCGACTGTGGGAAATTCTCTCTTTGCACAACCTGCATTTTAAAAAACTCATTGTTTTCTGAAGGAGCACATAGTTGTAAAATCAGACTTTAACTCCTCTTTTATTCAGACAGTATTTCTCAAGGTGTCAGGTGTCATATATCATCGCAGGCAGCAGCTGCTGCTCTTCTCTCTGTTGCAGGTCATTGTCATGTATTTCTGGGGCGTTCTGGAAACGCTTGTGGTTTGTCTACTCACGTTTCTGGCTGGATCGCTGCAAGTTCCTTTGTCTTCTCCTAAGAGGGAGAACACATAAAGAAAATATCCAGTTCATGCAAGTGTTACCAGCAAACTTCAACCATCCTGTGTACATTACATCCAACCCTGATGGCACATTTGATTACTTTACATTCTTACTATTCTTATAGTGCTGAGTACACTAAATAACACTTTTAGTTTATTTGAAATTCTCTGGCACAAAAGGTGAATTATCTGAGGTCATACTTACCCACATAACGAGCTGGATCTGGCTGGCTATCCGGAGCAGCAGCTGTCTGAAGTGTGTCAGCTGGAACGTGGAGGCTGAGTGCTGAATGCACAGGCTCAGCAGGAAAGCAGGCGTCAGCTTTGGTTCATTTCCACTGGGGTCCAACATATCCAAAATCTCCTGCAGGACCCTCTCCTCCTGCTCCAGCTCATAGCTTACCAAAGTCTCCGTGCCTTCCAGGTCCCTCCAACGAGGCGGTAAAGGCTTCCTCTGGAACCTTTTGATGGCGACAGAGGAGCCGCATGATAAACAAGAGGATGATGTCTTTGTATCAGAGTTCGGGCAGAGTCTGGTCATCCAAGGAGGAGTCTGGAGGGATCCTGATGAGCTTGTAGGATCCTTAAACAAGAACAGGTAATGTTTGCCCAAGCCCACCAAGTCCCCCGGGTTCAGTTCCACCTCTTCTTTAAGGAGGAAACCATTTCTGGTCACAGGAGCACCGTGGAGGGGCTTCAGCATTGTCAATGACTTTTTGTGCTCCCCTGTGGATGCTGGGATGTTAGAGTCCAGGCGTCTGACACAGCAGTGTTGGGGCAGCACGTCAGGAGCAAAGAGAAGGATGTCGACCTTTAATCTCTCCTCATCTTCTCCGTTGCAGTGCTCCCTGCAGCAGCCGAAGATGGTGGTGGTCCCACTCATCAGGTAGATGACAAAATCCTGCAATAAAAGTGTTTTGTTTTTAATCTAAGGCTGCAGCTAACAATGCTTTTTGGTATCAATTAATCTGCCTCCATTAATCATCTGGTCTATAAAATGTCAGAAATTGGTGGAAGATGCCTGTCACAATTTCCTATTTTCTGTCTTTATATGTCTTGTTTTATCTGATCAACAGTCCAAAACCCAAATATATTTTGTTTACTATCACATAAGACAAAGAAACACAGCAAACCCTCACAACTGAGTAGCTGGAACCACTAAATTTTGGCACTTGAAGAATGAATGACAAGAATGAATCGTTTGGTCTACAAAATGTTAGAAAATACTAAATACAAAAATAAATAATTCTCACATTGGAGAAGCTGCAATCATCAAATCGCTTAATCTCTGGTTTAATCCCATGTTCTTGATGCAAACCCTGTTTCCAACTGAAAGTCACCGTGTAGGATGGGATTGATGTTCTTGTGTAACATTTTGGAAGTGAACCAGCAGTGTGCGTGTGAACAGCAGCAGGATCAGCTGGTGGAAGGACAACCTGCACTGGCAGCGTGAGGCGAGACAGGAATGGAAGGGCTTACGAGTGAGACGCCGCTGATGTCCGTGACCTCAGGGTCGCCACATTAAGAGTATTAGTCAGACGATGATACAGAATCATCTGTGCTGGAGAGAGCCAAGCAGTCTGAGACGGTTCATACATTAGGTGTCCATTTTATTAGGAACACCTGCACAAACTAATGCAATCCATTACAACTGATCTGCCATAAAGTCGACTTTATGATTAGAGCTGCAACGATTAATTGATTAGTCTATTGAAAGAAAACTAATTGCCAACTATTTTTATAATTGATTATTCATTTGCTGGTTCCAGCTTCTCAAACGGGAGGATTTGATGCTTTTCTTTGTCCTGTTTGGCAGTAAACTGAGTATCTTTGGATCTTTGGACTGCTGGTCAAAGAAAACAAAAAAAAAACATCTAAAAAGATAATCGTCTTTTGCAGCCCTAATTTTGTTTAGTTCCACCAGTCAAACTGTGAAGACACAGTTTCAATAACAAACATTAAGGCCTAAATGGCTACATAAAGGCTTTCAGTTCCTGTTTTATGACCACTGATGTGCCTCCTCCCTCTGTACTGGCTTTGGGTTGACCTATTGTTGCAGAGTAAGATTAGGCCTGCTGCAGCTCTCAGCCTGCCGTGGTGCTACCAGCATCCTGCACAGTCAGCAATCTCGTCCAGTGGGGGATAAGCAACACTGCGAGAAAGAGCTTCCTGTTCCTGGGAATGGGCCGGGCTGAAGCCACAGCCTGACTCTGGTTTTCTGTGAAAACTGAGCTGCGTAAACAAGTGATTCAAGCTGCATCACATACCAACGAGGCCGTGCGTTGGAGGTGACATTTTTGTTTCAAAATGAGGCACAGTTTAAAACCCTGGTCAAGCATACTGGTGTAGATTACAGCACACCAGTTCAAGTGTCCCCCTCCCACTGAGTTTGTTTATATACTCTAAGAATAGCTTCTCTGTAGTTTATCCTGCTCTACAGTGTGTCTTTAATCAGGGCTATCTCCTTGTTTTAAACGTCCTGAGCAGGTTTCCTTCACACTTTGTTCCTTGTCCTTTCATGGAGGACACGATGACAGACGGCTCCACCTGTGTGGACGTCAACCAAAAAGTCACTTCTGTTCCCCTCTGAGCCTGTACAGGACAACACACCTGTGTAGTCCACTTCACGAGGAGGCCCGAGTCCATTCTGAGGAATCCACAGTGAAGCTCTGAGTGTTTCCTTTCTCTCTGGCCTGTTTTAACCACCTGGGTTACCAAAGCCCTACTCCCTGACTCTGGGATTTCCTCCTTGAGGTTCTTAACGTAAGATGTTCAATCCAACACTCTCATGTACTTGTTTACACCATGTTGTCTCTTATAAGCCTGCCTTCACAATGCCAGGACACTCTCAAGGACCTCGAGAGGTCTCCAATGATCTTATTACAGTGGAGTCTTCCAGAACAAACTTTCCACTACAAGACAACAATTTAATCTATCGATAGAATATTTCATTTAATTTCTCATGCAATAAAAATGTATGATTTATCATTAGGGCTGTCCTTAGTTAAAGAAATTCTTACTAGACAGTGACTGTCGTCTTCTTCATCTCATTCATTAGCTGACTTACTTGTAAAATGTGTCAATGCATTTCTCCAGTATAATTGCTCTTTTACTGACAAATGGACTAATATATATATATATAGATCTAATGCTGTTTAGACACCAGTGGATATTTGTAAATATACTGTGATTAAAGTGATATCTTAATCATTTCCCAGTAATAACTATTTACTAATACCTTATATTTCCATTAAAGACCAAGAAAAAGACTATTTGACTAAAATATCTTAACCAACGGCCATTCTCAAGCTGATAAAATCATTACTTTATTTCATCTGACCAAATCAACATAAATACAGGTTAATGACAGCAGCTGTGGGATCGGCCATATTGACTATTAAAACGAGAGATCACAGAAAAGGTCAGAGGCGACAGAAACATTACTGCCACAGAGCAAAGCCCAAAAACTCAGTTTTCCCCTTACAAGATGGAACCGGCTTTCTAAAATGTGTACGCTCTGAGATCGTTTTGGAAAAGCTTCATTTTAAAAAAACTTTACTGGTTCCAGCTTCTCAAATGTGAATATTTGTTGATTTTCTTAATCTTCTATTATAGTAAATTGAACATTTTGGAGTTTTGGACTGTTAGTCAGACAAAACAAGACATCTGAAGAAAATAATAATCAGATTAAATGATAGTGAATATAATCTAGTTTTATTTATCTGTTAAAAGTAATTATACTGAGGTTTACCAATTCATTTGACAAAAATACGTTGTATTATCCACTTTAAGCCTTATTATTATCACATCAGCTGATAAATAATGGGGCAGCACTTCCCTCTTCTCTCACTCACCTGTCTGTGGCTGTAGCCCTGCAGCAGGAGGAAGTACGGGAAGTCAAAGGGTGGGTGAATGGAGTACTGGGTGGTGTTGTCGTCGCTGCTCTCCGTCTCCTCCTTCTCCATGCCGAGCCGCAGGACCTCCTTGTCAGCCTCGGCCTCGGGATCCTCTCTGAGTGCGCTCTGCCGGGCCCGGCTGGCCTCCTTTCCCATCGCAGACAGATCCATCTCGCTCAGGCTTCTCCAGATCCCGAGTCCGTCCACATCGTCCCCGCTGCCGTCCACAAACAACGAGGTCACTCTGGAGCGGCTCTTCTGCAGCTTACGAGCCTGAGCATTGATGCCTGGGTTGACAAGAAGACAGTGTGTTAACAAAATGCCCGAACTGAGTGTCTGTAACAAATCTACATGTTACTATTTACAACATGAAACACACAGGAAAGACCACGTCAGTCAAAGATGTAGAGAAAATATACAATAAAAAACATTTCTGTGGATTCACACTTTAATTGCTTTATTTTCACTTTATTGTCAATACGTCACACCTCATCCTTCACACATCAAGAGACACAAAATCAAAGAAAAAACATAAACCAATGTACCCTAGAACAGAATTTAACAATTCGGCTTCACCTTCCACATTTTGATAAAAAATGCAAGACCTCACAACTGAAAATTCTCCAAATATGAAAGAAAAGGAGCCCAAATGCCTCTAGAGTTAATTCTGTAATGGTAAAAATCGTGATAATTAATGAAGGAATAACTTATATGTCCGCAGAGGATTTTCCATCCATGATAACAAACAAATTTATTTGCAAAGTAATTGATTACAATTAATATCTTGTATTTAGTGTTATCTAGAAAGAGATCATGAGAGCATGGTGTTTGGAAGATGCAGACACAGTTTAATATCAACATTGGTCAGTGAAAGCATAAATAGCTCTTTTAAAAACAACTTCATTCAACTTCATTCATGTTTTTTGGCAATTTATTAATTGTATTAATTGTACAAAAAATTATGTTTTAAAGTTAAACCTATTAAACTGAACGTTTGACCAAAAGATTAACAATGACCGCAATCACTCAGGCCAATCAAACAGACTCCAACAGAACGGGTTCACTGCACTGGCACCAAATCAAATGAAACATAAACCAGAGGAAAGAGAGGAAATGTGGGGGGAAAGTGAGATGTGACCACCTCTATCTGATACCAACAGCCGCTGTGTCGGCCTGACGTAACACAAACACTATTCAGCTCATTTGGAGCCATTAAGCACCGTGGAATGTCCACAGAGTCCCGGCTTCACACCCGCAGCTCTGCCGCTCTTATCAGCTGTGGAAACGGGTGTTTTGCACATTGTTCAGCACCAGGGTGGCAGACTGGGCTCAGTGCCCAAAAAGCTCACAGTGCAGAGGAGGTAAAGGGCAGTTTCCCCCAGGCAGTGAGAGGATGGTGGATCACACCAGAACCATGAGAACTCGGGTTTGACTGACCAATATTGATATTCAAGGCTGCAGTCACTGGGGTGCTGATTTTCTTCCAATTTGAACATTTTTACAACATAAAATGTAAGTTGTCAATGTTTGCCCAATAACTGTATTCTTCTGATGGTGGGAAACCCTTTGAAACAGCATTAAGACCATTATTATTACATCAAAACCCACACTAATGAAATTAATTTAAAGGAATAGTTCAACATTTTGGAAAATACGCTTATTTGCTTTATTTTGTTAGCTGAGAGGTTGATTGATAGCACTCACATATCTTTACAATATGTAGCTGAAGCCAGCAGCCAGTTAGTTCTTACCTCTAAAGCTCACTAATTAACATGTTACATCTTATTTGTTTAATCCGTACAAAAACAGAAGTGTAAAAACAACATTTCAGGGGAGGTACAGGTGCCAGACTATTTCTTGGCTCTGAACAGTTGCCAGACACCAGGAGGTGGCTGTGCCTGGCCAGGAAATAGTCTGGCACCTGTATCTCCCCCGAAATGTTGTTTTTACGCTTCTGTTTTTGTACAGATTAAACAAATGAGATATAACTAACTATAATTACTGAGCTTTAAAGGTGCTGGTAGGTGGATTTTGTTACCTTTGGACAGAGCCAGGCTAGCTGTTTCCCCCTGTTTCCAGTCTTTATGCTAAGCTAAGCTAACTGGCTGCTGGCTGTAGTTTCATTTTTAATGTACAGACATCTAACTAACCCGAACTATTCTTTTAAAACTTGCACATCTAAATCACAACTAATAAAATGAATTTAAGTGGTTTGGTTGAGCTATACCACCTATTTAAAAACCACTGGGACACATTAGGCATCTATACATTATATAATGTCTTCTTCTTCTACATTTCTTTAAAATTGTCTTTCATTTTAAATAAAGTGTTTCTGCCAGCGAGTCCTGCATCGACTGTGCTTATACTGGGTGTTATCAGCAGGAAATACAGTCAGACATCTGTTTAAACATATGGGTGAACCAATAATCACTATACTCCTAGTTTAAATGCAGAATTAACTCTCAAAAATTATAATTTAACAAAGCAAAATATGCAACAGAAATTAAATTTTAAGGTTTTATCTTAAAATCTTAAGATTACAAAGCTGCGATCATGAGGAATCCCCAACACATCAGTAGCACCAAGAATAATACTAACTAAAAAGTGAGTATCGGCAAAGCAGTATATTGGTCTAACGCCGGGAGAACCACAACAAACTTGTGCCAAAGTCAACAGGCCTGCACAGTCCCCAGTGAGCAGGAAGTGAGCTCTGATAGAAAGAATAACACAGCAGTGAGTGGCCACATTCTGGCAGCTACAGGTCCAGTGGGAAGAGCTGCCTGGTGCCTCGATGTTTCACGGGGCCCTAATGGGCCCTTGCAATAAAACAAAGATAAGAGTGGGGCCGCACTGACCTCCTCTATCCCTCACTGCAGCTTTTGTTTCCTCCTGACCTCTCTCACATGCCTGCCATCTCCCCTGTTCTAGCTGGTGATAAGCCGGACAATGAAGGCTGTTAGCCTGCAATAAGAGACAAGGATAAAGGCTCCCCATGCCACCACAACAGAGACTGAGTGATTGATTACCCAGGCGTAAGGATGTTAGGGTCACTGAGTTGTGTCTATGTTTGAAGACGTGTTAGATGTGTGCTTTTTAAAGAGAGTAGGCCCAATCTTTGGTCTCTGAAGTGAAGGTGTTCGCCGGTGTGTATACCTGCTGTGACTGTGTCTCTGTCCTTTAAGCTTTGCTCTTCAACGCTCGCTCTCAGCTGGATTTCAAAGCGCCTGGAGAAGCCTTCCTTGGGTTTCCAAAGTGACTGCAGCATGAGGGGCTTCTCGTTGTCTCCCACCACCCGGAAACACTCCCTCTTCCACTGGTTGTCTGCGCCTGTCTTGCCAATCACATCACAGAGCACGTAGTCGTTGGCGTCTTCTTTTTCCAGGCAGTACCTGAACAACAAAGGTAGAAATTTAGACAAGAGGACCACAGGGGGGTGGTGAATGTTAAACCTTCTGGAACTGAGTTTGTAGGCCAGTATAACTATTGATACAACAACCTGGAGGTCATACTTTACTTATTTTAAGCCATGCTAGTGGCAGTGCTCTAGGGATGGTAATCTCAGTCTGTTGGTCCGCAACTTTAGTCCAAACTGAAATATCTCAACAACTATTAAATTGACTGGCGTAAAATTTGGTTCAGATATTCATCATCAACATCAGGTCAAAATTATAATTTGTTCATCACTTTGGTTTATGACCAAAACTAATGACATTCCCATCAGCCTCAGCTGTACTTTGTGTTTAGCGCTAATTGGCAGATGTTAGCATGCTAACACGCTAAACTAAGATGGTGAACATGGTAAACATTATACCTGCTTAACATCAGCATGTTAGCATTGCTTATATTTTTCCAACCAACAGTCTGAACCTAAATATATTCACTTAGCAATCATATAAAATAGAGAAAAGGAGCAAATCCTCACATTTGAAAAGCTGTGATCAACACATTTTTGGCATTTCTTTTCTTGATAAATGGCTTTAATGAATCCCCTATTAACACTACACCACTGGTACTGTAAATATCTAATGAGGAGCAAAAATCGTCTCAAAAGTCTTGTTCTGAATACATTTGAGGTAAGAAATAGGTCGTGCAGTTGCAGAAGAATGCTTCATTTCATATGTAAAACTTTAGTTTTAAAAGTTGTTTGCAAGGTTCAGGAGATTTGAGAGGTGGTGAGTCACATCGCATTGATCCAGTACATATCTGGTCAGGTTTGATTGATCCTCAGTAAAGTTTTTCCAGACTTAAATCTCCTACAGTAGCTAAAACTGAATGTGTAAAATGAAGTCTGGCTAACATGTTTCATTTCAAATCTAAATATGACACCCACACCAGTTTAATGAAACCCCCCACCTCTCCAAGGCCTCCTTCACCAGTTCCTTTGCACTGGACTGTGTGGTGGCCAGCACGCTCTTATAGTTGGTCCCCTGACAGATGTCGCTGCCGAAGATCTTCAGGATGCCAGGGACAGACATTTGACTGGACAACTCAGCCGGGTCGTCTGCAGCCTGAAGGTCACCGCTGCCCAGAGCCTGGCCCCGGCGTCCACCGTCCCGCAGGTTGGGGCTGTGGTTGAAAACAGTTGAAAGCCTGTTATTGTGGCGGCGGATTTTGCTCTTGGCTGGCTGCCGGACACCCACGCTCTCTGTGGAGCGGACAGTGCTGTCTGAGTTGTTGGACCTGAGAGGGAACAGAGGAGAAGGCAGTGAGATAACGTGCACTGTTAAGTGGCAAGCCTTAAATATACATGATGGAATAATCAGCCATTCTGCATATGCACCAATAAGTGGCTTTTTATATCCAGACAAGTCAAAGTCTTTCTAAAATAGTCAATCACAGTGATTTATGGGTAAATAAAAAGGTGAGCTAAACTACGACCTCCAATCTGATCATCACAAGGTATCACAAACACCTACAGACACAGAAAGTAGTTACTTCTTTCCAGTGTTTTTTCAATTATACATAATAATCTTTTCTTATAACACTGTAATATATCTCACATGGGTTTTATACTATTTAAAATATTAATTTAGAGGCTAAATATTTATGTCAAAGGTGGAAAATTATTTTCTTAGAGGGCAAACTGGGTTTAGGTGGGTTTATCGCCACTACATTGTATGCCATACATAAGGCAAAGAGGAAGTGGTTAATGAACTTTATAAAAGCGACTTAAAAACAGTAAAGAAACACAAAACATAAAATACTCCTAAAATAAAATAAGAATGCAATCGAGGGTAAATATGTACAACTGTCCAAATACTCCAGATACTTGGCCTCTTATATATCTTTTCTATTACATGCATTTATGGTGCATATCATGACTGCTACTTTCAATCTTTAGTTACCAAGTTGCATTAAAGGTGGTCAAAAATTATTAATTTTCCAACTGTTGTGTTGTTTTTGGACCTTGTGATCACAAACTAGATATCACATAAATACTTTATAATGTAGTTGTAACTAAGCAGTGTTTATTATTGTGTTCATCAGCAACTAGAACTCCTGTAAGTGGATGCTGGTGTATAAACTGTACAGTATCTGTTTATACACCAGCATCCACTTACAGGTGATTTACAGGCGGAGTAACACAGTTGTATTAATATAAAATATGTCTTCATGGGAGAGGTTATAATTGCTGACAAATACTGTACATTAATAAACACTTAAAAATGTCCTTATATTTGATTACAATAACATCACAGTGTGTTTTTAACCATTTGTTAATGTTTATATAGCACATGCTAAACAGGAGGGTTAAAGTAAAGTGTTACCACTAAGGCAGTGGTGGAAAGTACATTTACTCAAGTACTGTACTTAAGTACAATTTTGAGGTACTTTTCAATGTTATGCTACTTTTTACTTCTACATCACTACATTTTAGAGGGAAATATTGTACTTTTTACTTCACAACATTTATCTAACAGGCGGAGTTATTAGTTACTTTACAGATTAAATGTTAACAAACAAAATATGTGATCAATTAAAGTTGTTAAAATGTGCTCCACCTCCACCAGCTGTAACATTAAAATGTTGTTTACCTGTTAAAGCATCAGTAATTCCAATAATATGATATATATAATAATATAACTCTATTCTGCCCATAATACTTTTGTACTTTTACTTATGTGAAATCCAGAATGTAGGATAGAGTATTTTTACACAAGGGAATTGTTACTTTTACTTAAGTAAAAGTTATGAGTACTTCACAAAGGTATATAGAGACTTACTGGAGAGATCCATTGCTGGGTTTCCTGCCCAGTTTGGCCAGGCGCTTCTTTGGAGAGCGGATCAATAAACCCACAGGGAAGTTTAGGGCTTGCTTATTTACGTGGCTGCTTCTCTCCTCCGAAATCATTATTGTTTTCAATTCACGTAAACAAAACAAAACTACTGTAACAGTTGAGATGATCTGAATATAGCATTCTTCGCCGCTAGCTAGCTTAGGTGATGAAAACTTGTCGGGACGAGAATAGTCCAATTCCAACTCCACAAAAAAAACTTTAAAAATCACAAAAAGGTGTGTAAATACTCCAACAGTGTCTCTGTATCCATTAGACACAAGTTGTGAAAGTTATTTAAAATGTTAGCTTGATAACGAGATGAACTACCGTTACATTCCCACACACGTTAGAAGAAAACCAAAAGAGCGCCGGTAAGTTTAAACTTCCAAATCACTTTTCTTGAAGATAAAATCCAAACCGACGTGAATGTTGAGCAGAAGAAAAAAGAAGTAGAGACTTTCTCACACATCGTTCGTCCAATTCCTGACTGGAAACAGTTGGGACAAAACGAGTCGAGGGACAGCCCGGTCCATAATAACCGTAAGATCCGTTACCTCCGTCCGGGAGTTTAATGAAGCTGGGGACCTGCTGCTGCTGGAGAGACACGAGCTACTACGGGTGACGTCACTGCAGCGTCACGCGCACGGTCCGCGAGGGGGCGGGACTAACCGCGCACACACACATACATACACAAACACACACAGAGGACCCAAGTCGTTGTGGGGTCCTACTCAGTTTCCTCCTTAAAATATTAAATTAAGTGAAATATGAACATATATGAAGTTTATACGAAATGTAGACAATAAATATGTCCAGGAGTGGAAAGCTGTATTTATCAATTTTGACCAATAGGGGCCAAAAGATTGCAAACAACTATCAATCAATTAATCAAACTTTATTTATATAGCACAAGACATACATCAACATAAAAGAAAAATGAATAAAATAAAGTATAATATAATAAAACAAGAAATAAGAAGTAACAGTAAAAGTGTAAGTCCAAATAAACACACACTAGATAAAAGCCAGGCTAAAAAAGTGTGTTTTAAGTTTTCTTTTAAAGATATCCTCACTCTTGCGGGCTCCCTGTGGCTCTTAGACCGGGCCCTAGGAACAACCAAGAGACAACTACCAGAGGACCCGAGGGATCTAGTGGTAACATATCTTAAAACCATTTCAGACATGTAGTTGGGAGCAAGACCATCTTGTTAAATTTTGAGATTTCCTGTGGTCCTGGTCAGCACTGGAGTGTTGTCTCACTACGTCGGAAAGCAAAAGTGTTCATAGTTGTTCATTCACACTGTAAGATGGAATGAAAAAGCCAGCCGTCATAGAGAGAAGGGAGATGCGATATCCTTTAAATATAAGGGATAACGATGCTCATGTTCAGACAGTCTCTCCTGGAAGAGGTTCATAGTGTTGCACTTATTTGTTCACATGAAAAGTGACAGAAATAGTTGTCTCAAGATTGAAAAAAGAGCCCTAGCAAGGCCGTAAATGTGCAGTGATACCAAAACTGGGAGTTAAAAGAGGTCAAAAAGCTCCATATGATAATTCAGTAATTAGGTTTGTCAACCCTTTCACATTACACATAGACATATCATTTATGTTTAGAAATACCATGCAGGTATTAACACCTGAGGCTGCATACCACAATGTCACCTACTGTCATCTTGGCCTTTACTGGAGGATGAGTGAGAAGGCTTAGGTGAGGATTAGTTCAGCTCTTGCGTGTTAACAAAAATTCATATAATAAATCCAGGTGATTACTGGATGCACACAGCTCAAAACAAAACAAAACAGGAATGGAAAGGGGAAATGGTGGTGGATAAGAACAGACGTCAGTGAGGATCTTTTCACCTCTCAGTTATTCGTGGTTGTCTCCTTGTTCTTCATCACCGCAACAGACTAAGTTGTCATAATTAGTAAGATAGTAGTAAGAGGAGGAAAATAAGTCGAGCAACAGCAGTTCTAGCAGTGGTGGTAGTTGGGTGGAAGTAGTATTAGCAGAAGAAGAAGTAGTATTAGATTAGCAATTAAGTGTTCGTGTGCAGCAGAAAGATGGAGCTACAATGTTATTTCTGCACCAAAAAGAATACAAATATAATTTCTGCTGTTGCACAATATGACTTTTTCACACTGAAACTGTCTCTTAAACAGCTCCAACTTCCTGCTTTACATGTATTTGAAATATAACAAAGAGGATGGTGCTTTGTCGTCATTTTCATTATACATTTACACAACTTTTGAAGACTGAAAATTCTGCATCAAACTGGAAAAGTTTATGATCAACCGCTGCTTTATTAACTCCGCCAAGGAGGTCATGTTTTCCATCCTGGTTGTTAGTTAGCAGGTTTGTCTCAAAAACAGATTTTAGTGAAATTTAGTGGAACGTTAGGTCATGTGTCAAGCAACAAATGTTTCTTTTCAGGATTTCTTTTAAAAAGAATTTCCTAATATTGTGAGATAGGCATAGACCACTGCTGTTTAAAAAGAAATCTTGATTTTCAATCACTTTGTTGTTTTTTAATCAAGATACAGATTAAAAATGTCTTAATATTTTCTATTATTACTATAAAATAATAATCTACTAACTGTGAAACCTTGGCAGAAGTATGGGAATATGTGGCATGATTTATTTATTTATTTGTTTGTGATTTCACATAAAGTGGAGAAGATAAGGGAAAAAACAGACAAAATTATATTTCTTGTATATATTTTATAAGTTGATACACAGTATTGTTTAATATATTATACTGTTCATATATAAAACACCCTTATAAAGCTGTGTACAACCCAATACACCCCGAAGCTTCAGTCCTCCAGCTGAGGCTAATCTGTGCATGAAGAGTTCCATCTAGTGGCAGTAAAGTTGAACTGCACACACAGCTGCAACACAGTGTCTCATTACATTAACAGGGACATTGTTTCACTGTAATGTATGATGCACACTAACACCTGTGCAGCAGCACATGTGAAGTGCTGACAGTTTTTCCTCACAGCTCTCTGGTTAATAGTATTCTAAAATACAACACTGCACTGATGTTTATAATAACAGGTTGAAAATGTGTACAGAACACTTTCTATATTTATTCTAATATTTCAAAGGGTAATATTGTACTTTTTGCCCCAGAACATTTATTTAATGGCTGTTGTCACAAGTTATGTGACAGATTTTATTTAATTTTAAAGATTTTCTCACTATATAGACCTATAGTTTAAGATAACTAGCAGTAAGTGAAGGCAGCATCTGGACCCTGTACATACTGACAGTGGTGGAAGAAGTACTCTTACTTGAGTAAAAGTAGCAATACCACAGTGTAATAATACTCAGTTACAGGTAAAAGTCCTGTATTCAAAAAGTACTAGCATCAAAATTTCAATATACTCATTATGCAGAATGGCCCATTTCAAAATCATATATCATATTATTGAATTATAAGTAGTGATGCATTAATGTTGCAGCTGGTAAAGGTGGAGCTAATTTCAGCTACTTTATTTACTGCTGGGTAGCTTAATCTATAATAATATGTCACCATTTAATAATTGATTTATATGTTGTATTAATAATCTGAATCTGCAAAGTAATTAATAACTAATGTTGTCAAATAAATGTATAAAAAGTACAATATTGGCTTCCAAAATGTAGTGGAGTAGAAGTATAAAGTAGCATAAAATGGAAATACTCAAGTAAAGTACAAGGGAAGTACGCAAGTACTGATGCTAAACTGCATTTCATAGTGCTCTGTGCAATGACAATAAAGTTGAATCTAATGTAATTATGATATGGTTATGCATTAAGTGTTGGCCACAACTAACACCTGCCTACTTCCTTACAAATCTTCTCTCTCTCACACACACACACACACACACACACACACGCAGCCTGTGTAGTGTTTATTGTGGTGTTGAGTAACAGTGCGAGAGGCGGATGTGAGCGAACTCCACCTGCAGCTGCTGTGCAGAGCGAGCGGTTTGGAAACAACAGAATATTCAGGTCAGACACGCATCTTTACACTTTTCTGCAAACGGCCTGTTTCTGCTCTCAGACACCACAGACACCACGCTGAGAGCACCTCAGTATCCATTCAGGTCTGGTTATCTACCTGCACTGAACACCTATCAGACATGTTAGTGTCTGTTTTCCCTGTGTGAGGATGTTCACTCATGCATGACTTTTTTTGGGAATGAATAGATCTTATTTATTGAGGTAAAATAGAGAAAAATATAAATGAGGACACTGCATGTTGTCATTTTGATTAATTTAATGTCATTAATAACAGCACAAAAATCCACCATATATTTTACATCAGGACATAAACTTAAATACCGTTTTTAAATCTGTTATTGGGTATTTCTACACCATATTCCTCATTCCTCAATTCATTGATTCATTTCTGAAATTCATGTTGAGAAATACTTAATTTCTACATGCAATAAAGTAACTTGATCAGACCAAAGAACATTATTTGAAGATTTATAAGAAAATCAGGGGAGTTGTATTAGCTATACTCTGACAATAATTTATAACCCAAACGTGCTTGTTTCCCCAGGATGCTGAACTGCTACAGTTTAAACAAAAGACATTTTGTCATCAAACATTTACTTTCTTACTGATACACACGTAACATTCACATGTAATGTGAAAGTAAACTTAGATGTAAGCTTATAACTTATCATTTATTCACATGTTAATAATCTATTCATAATCATTTGTTTGTATACTTATAATATTTAGTAATTATATGATTGTGTATTTACTTTAACTAGTTAAAAGTTCCAGTTTTATTCATGTCTCTACTCTTGAACTCTTATTTAGTTCCATGTCTTCAGGTTTTATGTATACTAAGCAACGTGACTCAACGTGAGGTCAAAGGACAGCTATATGTTATAGAGATG
Source organism: Macquaria ambigua (assembly GCA_008360985.2). Taxonomy (NCBI): domain Eukaryota; kingdom Metazoa; phylum Chordata; class Actinopteri; order Centrarchiformes; family Percichthyidae; genus Macquaria; species Macquaria ambigua. Next base: position 577,760 of record VMKM01000082.1, read on the forward strand.
ATTTTATGCTTTCCAGATGTGCGTTAAGAGTCCTGGTATGTTTTCAGAAGTTCCTGTAGGTTTAAACCTATCGAACCATGCAACACTGACCAATGGAAAAGAGTTTCTTTGTTTCCAAAATACTGTAAAAGCTGTGTTCTTGTATCTTCTCTTGGAGATAGCTGATGATTGTCTCCTATTGTACAATATACATCTTTGTCAACGACCTGTAAGTGTTTCTTGTCTTTTATTTAACCAAAAGAGCATAGGCAGTTTTTCCATGACAGTAGACAGGTTGGTTATAGCGGAAGTGAAGCAATACTGATTGACGCTAAACAACATTTCCATGAAGCAATCAAGCACTCAAAGTAATCAGATTTTCTGTCATGTACAATAACACTCCATCAAGATAAGGTTCACTGATTGGTGGCAAAATGTCATGTGTAACGATAACACTGCTGAAAGATATAAAACACTATAAATCATATATCATTATCTGCAAGAAACTGATATATAATCACAATACAGCCATTTGTTTACACATGCAATAAATGCATGACATTAAATTGTTCTCTATTCTCTATAAATGGCACTTCCTCAGGAATTCATAAAATTGAACTTCACTGACTCAATATGCTGCAGGTAGTTGGGCTGGTAATACAGATAAATATACAGGTATGTGCCACCTATGAGGCCTTTGTCATTTTAGTTTATATCTCACTCAGAAATGCCACATAGTGACCCTGGTGCCTTAGGGGCCCCTGAGGGTCTAGGTACTCGGGACAGTTATCCACTTTGCTCAGCTGGTGGCTGAATATACACCAAGTCTCACAGGGTCGTACAGTACGAGGGTTTTGCATGTTTTAACTGAGATCATATAAACTTTACTTTGGAAGCGTTCATAACTATTTTCTAAAGAACGCTGTTTGTTTCCGTCCATTTGAAATTGAATGCATGATAAAACAGACTTTTCAATCAAATCTGTACTTGATTACCATAAAACAATAATGTAACTTTCACAAAAATAGAGCACACATGGATTTCAATGTGTGTTTTTTCTACACACACATGTGCACCTATACTTTCCTGACCTTGCTGAATGATGCAACAACATCCTCTATGTTCAGAATAAACAGAGCAGACCTCTGTCTGTTCTTCTCTGTATTAAATGGATTTATTATTTAGTCAATAGCTTACAAATCTGAAATCTCAAGCAAGTTTCAAATCTCTGCAAGGTGATTTTCAAGCTGTACTGAAGCCTTTAAAGACTAATACCGAAATAAATAAGTAAATCTAATTTGCAAATGAAAAGGCATGTTAACTGTGCTTAGGTAACTTTAACATCTGTGTCTTCTTTTGTAAAACTGGCGCGCACTGAGAAGGAACAGATAATTTAAAAAAGAGATAACAAGGTCACAGCGTAAAGCTGAGTTCAGTCACAGTAGCTTTATTTGTACAATATTAAACTGAAGCGTGTTAGAGAAACGCAAAGTTTCATTTAAATTTACTTTATTTGTTAGTTTGACTGTTGCTTTTGTTTTTTGCACACCAGTACTGGCACATAAGAGGAATGGCCAAGGCAAATAATTGGTGCTAAAACTTGTAACTTTGAACATTTGACATTTATAAGATTTCTATGTGGAAAAAAAGGTCATTTCATTTTGTTGGGGTGGAAAATCTCTGACATATCAAACCTTGTGCAGGATAATTATATAAGTCAGTAGTTACAACATAAAAGTAACATGAATTATGTGCACACTTGTATGTTAATATATTCTGTGTGTATCTGATTAAGAAGTTTAATAGGTCAGGTTAAGGTTTTTTGTGTATGTGTGCTTTCTTGTGTACATGTGCAACTAAACCACAGTTGCAGAAGTGCTGATTATTTGTGATCCTGCACTGATAAAGCATTCATAGATGAGGAAGGATAGAGGTGAAGATATGAGCAAAGGAAGAGGAAGCTGCGTCAAATTAACCAGCAACAGACAGAATGATTATTATGCAAAATAAAAGAAAATAAATAATAAAAATATGCATAATATTTACAAAATGTTGAGAAAGGAGATCCTATTGATTTTTTCAAACAATACATAAAAACATAATTTACATTTCACCATGAGTATTGATAAATGAACTGCTCTGAGCAATTCATTTATCAATACTATTAGTGTCGAGTTGGAAGAAGCAGAAATCTCAGAGACTGATGTCTCACAACTATCTGCATGGCTAGATACCATTAGAGGAAGTGAGAAAATGTGTTTTTGGGGGATTTGGGTGAACCTTTGCTTAATAATTTACTGTTCCCAGCCAACAAATGCCATTGTGCTGTTTGAAAAGGTGAAAACTGTTATAATGTCTAAAAATGAAAAAGGATACATAGCCTAACTATATTATAATTTATTGGTCTACATGTAGACACAAAGAGAGTCTACTAGAATTATCAAAAAGTTGAAATGAAAAGATGTTTTCATTCATAAAGATCCCCCCAGACGTGTTTAAGACCTAGGCCTTAAATATCTGATCTCTGATTCGGATTTTTTTTTCGGAAAAAGATCACCTAGCTAAAAAACTAGACTAAAAAGTAGGCTACATTGGCCCTCGGCCCTCATTGAAAAATCTAGAATCTATGAATATGCAACTAACACATTATACCTGGTTTGTTTAATCCAAAACCGAAGTCTATACAAAACAATTCGCCTTTTTGTGTAGGACTATTTCCTGGCTGGAAGCAGTTGTCAGGCAACCAGAGGAGACACCAGGAAGTTACTGGTCCGAGCCAATAAATAGTCCGGCACATTAACACTACACGGTAAAACAGCAAAGCGTTTTTACACTTGGGGTTTTGTACTGATGTAACAAATAAGATATAATGTGTTAATTAGTGGTTCTGGTAGTTGGATTTTATTAAGTTGGACATTAACCAGGCTAGCTATTCCCCCTTGTTTCAAGTCACTATGCTAAGCTAAGCTAACCGGCTGCTCGCTGTAGCTTCACTATTAAACAAACAGACGTGAGAGCGGTATCACTCTCCGCAAGAAAGCAAATAAGCCTATATCCCAAAATAATCCAGACTTGGAAACTTGCATAAACCGTTGCAACAAGAGTTTTATTTTGAAAATGAGGACGGAAGTAACGCTCTGTGGCTGGGACTTTGAAGAGAGGCGGTCCTCGTCACGCATGCAGCAGCATCAGAGGAGTGGAGCGACGACCGTAGAGGGCAAAGAGACACACGGAGCTCATATATCTTCCATCTGTACTCGAGCTCACCCCGTCAACAGAGCAGGAGCACATCCTTCACCCAAATCAGGACTTGTATTTATTTATGCAAACATTTTTTGGGCGCTTAAATATGCTTCTGTGTTCACACTTCGGAAGGAGAAGAGGCCAGCCTTAGAATAAAACTCCCCACAAGTTGAAGTCCACTCCGGAGAGGAGGAAAGGTAAGATGAAATGTTGATTAAAATATCAGAAAACTTTTTAAGAACCAAACACTATACTTCCTTGTTAAAATGATTCATTTTAGTATTCGCGCGGTTGTCTTCCTCTTTCTCCTTCTCTCTATTTCTCACTTCTCTATCGTTCATCTCCACGTTTCATAAAACAACATTTTGACTGTAATTTTTTTACAATATGTATTTTTTTTTTTTAAATGAATGAACCCCTTATGGAAATCTCTGCTGCACCTATAACAGTCAACACCACATTAAACAGCTTTTTAAACTAGTTATAACCCATAATATGGACACCTACTGCAGGCTGTGCTGCAATCACCCAGTTATACTTGTATACAAGTAAACACAGGTTAGATCTTCATTTCTGATTTTATTTCTTTGTTATTTATGTATTCCTTTACTGGATTTTACTGTTTGAGTTGGCTTTTTTGTTTCTCAGTTGCATGCTTTTACTCCCCTCACTTTGGGGAAGTGGTTTTAAAAGCTATAGTTAGTGTGACGGAGGGGGTTAATGGAGGTCATAACTGATAAAACAGCAAAGTAGTTCAGGAAAAATATGTTTAACTTTTGTGTAAATCAGTTGAGAGCCCTGTGCGCCTGTCACCAGAGAGGTCACACATCAGGGTTAGTGGTCAATGCCCTGTTTGATCTCTGTTCCCAGAGCTGTGAGCAACCTCATGTCAAGACATCCTCCTCTGCAAACATGGTACACGCCCTTCTGCACCCTGTGGTGGAAGAAAACATAGTGTGTCAGCTGGTTAACAAGAGCATTGAGAGATGAGTTGACTGGCATTAGCCACAAAGTCAGGGCTGCAACTAACCTTTATTTTCATTATTATTTATTAATCTGCCAACTATTTTCTCAATTAACCATTTTGTCGTTATTACAAATTATTTTAAAAAGCTTGTAAACATTTCCCACAGCCCAAATGTGTATATTTTTAAAGCTTGCTTTATTTGACAACTCAGCTTGTGACAACTTACAGAAAACTAGAGCTCAAACAATTAGTCGATCAATAGAAAAATGATCAGCAACTATGCCAAACATTCTCTACTTACAGCTTCTCTGTGCAAATTTGCTGCTTTTCTTTGCCATACATCAATTACAGTTGATTATCGGACAAAACAAGCAATTTGAAGATGTCACCTTGGGCTCTGAGAAATTGTGATGAACATTTTTTCACTATTTTTTGACATTTTATAGACTGAACGATTGATCGAAGTTAGTTGCAGCCCTACTAAAAGCAGTGTCCAGTAGGGGCACCTTGTCACATTTTTCAGATGTCTATGAGTTGTTAGAACCTCCACCAAAGAGACATTTCCTCTATAAACTTCTCACATGGTTTCATTTAAATAACAAATTATCCAATATTTCATAAAAAAGCAAAGATTAGAAAAAATCAAAAATATTAAAAAATATTTGTGTATCAGAACATTGTTTTTTTTCTTTACTCTCCTATTAATTAATCATCTCACTACCCCTCAGATTTAACAGGTGACCCTTTGGAGGGACCCGACCCCTAGGTTGGGAACCATTGGACTAAACTAGCTAACTGTATATAAAGTAGTTCAAACTAGCTAACTGTATATAAAGTAGTTCAAACTAGCTAACTGTATATAAAGTAGTTCAAACTAGCTAACTGTATATAAAGTAGTTCAAACTAGCTAACTGTATATAAAGTAGTTCAAACTAGCTCCTCCTCGAGCATCTACAACAGTAAAATGCTGCTCTAACATTGATGCATCAGTATGTCACAGGGGACATTTTACTGCAGAATGAGTTATGTATGTTGTATTTGCATGTTTATTGATGTGCTTTGCCTACTTACACCTGACCGGCTGTCTACTGTTGTTGTAACTGTAAAAACTACCTATCACGGTCGTGTACAGTGGTGGAATGTAACTAAGTACATTTACTCAATTACGTACATTTTATGCTGCTTTATACTACGCCACTACATCACAGGGACTATTTTTCTGAATTCTGAGTACTTTTACTTTGTGAACTTTAATTAAATTTATAGCTAAAACACACTTTTAGTTGTGACTTTTTCAATTCAGGACTTTGACTTGTAATTTAGTGTTTTTATATTGCAGTATTGTTAGTATTGTAAGTAAAGGATCTGAATACTTCCTCCACTACTGGTAAAAATGAATAGGTTTCAAAGATGGAGAACAACAGTCTGATTGTTCCAGAAAAAGGAATCAAACAGTTTTGGCTGCTTCTCTTCTCTTCTCTGATTAAAAAAAACAGACGTTTGCATGTGCGGAGTCTGCACACAGACCGTTCAGTTTATGATGCAGGTGCAAAATGAGAAAGAAACCAACTGTAGTTGGGACATTGAAACTTAATGCAACACTGCAAGCAACACTTCACACAACTGAAACTATTAATTGAAGTTGGTTGTTATCACCATTGAAAGAATGCTGCATGCTGAAATGTACTTGCTCTATATATTACAGATTGTTTCAACAAAACATATCTTCAAAATCTATTAAATACACTCAAAAACTCACTGAGCAACATCCGTCTACAGAACACGTAAATCTTTTCTAATCTTTTAAATTGTCATTTTTAAGCAAAAATGGCAAAAAAAAATCACTGGTTCCAGCTTCTCAAATGGGAATATTTGCTGCTTTTCTTTGTCATAAATTTAAGATCTTTGGGTTTTGGACTGTTGGTCAGACAGAAGAAGACATTTGAAGACTATTTTTAGACATTTTTTTGGGACAAAAAAAATTAACAATAGAGAAAATAATTGGCACATTAATCAGTAAAAAAATAGCCCTTGTCATCAGTATATTCTCAGTATGTAGCATGTCCTATTTGTCTAAGTGTCTTAAGTTTACTTGGCTAGTAAAGTAAATAAATAACATTTCAAATAAAAGTCAACCACAATAAGGTTGAGTATTTTAAAGTAGGCTATAAGCGCAGGAAAACCACTTGTCATATTTTGCGTTGTTGAAATGCTGACCAGCTTGCTGTCAGCACTTTTGTGGTTAAATCCTACACTGACACAAATGCCAATAAGTGCTACTAGAATTGCAAATATGCCCGAGAGCCAACTTTAACAGAGCCAACTTCTTTTTTTTCTTTTTGACCTGGCAGTAAGAAAACCTTCATATCAGTTCAGGGTTACAGGAGTAGACACTATTACAAGACGTGGAGTGGGATAAAACATTAGTTAAATAGATCAAAATAAATAATACATAGAGAAGTGAGAGACCCAGTCCACAGTAAAATGAAAAGAAAAACACATTCACAGGAGGTTTTGCTTGAAAACTAAACAGGCAATATATAAGTCCAAAAAAGGTCAGAAAAGCTCGTCCGAGCTACCTTTTACTGTACTGAGCATAGACTCATAAGATCCAATCTGTACTGTTGCATTCACCCAATCAAATCTGGAGCTTTAGCTATTTTTCAATGCCTCAAAATAATTCTGGAGACTGTAATCATACTCACCATAATAACTGCACATTTTGCTATATTTGGTATTTGAGATCTGTCTCCAAATGAACATAAAGCAGGAGTCAAAGGGATTGTTGAACCGAACCAAACCACCCTGGACTTCCATTACTTTGACCCAGAATGGTTTCATTAATGTTTATTCCCATATACAATGTAGGAAGGTTCCCACTTCTATGTTACACTTCCAGCACATAACAAATACAAACATTTGAAAAAGCTTTAATGTGGTGGACTCATGGTAGAACAACTTCTCAAAGAGTCCTCTTGTTGCTGTTGCCATATGGAAGCTGATGTGAGACCTTGTAACGGCAATCATTACATGTTGACTTAAGCAGGAGAGGTGTGAGTAAAGATGAGATAAGAATTTAAAAAAATCCCCGAAGTCATGCAGGAACAGCTTGGTGTACTAAAATTGTACTTGATTTTCCCTTTATTTATTTCTGCATTTAAACACAGTCAGCAGTTCAGACTGGAATGAGAACGAGGATGTTTCTTATAGTTGTGTTCATAGAACAAAGTACATTCATTTCTAAACCTTAAAACCCCCTTAAACTTTTCATATCAAGATTAAGGTGAAATATGTGTCAAGTAAGTGACAATAAGGAGGAGAAAACTATTACTTGTACTTACTTTATTTACAATGTTTTGGTCCTAACACCATCAGGTACAAATTTGAATTTTGGTTCTGACAGTCAGAGTAACGCAATCTGTCTTTAAGACTTTCTGGAGTGCAAGAACTGTGTAGCTAACTATTTCAAACATTTATCCATTACTTTTAGCTAACAATTCCAAGTGTTTATCCTTTACTTTTAGCTAACTGTTCCAACTATTTGTCCATTACTTTTAGCTAACTATTCCAACCGTTTATCCATTATGTTTAGCTGACAATTTCAACTGTTTATTCATTACTCTTAGCTAACAATTTCAATCGTTTATCCATTTCTTTTAGCTAACTATTCCAACCGTTTATTCATCACTTTTAACTATTTCAACTGTTTATCCATTTCTTTTAGCCAACTATTTCAACTGTTTATCCATTACTTTTAGCTAACAATTTCAACTGTTTGTCCATTTCTTTTAGCTAACTTTTCCAACCATTTATTCATACTCTTAGCTAACAATTTCAATCGTTTATCCATTTCTTTTAGCTAACTATTACAACAGTTTATCCATTACCTTAAAATAGCATTTTGAACAGTTTATTCATTGTTTTCTTTTAATTGTAATTTCTATTTTTTTTTTCAAATTAGCTGAGCTACTCTACAGTCTTTTTACGTGCCCCCCTGACAAAAGGTTTTAACCCCTCTGTGAATTTGAGGTATGTTTAAGAGGTCTGTCTTCTACCCTCATAAAGATAAAAGTGAGGCATGATATTTAGGAATTTAAGTTTATTTTAAGAGCTGTGTGCGTAGATTAAAAGATGATGAATCTTTTTATTAGGGGATGTTTGTTTACCCCATGGGCAAAGGGAATTTAGTGGGTATTTTACAGCGCTATATCTATCCCTGAGGTACTTCAAAGAAGAGAGTTGTAAGCTTGCAAAGCGCTCTACAGCTGCATGAGTAAAGCGAAGGTAGAGTCAGTTTTTTTCACGATAACTCACCACATCCTTCACTCTGTAACCACAGAGGGAAGGTTTTATTCACGTCTGTGGGAAAATAACCAAATGTAGTCCTAACACCCAAGATAAAGTAACTGCAGTCATGGGATTCAAATCCTGACTGAAGCTTTAATTCGACATTTGATCCAAGTTTCAGAAGTTTAACTGTTTTAATTGGAGAAATACATTTTCACTAATGTGTTGACCTCTGCATTTCTGTCCTGTTTGTATATCTGTAGGTACACAGTACAAATAAGGAAGTGGCTTTTGTGATTCTTCCTAATTTGAAAATAGATTACAAATGAATTTTTCCAGTTCCTTTACTCTCCACGTGTCATTTCTATGTCCTTCATTCATGTCGAGAGCTTGCAACCCAATAGTTGCGTCACATATGACCACATACAGTGTAATTACCAGGAACTTAAGTGTTAAACAGTTAAACAGTGCGGAATAACACACACTGCTGGTGTTTTTAATGTTTGTTTAATGTATGTCACTATGTAGGATGACATACTTTATGGTAATTTCTGTGTTTTGTCACCTTCATGAAATGTGCAAATCCAGTTTGTGGCAAAGAGACGGGGTACCACTTCAATACTTTTCTACATACAGGGTTAAAACATAATATATGTTATATATATATATATATATATATATATATATATATATGTATATATCTAAAGGAGGAAAAGTAGTTGATTTTGAGATTATTATTTATTTATCATTATGTTATTTTCCAAATACAACAGTGGGGTATGTGGGACACAAGTGTTAATATTTTAATCTTATGTCTCACTGTTTTTGTTTTTGATGTGCCACCGTTTTACTGTTTATTTCTCGACTGTCTTTTAGTATTAAAATAATAGTTTGACATTGGGGGAAATAGACGTATTCGCTTTCTTGCAGAGAGTTTGATAACCAGCTGCTGGCTGTAGCTTCATATTTACTGTACGGACATGAGAGTGGCATTGATCTTCTCATCTAACTCTCATCAAGAAAGCACGTGTTTTTCTCCAAAATGTCCAACCAATCCTTTAATAGCTTGTCAGTAGCATGTAAAAACATTTGAACTGCATTAATATGTATGAAAGCTGCTATATAAATAGAGTTTTGATATGATTGATTGATCAAGCTTGAGAGCTTGGGAGATAAATTTCTGTTTTGTTATGACACAACTTCTGGATTATTCTGAGAGACTACATGCTGCAAAAAGCCCTTTTTATGAAAAGGTTATAAATAAAATTATAATTTCTGTCTTAAAAGGACACTTTGAACAGTTTTAAAATCATCTTGTGACTTCCTAAAGATAATCTTGTGAGCCTCCCCAAACCACAGTGTGTACATAACACTCTACCAACAGTGCTATCTCATCAGTATGTTGACACCTCGGAGAGAGAAGTGTCTCTGCATAGATCATATTCTGATCTGACATACACATTGAAACACTATGTTTAGAATGGAAGTCATAACAGATTTCAACCTTACAACCTTGAGCTGAGAATTGTCATTTAAAAATTCTTGCATTTTTCTTTCTCCCTGTATAGAAACACTCGTCGTGGACTCTCTGATCGTCTTTTCGACCCCTTTTCTTTGTTTCTAACCTTTCTGACACTTCAGCCGGTCCAGATGGAAGCCAGAGGAAAGTATGATTTTACTGCATCCGCAGACGATGAGCTCAGCTTCAGAAAGGGCGATATACTTAAGGTCAGTGTTTGTGGATTCGATGATGAATTTTTCTCAATTCAAAATGTTTTATTACCTTTGTATGACATCTCGTTTCTTTACTTTTTTCCGATCAGATTTTAAGCCCACAGGATGAGTGGTATAAAGCGGAGATGAACGGACAGGAAGGATTCGTACCGCAAAACTACATCGAGATGCAGAATCCGAGGTGAGAGGCATTAAACTAGCACTGGACCTGGAAGGGAGTTTGTTACTTTATTTAGGATAACATCCAGTTTAATCCTCACTCAACCTTTACAAAAAGCCCAGATCTTCCTGATTCTACTTTTGCAAACCAAAATCCCAATATCACAAGATAAATCACAACAATGAAATAAGATAAAACATATATTTTTACCATGATTGGACCATTGTAAATCTGGTTCAGTGTCACTAATTCTGACTTTTTGATAATAAACTCCAAAAAGTTCCCTTTCAGAAGAGACCGGGAACAGGACTGTAATCAAAAGGGGTCAAGAACAGGAAGATTTTATTCTAGGTTTGTCATTTTGGGCTTGTGGACAAAAAAAGCTGCACTTGTTAAGCAGAAATTACAGCAGCAGGTAACATGACACTGGCTGTAGGTGTGTGTGTGTGTGTGTGGTTTACATCAGATGAGCGGCAGCGTTATATCCTGTGTGTGTGTGTGTGTGTGTGTATGTGTGTGTGCATGTGTGTGCGTGTGTGTCCAGATGGTTTCAGGAGAACTCCAGTCGCAGCGCTGCAGAGGAACTCCTCAGGTTTAAAGATGTGGGAGACTTTGTGATCCGAGGGTGCCAGAGCTCTCCTGGAGACTTCTCCATCTCTGTCAAGTGAGTCAGGATCTCAGGAAGTTTCTGAGTGAGGCAAAAAGCAAAATAAAAAAGTACTTTCAATGTAATTTCTGCCCATTTTCATAACTTGAAATGTCGCCACAGTAACCTACGTAGGTGGGTTTGTGTTAAAAACTTTTCTGAGTATTCTGTGGTTGAGAAACTGTCATTTCTACTACCACAGTCTTTGCAAGCTTCAGCAAGCCTGCTTACAGATAGTATAAAATGTATTTGTTTATCTACCAGGTATTCTCCTGATTCATCAATCAATTGTTTGGTCTTTAAAATGTCATTACAAAATAGCAAAAAAACCCTGTTACTATTTCCCAGCGTCCAAGATGACATCTTGTTGTGACCAACCAACAGTTCAAAACCCAAAGATATTCACTTCTATTTTTATAGAAGACAAAGAAAACATACTAGAGATCAATAGACATAATCAAAACAAATTTATAGATATGGTCCGTTTGGATCTAAATACTTTTATTGTGTTGGGGGCAGGACTCAGAATCTGTTTTAAAAAACAGGTGTAAAAACTTCTTAATAAAGGAAATAGTAAGAGTACAGATGAGTGAATGTATTTTATATTTTAGAATATGTATTTCTAAGATACCTAAATCTGTGTGTCACAACTTATAATTCAGTCTGTTATACAGCAGAGGAGCAGCAGACTGTTGTTGTTTTCATCGTGCTTCAGTTTTATGTAAAACACCTTGTTTGGGTTCCATGCTATTTATAGTCTAAAACTTATTTTATTCTATTTTTTGTGCAAAATAAGAAAGTACTTTCAATGTAATTTCTCCTCATTTTCATAAACTTGAAGAAAAACTTGGAAGTATTTGTTTTTACTGTAAATTAATTGCACCTTAATGGTCCCTGGTCCTTGCTCCATCTTGAAGATCAACACATCAGATCCTGAATTAAAGCCTGAGGTGAAGATCACTGGTAAAGTGATGAGTCTTCTCTGGCATTGACCATTTGCTAAACCCTTCCCCTGAATTGTCCAGTCAGAGCTTAGCAACTGCATAACGCTGTAGTACAAGACATACTCAGTATCAATAGTTTCTATGGTGGTTTCGTTTTTTTTAAAGTTGTAACGAATTGATTAAACAGTGTGTTTGTCTGCTCTAATGTAAGCTGCAAACATTAGCATGTCTGGCTAACTAGTTTACTACCTACAGTAGTAGTTTATTGTGCCGTTTTGTCACAAACATGTAGGGTAGGTGGATGGTTGTCAGATAAAAGTGGATTTGTTTGATACATTTGCTTCGTCTCCAAATGTAGGTTTCTGTGACAAAGCAAACTTCCTTGTCTTTGATCTGCCATTCGCTAACTTATCTGCCAGAAAGATTAATTAGTTCATGTTAATCTGTAACTAGCCGGTATGCTGCCTGTTAGCATTGTGCTAATCAGATGTGTTTACAGCAAGACAGCAGTGTGTCTGATCAGATACTGTGAAAGCCGATATAAAAAGCTGATGTCTAAACAGAAAAACAATCAGATTTATTAGTGATTAGATGATCAGCTCGCATTCAGAAACAGGCTGACAGAACTGACTTCAGAGAGATTTCAGGTTGTTTCAGGAACGTTTTTGACACCATTAGCTCCTGATAGTTGCCATTACAATTTAAACAGCATACCCAAATATTCAAATTATATCTAATTTAGAGTTTAGCTGTTGATTTGGTGGGTGTTAAAACATAAAAGTGTACAGAAATCTGTTTAAAGGTCAGTAGCCTGATTTAACCGTCAGTAAATCAATCTTTCCCCTCTACGCCCATCAATATATATAAAAGAAGTAAACTCTGACTCATCATCTCACCCTCTTAGCTTCTCTGATGTGCTGCAAACTCTGCAAGACTTCACATATTTACAACCCGGAGACAGCTGCAGAAGCAGCAGTAGAGTAAACAAGGCAGAGGCAGCTCTCCAACATGAGGCTCAGTTAGTTTACCTCAGTGTGTCTGCAGCCATTAAGAGCACCAGTGGAAAACCTGCACACTGTACAGGGGGCCAAGCTTTCTTTAACTCTGTTATCTGTGCTGATGCTCTCCTCCATTATAGCCACCAGGATGGGACGTATTCCTTTCTAGTAAGCTCTGATGTTGTAGTTTTGTACACTGACCAGCAGAGGACAATCCCGCAGAGGAAACAGCTGAACCTCTGGACTGATGGAGCTCTGATGGAGTTAGTTGTTCAGGTCCAGCTAATAAAACACCTTAACAACACATGCTTTATCTTCCCTCAGACATGAGAGCGACGTTCAGCACTTCAAAGTGATGAAAGACAACAAAGGCCAGTACTTCCTGTGGTCTGAGAAGTTCACCTCCCTAAACAAGCTGGTGGAGTTCTACAAGAACACCTCCATCTCTAAAACCAGGGAGATCTACCTCAACGATGGCAGCTTGGACAGTAAGAACCCCTCCATGGCCCAGTCGGTAAGCAACGTTTCAACACAGGTGCTTAGCTTTGATTCGCTATTTGCCTTAACAACTGTTAACTTGCTCCAATTAGACTTCTTAATGTCACCAAAAGGCCACACCACAGTAACCTACATAGGTGGGTTTGTGTTAAAATACGTATCCGATTATTATGTGGTTGAGAACTCAACAGGTGTAAAAACTTGTTAATAAAGGAAATAATAAAGTAGAGTAAGATGAGTGAATGTATTTTATATTTTAGAATATGTATTTCTATGATAACTAAATCTGTGTGTCACAACTTATAATTCAGTCTGTTATACAGCAGAGGAGCAGCAGACTGTTGTTGTTTTCATCGTGCTTCAGTTTTATGTAAAACTCCTTGTTTGGGTTCCAGAGGAAAAATGGTAGTGTCACATATCAAACCAACCACATTTCAGGTGTTTAATTTAAAGGTCCTAAATCATGACCTACTGTATAATGGTGATATCTGGAAGTATTTTTTATTGAAATGAAAGAAACAAAAGGTTTTCATGGCTCATACTATGAATTCATTTAAAGTTAAACCTCTCCTGGAGGTAAAGTGATTATTGCCTCTGAATGTAGATTTGATAAATACAGAAAGAAGCCATTTGAAGCCATGCCCGCTAAATCTGAGCAGATCGTTATATTTTACATTCGTTAGAGGAACAAAACTCAGAGGCAGAGTCACTGACTACATGCCCCCGAATTATCATGTGAAGGAGAAGTTCTAGAAAAGGAAATGAAACCAACAAAGACAGAAGACAGTCTTAAAGAGATAGTGAATCAAAGTGAGTCAAGGAGGAAGATGAGGGAGAGGAGAAAATGAGCATCAGAAAGGGTCGTAAGTCCAGTTAAAAAAGCAGAAGTCTCAGTTTGATCCACGTCTGTTCAAGCTGTTGGTGAAACTGTAAAAACCATGAGCAGTTTTAAGAACCATAGTGAGGAAAATATTTACATCTTTTACTCTGTGTGTAAATTGTTATGCATCTGAAGACACAGTGTTATTATGATGTTTCAGCAGTCAAACATTTTATATAATCATCAATACTGTGTATTCAGCAGCTTGGTTTATTCATGTTCTTTACTATCATAAATCATTTATTCTTTCCTTTTCAGTTTTTTAACTAATCAATTGTTCTCTAATATGTTAAAAAATACTGTAATGGCAGCCAAATGTCCCAAAGTTATTCATTTCACAAATGTAAAATAGAGGAAATCAAGCATTTAGGAAGCTGTAACCAGGAAATGTTATAAAAATGTTACTTTATGAATAACCTAAATTATTTATCATTATACAACACAGGGTTGTACAACAAAATGCAAGCTGTAGTCTCTTCATGCTACAAAAAAAACAATACAAAACAGAAAACCTTTATTTATGGTGGAGTGCAGAGGATGAATTGAGGAGTCTGAGGAGCTTCTCACTTCAGCTCTAAATATTCAGCATATCGTCACGTTCATTAATTTCCACATTGTTAACATATGTTTGTATCCCTGTCAAATTTGTACACCAGTTGTCTCAGTTTCAGTAAAGTTAAATGAATACTCACATTTACTGAAATTATAGCCTTCTTGTCTTGTTACTAAAGTAAATAAGCCTGTTTTCCAAAATGCCGGAGCATTCCCTGAATGTGACATTATTTTGGTTATGCTTACATGAATGTTTTGGATATATTTTTACTTACTTCCCCGTAGAAAACTGCTGTGGTTCACATCTTTGCACACATCAGATGAAAAACATTTGATTTATAAGAATATAAATAGAAATGACAACTGACATGTTCTTTTTTACTTCTCTACTGTAGTTCCTGATGTACTTATTTTGATGTCACGGCATGCTGTTATCTACTTCCTGTGCGTTTCCTTCCTTTAGGTGAAGAGGGGAAGTTTGCCTGAACAACGTAATGCAGCTGCAGCCATCGTTGCTTCACCGCGCAGAGCTTCAGACCAGCCTCACAACCAGCTGGTACACTTTCTACCTCTGCTTCTCAGCCTTTATACACCAGACCGGCTCATATGGGTGCTCCGCAAAACTTCACGGCCGCGCCTCCTTTTTGGGAGGATAGAAAAACAAGATCCTATAGATATCAATGCAATTTGACATTTCACAAGTTTATACGTATTCATTTCGTGTTCAAACAAACCTTTGTTTTATAGACTAATAGTTATTTTGCTACTCTGCCTGAACCTGAGCGTTCGCGATACCTTAATAAATGAATCAGTCAGCCATCATGCCCTTCAGTCCTCCCCTGTCCAAGTGGATCAGTGACCCAATACAGCTGCCAGAGATGCTTATCTGGACATCTATACATATTTGATTGAATCCCGAGGTATCGTTTGGCTAAGTGTTGTTGTAAATAACCAACCTGTTAATAGCTAATGGTTTGAGCTAACGTTAGGCTAGCCTGAGATTTAGTTGGAGACGACAGTCTGATGCTGCTTCTGGCAGAAAACCCGCGGTTAACTTTGTGAAACGTCGCAGTTTGGTTAGGTTTAGGCACCAAAAGTACGTACTGTAGTTCAGCGTTGACTTATTATTTTAACCCAAACAATAATCTTTTCCTAAACCGAACCAAACTGCAACACGTGGTTAACGTTGTGAAGGGGTTGCAGTTTGGTTAGGTTTAGGCACTAAAACCACCTGGTTAGGTTTAGGAAAAGATCGTGGTTTGGGTTAAAATAATAAGTCAACAATGACTTTTAGATTCACACAGGACACAAACAGCAGCCTCCTGGGTGAAAGTCCTGTGTTTGACCCATCCATCCATCCATCCATCCATCCCAACCCCCTCGCTTCAAGGACTTTGTCGCTCTTGATTCTACGTCACCTGACTTCCTAAAGGCCTGAAGGGAAACTTCTCACACTCAAGCTAGCTATCTATCAGTAGTAACTGTCACCAGCATCATTTAGCTATTTACCAAACTGACAGTGAGTATTCATGTATCTTATGCCTGAAATCTCAGAGTGAAAGCCTTGGTTATGAATACGGTTGTTTTTAGTTTCCTATTCGGCCTAATTTAAGTGACAGAAGCTAATTCATATTTATTGTCATCAAAAAGGAATTTACACAGCTGCCAAAATGAAGACTTACCGTTCTCTGGAGGCTCAGACATTCTTCAGCAGTGGATGGGTACAGCCAGGTTATTCTACTTATAAAACCTGAGGGTTCAGACTGCAAGGCTGGGGAACCGCAAATATCTAGATTTGTGTGTTTGTTTGTTTTACGGCTGCTACAACAGCTTTCCAGTTTCTCTCGTTAATGTGAAAGCGCGATTCTCTGCGTTGGTGCTTAATGACGTTTTGCCGGTCTGGTCTGTTAGTCTGATTAACCCCCTCATGGACACCACCTGCTGTGTTCCTAATGTGTTCATTTGAATTGATTTAAATTTAACGCTATCAGTTATATAAACGCAGATATTGTCACAATATTTTTATACAGTTGAGCTGTCGACGTTCAGGTCAGTTTGGTCAAGTTTGTGTTCGTAATTCCACCTGAAGTACTATTTAAGCTTGTTGACCATTTATCCATTTTTAGCTAACTATTCCAATCATTGATCCATTACTTTAAGCTAACTATTCCAATCATTGATCCATCAGTTTTAGCTAACTGTTAAGACTGTTCTGCTCACTTGCTAACTAGTTTTCACACACTCTCAATCACAACATATAGTTGTTTCAAGTGTTACAACTGACTATGTGAATACATATTTTTCTAAATCATAATTTCTACTGTTTTAAATAAGTTGAAATACTCCACAATCTTTCCTCGTGCCCCCAAGCAGCTGCAGGATTATCCCCTGGTTGGGAACCACAGCTCTCTACCATTATGACTCATATAATATTTGGCTATCCGTTTTAAGTGCAGTGATTTTGCTTCTTTTCCAGGCTAAGAGAGCGGGTCTGGAGGAGCGAGCTCACACCATCGGTCACACAGGAAGAAGCAGCCCCGTCAGCTCTGCTTATCCTCCCCGTCGCACATCTGAAACCATGCCCCTCCCTCAGGTCAGCTGTCCTCTCTCCTCTGCTGACGAAAAAACCTGCCTCACACAGGCTGGGAGTTAGTGGTCCAAAGCAGGGCTACACCTCTATTTTTCAATAATCAATTAATCTGTTAAAAGTCCAAAAATTGTGAAATATTTCCCAGAAAATATTCACTGTATATATATATATATATATATATATGTATATATATATATAGGTGTATAAAGCAGAGAAAAACAACAAATACTCAAATTTGAAACTAGAACTGGATTTTTTTTCTTGACGGCTGACTAAAACGATTCATCGATTATAAACCTTGATAAGTGATTAATTTTCTGTCAGTTGACTCGTTTAATCATTTCAGCAGTAATCCAAATTTTTGTAAATCCTCCAGTTAGTAATTCATGCCCTCAAATTCTAATGTATTCCCTCAAATTAGCAGTTTGTGCGCTCAAAATACCGATTCTGTTCCCTAAATTCTGTCATTTGTGTGTTTACATTACTTAATTTGTTCCCTCAAATTACAGCATTATCACTGTCTTTAAAATAAAAAAGTAAAAGTACCAATGCAACAGTGTAAAAATACTTGATTGCAAGTATTGCAAATTCCTACTTAAGTAAAAGTACATTAGTATTATCAGTCAAATGTAATTAAAGTATTAAAAGTACTTGTTTACCTATTTGAGCCTTTAAATGAAAATATCTGAGAAGTTTAGAGGGAAAATATCTCTAAAGACTTCACACTCTTAAACCGCTGGTTTAAACTTAACAATGTGTTGGATTTTATGAATGAATTTTATGATCAAATGTATTTTAATATAAAATCTTCAGCTGAAAAGTAACCAGTAACTCCAGCTGTCAGATAAATGTTTTTAATAAAAGGAAAATAAATAAATTTCCCTCTGAAATGTGGTGGAGTAGAAGTATAAAGTAGCAGAAAATGGAAATACTCACATAAAGTACAAGTACCTCACTAAAAGTACTTAGTTACTTTCCACCACTGCAAGAAGAACAGATTCAGTTAAAGACAGAAAACAAAGAACGCAGTCAAGAGGCAAATTTTAAACCATGTTTTAGTATTTTAAGTGCATTAAAGTTATTTATTAGAATTATTAAAACATTTCTATTTACTGAAATGTTTTAATCATCATAAATAATAATGAACACTTTAACAAAAGCAGTGAACTGATCTTTAACAGAGTTGTATGTATTGAGCCGTACTGATCACCGCTTGGCCTCCTCCTGCTGTCCCACAGAGGGCCTCCTCGGTGCAGGTGAAGGCGCTGTACGACTTCACCGCAGAGGAAGAAGACGAGCTCGGTTTCTGCGCCGGTGACATCATCGAAGTGTTGGATCGCTCGGACGCGTCGTGGTGGAAAGGGAGGCTGCGGGGGAAAAGCGGGCTGTTTCCTGCCAACTACACAATACAGCAGTGAGAAAACACCCCAGGTGATGCACTCACAGAGTCGCTCTGCAGGTGCACAGGCCCCCAATTTGTGTTATTGAACATGGACACTGATCTAATCGCTGCACCAAACATCTGCACTTCATCAGGACGCCGGTGCCCAAAGGACTGTGAACCAGTTAGTGTTTTCAGATAATATTCACATGTCTACTGCCACTCAGCGGTGCTGGTGCAGGTTTTATTGAACATTTGTTGTCTCACTTGTGTACAAAGGAGCAGAGACACACCCACAGGAACTTCCTAAAACCGAGTACATGTTTAACTGGCACACAGGAACTGCTGCAGAGGGCACTGAGCGAGGGATGTTTTATGGTTTGTATTATGACATATCTGACAGCAGGTATTTATTTTGCTGATGAACTGACTGTAATCTGACTGTTTCTGCTGGTGTTGTAAGTGTAGTCATATTTTATACCACAAAAAAAGTTTTGTATTAAATTCAGTAAATTTCTCCAGAAGTCTGAATGCTTATAATCGATGTGTAACTTCCTCGCAGCTCATTGACTTGGAAATAAAATCTTTTTTAAATTTTTTTTATTTTTATCACCGCCTTGATATTTAAATCTAATTCTGAATGATGAGGGAAATTCTGGGGAAATTCCTAGAAAGATAAGTGTTTTTTTAAGGTTTTACTGTGAAGGGTTTTCCCACTTTATGGCATTTTAGTTTTATATAAACCAACTAGATTCTTTTATTGTGATATTTCTATGGAAATTGATATATTAAGAGATTTCTCTTTGTTATTTTCAGTCTTGTCCAGCTGCATGATGGCAGCCAAAGCCTGCCAATATAAAACCAGAAGTGAGAAAAGTTAGCCTCAAAATAAAAGCTGCACTAGAGCCTGTGTCCCAATTAACAGACTGGATCCTCTAAAGGATGTAGCATCTGCTCCCCCCTCCCACCACCACCAGCACCAAAAAGAGGGGTACATTTTCCAAAATGTTCAAGTTTATTACCCAGAAGTTGCCCCTCAGAGACAGTGATGTAACCCCTTCCCCTTTTAATGTCATAATAGCTATTGTGTGTACAAATAACTGTCAACGAGTAAATACAGTTTTGAGTTTATGAGTTTCTCAACATACTGTAATTACTGTGTGAAGCTTTTGCTGTGAGGTTTTAGAAACTTTATAGGACAATACGTTTTTAGGTCTTCATTTATATCCTGAGCATAAGAGGAAGGTGGGAGGCCATCTTACTCTGACACCTGCACTGAGAAAGGATTATTTCACAATAAAAGACAACCAAATAGGTTTATGTTTCCTGTGAGTACGATAAATGTGTCCACATAACTTCTATTTATCTGTAAAACCTGTCATTAACGACATACCCAGGCTGATGTATTTACAAGTGATTGATGGTAAATGGACTGCAGACAAAGTGCCTTTCATCTACACACCCACACACTCACAGTGGGTTCAGTGCTTGCTCAAGGACACTTCAACATGTGGACAGGAGGAGCCGGGGATCAACACCAACAATTAACACCTCCTGAGCCACAGCCACTTAAAAAATACAAGGTGGTTACAGGGGATTTTTCAACTTCACAAGTCAACGAGAAGCACCTGAACGCACCATCAAACTGGCCCTGAGCTATAATATGTTTAAAGGGCTGCATTTAGGAGGCCTGCCTTTCCGTAAGAGAGAGAAATTGTTGACGGTTTTATTCATTAACTAGTCATTAATGTTGAGTCATGCAGTAAGATCTACTACACTTTCATCAAGCAGGCTAATCTTTACCTGCTGTTCTACCTCTATTTAGTCCATTTTCTATTTTCATGTGCAGCTGACCACACACTCTATTTTGTGACCAGACCCCCTGCAACCGCCTCTGAATAACACAAGTCTGCAGACCAAACCATTCATGACCAAACCAGGTTTACATGACATCCTTTAAATCCAGTTTACCAGTTTAGTGTGCACACACAGGTTGCACACAAACCAGCACACAAAGGAAAAGTAGAGGTTGTCCTGCACGATAAAGTTTGCAAGCTCCCAAATGAAGACCTTTGCAACAGATTTAAATTTTAAGTTGAACCTTTACTAAAATAAAACAATGTAAAAATACAAGTAAAAGGCCTGCATCCAAACTCTACCTAAAAGTATATCATTATTGCATTTATTCTGAAAGTTTTATAACAGGAAGCTCTCTACTAACGTAGTGGGCTTTATGCTGCCATGTTGACTTTCAAACAGTTGGTCCCGCCTCCTGCTTCTACCTGAGAGACTCACCTGGGTACCTGTCCGCACAGGTATCGCTGCGCTGAAGAGCAGCGGATCAGGAGCGACTTTGTGGGGGAACTTTTATCTGCTATGGCGGAGTCTCAGCTGGTGTGTATGGACGATGAGCACGTCAACGAGAAGGTCCCGGAGTCCAGACCGGAGTTTTACTACAGCGAGGAGCAGCGGGCGGCTCTGGAGCAGCTCCTGAGGAACGGGGACGGCGCCTTCAAGATGCGGCTCAAAGAGGACAACATCAAGGACTTCCTCTCCGCCAGGGAGGTGAGATCCATCCGGAAAACGTTTCAGGAATACGACACGGACAGCGACTCTGAGTCTGGAGAGCATGAGAAGTCCAAGGGGTCCTCCAGCGCGGACTCCGGGGTCCACTCCACCTACTGGCCCCAGATGTCCGACACAGAGGTCCCGTCTCTGGACATCGGCTGGCCCGGCAGCAGCGGCCTCTACAAGGGGGTGACCCGGGTGTCCGTGTACACCCATCCACCCAAAGAGCCCGGCCCGCACATCAAGCAGGTGGTGAGGAGACTCATACAGGAGGCACACAAGGTAACTTTCACACCTTTATTATAATGGAAAGAAGACAATTCCAAAAAATCCAAAACGTTTATAAATGTTTCCAATGTAAATAAACTTTTATCAATAAAAGTGCTATTTTTCTACCTTTTAGAGATATAACTAATTTCCAGAAAACATTATTTTTTAAAGTTTTTTGAAATTATTTTTACCCCTGGTTGTGTTTCTCCCCACTTTTATGACTCTATTATTAAATGGCTAAATAATTAACACATGACTTGTAAGAACTTGTACTTGATGCCTTTTATTTATGTGAGAATCAGGAGGAAAACATGAAGCAAAAACTCAGTCAAACCTTCATAAAAACAGTGAGGGCTGCAACTAACTAACTAATCAGTTTCATTAATTGATTAATCTATTATTGTCTTGATTAATCATTTAGTTCATAAAATGTCAGAAAATAGTGAAAAAATGTCCTTCCCAGTTATCCAAAGTCAAAGGTGACGTCTTCAAATGTCTTGTTCCAAATCCAAAAATATTCAATTTATAACACAGATTCTGGCATTTTTGCTTGAAAAATGACTTACACAACAAATCAATTATCAATATAGTTGCAGATTAAAGTCTTAAAACAATAATTTCTGCTTTACCCACTTGCAACATAACTTACGTCAAGACTTTCTACGATGTAAGACCATGGTGTTGAACCTGACGTGTACAGGTTGCCCTAAAAAAGAAAAAAGGAAAACACATTCATGACACTGACCTCTGGAAATAAATAAGTGCAATAAAACTTATAGGTGGCTTCTTGTTCTTCATGTAGAAAGTCCCTGACCCTCTTCAGCAGAATAAAAGTTCTGAAATATTCAACGTGATTGGCTGCAGGTGATCATGTGACAAAGACCTCCAGGCTGAGAGCAATTACTGTCCCTATACATGTGTGCTTTCTTTATGAATACATGAGACAGCCTGTAATGACATAATGATAAGTGAACTCTGTGGCTTAAAGCATTTATTTTAATCCAAAGAAGACACACTCTTAAAGGTAGCCTAAACATTAGATTTATGTCATCATATCCAACCTGAACAACATCAACCTGAGTAAAATATAGATAATTTAAAGGACAATTCAGAGTTTTTGGAAACTGAAATCACATTTAGCCCTCCCTTTTTGTAGAAAAAAATAATGCCAATGTGTTTTTTAAATGTATTGCTTTAACCCAGATCTATTACTCAGCTTCACAGTGCGTCTGTCGAGGTGACAGAGTACAAGCTTCAGGCAGGTTTCAACAAGTTCAGTTAAGCCCACTTAATCTCTATTTTATGTGGAAGGGAAAATAAAAGTGACGGTTAAGAGTTATTACCTAAAATTCCAATTATCATGGTCCACTGCAGTTAGTGTCAGTGTGAGGCTTAACATGAGGCCTCCTTGCATTCAGCTGTGTGTCCAAAATATCTATGTTGATGCCAGTAACACTAACATGAATCATTTTGATATGTCTGCATCAACTTGGTTTATAATCCTTCACATCCTTACATTGAAAGAGTAAACTAGGTTCCTGTAGAGCTGCATGATAGAATTTCTTTCTGTATTGAAACGACTTGTGTGCAGTTTACAATGCTAACAGTAGCAGATTTAGCTTCGAAATTCATAGTAATTTTTTAACCAACAGGTCTTTGACTTCGCACAGAAGTTAACTTTTCATAGGCTTCTCATTTCTAACAGACGTTTGTTGATTTTGTCGGCTGAAATGATAACTGTCACTAGCAGATTTAATCAGTTGTAGCTAGCTTGTGTCAGCTAATGCTAATGCTAAATCTCTGCGAGCTGGTTAAAAACTCTGTCTCCAGCTGACTTTTTAATGTTTCCGACCAATTCATTTTAAAAGGAGACGCATGTAAATGTCTTAAATGTATCTTTTATATATGCACGTAATGGCTACATAATGTGCATATATAATGCTAAAAAGACTGAGGCTAAAGCTAACAGGTCCCAGAAGACATGAAAATAAAGGAACAGCATTGTTCTTGTATAGCAGTGTAGAGCTACTGTAGTTAGTTCTAGTATTATAATAAAGTATTATAAATAAAAATGTTATTTGTTCTAGCATAACCCTTGGACGTTTTAAAAGCTTACTATAGAAAAACACACTTGGACAAGCAACCGAGTGGTTCGATTTATGCTGTAATGTTCGTATTTTCGAAAAGTAACGTTTCACTTTTAGAAAAGGATTTGAGGATGAAGAATATCCAATGTATTTGCCAAACGTAACGCTATCTATCTTTGGCTGGAGTTAGTGTAGTCTAACCTTCCCCAAACCAAATAAAGAACAGGACCGAGCTGCTAACGTAACTCAGGATGTAGTAGCATCTTGGCTCCCACGCAGTCCTGTCTTGCGTTACTTTACGTAACCTGTAACCACATAACAATATACTAAGCTAGACATGCCCTTTGTCTTTGGAAATAATGCTAGGTTACGACTCAAGGTAGTTAACTAGCTAGATAGCCAGACATGCTAATGTGTGCAGCTGATGTTAAAGCAGACACACACACTGTTTAATCCATTCCTTACTCTTTTGTTCTTGTTTTTTGTTTTGGAAATGTGATTTAAAATGACACCAAACCCCAAAATCTTTAGATATCGCATATCCCTTTTATTAGAGCCCCATACACACCATTACGGCATGCAGAGAAATTCAAGTATTGACAGGTCTGCTGTGCCAAGTTAAGGTTGCTAAGCTAACGGTCAATTACTGTGCTCAGTATTGATATCAAGATAACTTATCTATGATTTATCTTTGGGAAGTTATTTTCATGGCATTTGAATATTGTAAATTGACTGGAAACAGTTTTACATAACATGTTTTTCACGTTACATGAACTACAAATAAATCTTAAAAAATGTACCAATCTATAACTGAAAATGTGTCTTTGCTGATATGAAGTCAGAGGGTTAATATAAGAAAAAAAACAAATTGTAATGTCTTTTTAGTTGTTGCTTATTTTGTACTGTACAACAGAATGCAGTGCAATCAGATACAGATACAGAAAGAAAGAAAAAGTAGGTTCAGAAATATCCCCAGGCACTCTTAACCACCTCTGTAACGTATGTAGCATTATTATATTACTAATTTAAGTTGCAGTAATTACATAACATACAGAATACCTATAAAACCTAATATGTATATACAGAATCATATTTTGCACATGCAGCATTTTCCAGTAAGTCAAGGAACAAGGAAGGCAGGGTTAACCCAGCCCATGGCATCAGTAATAAAATCCTCATCAATGGGAAAGTCGTGCAAGTTTTGACAAGCTGAGTCATATGTGGTGCAGACGGAGAAGGCCGAGCAGCTCTAAATGTCAGCTTCACATCAGGACTTGCAGCAGAAAGTTAAAGACTTGTTCAGCCTCCCCCACAATCCTGCAGCCAAGGTTAGGGTTGGTACTTAACAAGCCTCTTCTCAGCCACTCGGAGATTCCCACAGCTCGCTCTGATTGGTTGACCTCCGAGGTATGAGAACTTAAGCTTAAAAGTCCACCTGTGATTGGTCTGATGTGTTGCACCAGAGGCTATATTTGCAGGGTAAGGAGATAGGGTTTGTTCTAACTGGCACAGAGAACACTGTTTCTCTTTTTGAGGTGTGGAGGATAGTAAACCTATCCGGACCAGACAGTGCGACTGACTGAGAGACCGGTTAGTCAGAGCTCTTTGAAAGCGGCCATGCTGCAGAGCTGTTACAGGTGAATAATTGAACATACTTTGATACATAAGTTATTCCTCTTTATTAACTGCTTATAGTAGCCTACTCAGGGCCCTGACAGCTTAATTAACTGATCACATTCTGAGATTGCTCTGCTTGAGGTGAAGTAAATCATCTACTCCTGAAAGCCTGCCAAATACTTGAGAGAGTACTTCTGCATTTCTGTACCCTGAAGTTCAAAATGTCACTCTCATATTTATAGAAAGGCATGCACACACACGTATCTCAAATCAAGAGATGAAGCCCAGCTGTGTAATTTATGTTAATGAGCTGTGGATTGAGAGCAGAAATGGTTTTCGGGCCAGGTGGATCTCTACGTGACAAGTGGAGAATTATGATGTTTCTGGTTAAACTTACATTCAAGAGTGAGAGCAGCCTAGCAGAAAATGTCTATATGAACAGCTCATTTAAATCCACTTGCAGTCTTAAGAGTCTTGTATTTGAACAAGCAATGAAACGTTTTGCCAGTCGAGTGAGATAATCTTGTTTTTAATGGAGTCTTTATCTCTCTGAAACCGTGTAGAATAAGGCAGTAAGCTGCACCTGTATCCTAACAAGATATGCTAGAAAATAACCAGTTCGTACGAGGTGTTATTCGACCACGTCAGAAGGTAAAAATGTTTTTATTTGTTCCAAACAGCCCCACTGGAAGGCGTCATAGAGGGGGGGAGATGTGATAGTTGTTTAAATATGAGGATAATGGTGTAGATTTTCAGATAGTTTCTCCTGGAAGACGTTCATAGTGTTGCACTCAGTTATTCATATGAAAAGTGGCAGAAATTGTTGTGTGACAATGCAAAAAAGAAATCTTGAGAAATAAGTTCAAACGTTGATTACTTTCTCACCTCCTAGTTCCTGTGTGAAGTGGGTGTGAATGTCAAATTGTCATTTTCGGAAATTTACAGAAAGTTTTGGCTGCAGCGCCCCCAATTTCGACGTCAGAAGGTTGTAGTGGGGCAGGGGGTTTCTGAAGCTGTTCGACCATCCAACAAGCGGTTCTGACAGAGTATACTGGCGCCTTAAAAGGTAACTCTGGTATTTGAAATTTAATTTAAA
This sequence comes from Macquaria ambigua, assembly GCA_008360985.2. Lineage (NCBI taxonomy): Eukaryota > Metazoa > Chordata > Actinopteri > Centrarchiformes > Percichthyidae > Macquaria > Macquaria ambigua. The sequence continues at coordinate 604,257 of VMKM01000082.1, forward strand.
CCTGGGCCCTATTTTTACAAAATTTTGGGTCTATCTCTGTAGGTATCCTTTCCATAATGTTGTCAGACACTGCGAATAACAGTCTCAGTCTGTCAGTGGCAAAAACAAGCTTTTAGTGGATGTACTTTTCATGGGCGCAATTGCCCCAAAGGATTACATTGCAGCCCGTTCGCGGCTGCTGGCTGAGGCGATCTACTGGACCAATTCCAAAACTTTTTGTACCTATTAATCCTATTAATCAATTTGACCCCAAATTTTGTAAAAAAAATAGGGCCCAAGTTTAAAAATACCAGTTAACTCTTGGCAAGAAGGTGAATAAGCATGTTTCCCAAAATGTCAAACTATTCCTTTAAGGGATCCCCAACGTGATTGCAATTCATCCTAATGGGAACTTGAATGTGTACAATGTTCATAGCAATGCAACTAATAGTTGTCGGAACATTTCACTCAAAACCACAAATGTGAACCTCATGGTGGCGCTAGAGGAAAAGTCAGGTGATCTCCAAAGTCAGCAGGTTAAAATATAACTGTCTCCTTCCCTGGACAAATGTTTTTCTCAATACACAATCTAATAACCAGTTAAGATGAGTATTTGTTGACATACGCTTCATTTAGACTCACACGTGGTTTACTTTAAATGATTGATGTAATTTAAAATTCTACTGAGCTGCTGTCACATGTAAAGGTGTCTGCCAGGAAAACTTGTTTGGAGGCTGTTGTAACAGCCCAAACATGTACACCGAGAGCCGCAATAAGGAAATGGAAAGAGCCTCGCATGATCAATCTAAATTGCACTTAAGGATATAAAAACACAGTGTGGCTGTAAAATGCTCCACTGCAAATAGTCAGTCTGGTTAGTCAGTAAACAGTATTAAAGATGCCTTGAAAACAGGAATATACCAAAAAGGAGTCCTGTAAGTCAGATCCTGTACTTGTATGTAATTGTTTTGAAAGCATGCACAATAATTAGCAGTGCATGTTAATCGTAGCCGTTACTGGACTGTATCCAAACTGTCTTGAGTAACCTTTTAATCATCACCTGGAAAAACAAGTTCCACTGAAGTATCAACTGCTACTTGCTCGGTAAATGATGTGCTCAAATTGTCATATCATAATAACACTAATAACAAGTTACTGTCTTAGTCCATTGGGCTTAATGTGACAGTGGGGGTGGTGAAAAACTTAATGTTGCAGCAGGTGGGATTGCAGAGTGGCTGCTCTAAAAGGCAGTGAGAGATACAGAAATCTCCAGATGTGACGTCAGTAACACACAGCTCATAAATGTTTACCAACCCATCTGGTCGGGGATGTTTTACAGAAAAACTAAATGGATAGGAGGAAAAAGAATCTGAATTCAGCTTTTGTTTACACTCGCTGCTGTTTAGTAGACAACATGTGAGCACACCAAACACCAGAGTTTCATATGGGCAAGAGTTTATTTGTCCTGCTGTTCAGTGGTACAGTGGTAGAGCAAGTACCCTTTACTTAAGTAATCCTAAATTTAAAAAGATAACTCCACTGCAAGCAAAGGTCCTGCAATGAAAATGTTAAGTTGAAGATTGCCAAAATGTCCTCCAAGTAAAAGTCTTTGCCCCATGTGAGTGTTATGGTATTAGATGTTATATTATTTGGTTGTGTTCCCCAGGTGGTGGCCATAGTCATGGACCTCCTGACAGACCTGCAGATCCTCCAGGACCTGCTGGATGCCTCCTCGCGGCGCGGGGTGGCTGTCTACACTTTGCTGGAGGCCAGGGGAGTGCCCCACTTCCTGGATATGTGTGCTCGGCTGCAGATTAATGCAGTGCATCTGCGGGTGAGGAGTGAGCTCAGCAAACATGGGAGAGCATGACAGAGTGGAGAGAGGGAGGAGGCTCGCTAATAAAACATGCAAAGAGCAAAATAACAAGGAAAGCACCTCAGTGGGTCACTGCTTCACCTCCTTTAGTAGACAATGGCAGTGACAGCAATAATTATCATGGATTAAAAGGTATCATATGTCACGCTCCTGACAAGTAAAAGACAATATTACCTGAGAGGTGTTTGGTTTGGTGGTGTTATAAAACCTCTGGCCTCTTAAAACATGATACCACAAATTCATAAATAGTGGAAATAGTTGGCTAAAAGTAATGGAACAGTTAGCTAAAAGTAATGGAACAGTTAGCTAAAAGTAATGGGTAAATTGTTTAAATAAATGGCAGCGTGGGTACTTGAGTTCATCTAACAGGGCTGTGGAGGTACGTCTGACAAAAAAGGGAACCACTACAGTGAATACTGTAACTGATAAGGAGGAAAGATCCCGGTAGATTTCTAGGAAAACTAATCCGTCATTTTTGACCCACTAATAATACAAAACCCTTTTGTAAAGGACCTAAGAGACCTAGTTTTTTTAAAAAGTAAAAAAGGTGAATCCAAATTTTCAATGGGGGGTATCAACATGAGATTTCTCAGGAATACCTGGAATATGAATGCTTTTTGACCCACCTCAAGGGGTTAAATATAATAATCTTATGAATTCACATTTAATACAATGTGTTGCAGAACCTGGGGAATGACAGTAAGTGTTGATCTAGATGAAGCAAGCGAACAGCAGTTCACTGAGCCAGACTGTCATCCTATCTCCACAGGGACACAATACCCAGCCTTATCTGCTGTATGCAGAGTTTTGTAGCTCCAGTCTAGTTTAACTGGAGCACTGGAATACCTGCCCATTGTGGTGCTAGTTGATAAGGCTGTGAAAGGCCTTTTCAGAGAACTGGGCTCTGTTACTCTTACTTCTTACAAATGAACATTCATAGATCCTGAGAACAGATCCAGACTGTAACTCGATGCTTCGTCCCACACCGGGGTTGATGAAAGCCTCCCACCCAAATGTGTACTCAGTATTTACGTTCCTTTCTCTTCCCTTTAAGTAAACATATGTGGCTAAAGGATTTGGGTTTTACCCTTTATTTCTTGAGAGAGTTGACTTTACATTGCAAGGTGTGACAGCGCAGTTTGACTTGGCATCTCCCTAAATCAGTCATGCATGATATAGCAGAGGACGTTTGATAGCTGTGGCTGACTGTGGGAGTTTACTCAGGCTTACCCGTGTGATGCTAAGCCTGTTGAAATGTGTAATTAAGCAGGTGTTTCTTTACAGAATCTCCGTGTGCGGATGGTGAAAGGTGCAGGGCTTGCCCTGTCGTTTGGAAAGCTGCCCGGGTCCCTTTGCTCCAAATACATGCTGGTGGATGGAGAGAAAGTCATGTTTGGGTCTTACAGGTGAGCATGCAATGCCTTAAAGCTGAGACAGGACTGTGCAGTGGGGATTTAACACTAAAACTGAACACATACTGTAGATGTGTTTCCACAAACTTATTTTGATGCGCATTTTATCGCATTAGAAAAGCTGTATGGAAATAACAAAATTCGATAAAACTCACATGACTGATCAGCAGGTTGCAGCCATGTGTAAAGTGTAGCCTATCCCACCAACTTCTGACCAAACTACGCTTTGCATCGAGCCTAGTTTACTCGCTCCAAACCAGTTGATGGAAACGCGCCTAATTCGCATTTCTTTTAATAAAGGATAAAATATATATTTTAAAAGCTTTTTTAAAATTTGGTATAAAGAGCTTTTACAAAACCAATAAGATGGCAAAACTTAATACCAAATAAAATATATCATAATAAATATATCATATAGTAGTACATATAGTATGAAGCCCAGTGATATGATCATTGGGAAAACTCAGTCTTACTATCAAAAGCTCCAGAACTGTTACTAAATGGATCTTGTGGTGAGACTGTTTTATCAACAACAATGGTTTACTTTGAAAAGTGGTTTAAAAGACACAATAATTAAAAAAATTACTTCTCTAATTGTTCAAAACATTAAGTATTGCACAGTTGTATTAGCTTTTGAACTGCTTCACTTCAGAATACAGCTTATTTCCATTTTGCAAGTTCAGTTTATGACTTGTTCCATCGTTTATGTGAAACTAAAGCTGATGGTGACAGCCTGGTTTCCACCCTCAGATCTAAATGTTAAGAGGCTCACAGGCTTTAAATATAAACACAACCTTCTCTAAGAGCAGCAGGTTACAACACAATATAAAATCATTTAGTCCAGAAGACTAATGACTCCTTAAAGACCTTCTGAAGCGTATTAAACTTGTGGAATGCTTTTTACTCCTTATCTACCGCTGGTCCTGCACATAAATCTATTGTTAAAGATCAACGTGTTCACTATGATTACTGACGTGTAAAAACCTGCGTGAGATTATTATGAGGAGGCAAAAAGCTTTCTGTGCGTCACCTGACTGAGTTAAAGTGATTAACTTGGTTCAGTGGGATAATTACACCACCTACAATTGAATGTATGGAGAGACATTAGGCAAGGCAACTTTATTTGTATAACACATTTCATACACCAGGGCAATTCAATGTGCTTTACAGGGTAATAAAAATACAACAAAGGTAAAAAGATTTACAATAACAAAGTGCAAAAATGAGTTGAGCAATTTAAAAGTAAACTGCTGATTCATTTAATCGATGCTGCAACAGGCTGCGATACTGAGGTGTGATACAGCCAGTGGTGGAGGAAGTATTCAGATCCTTTACTGAAGTAAAAGTACTAATACCACAAAAATACTCTGTTACAAGTAAAAGTCCTGAATTGAAATGCTACTAAATGCTAAAAGTATGTAAGTATAATCAGGAAAATGTACTAAATGTATTAAAAGTAAAAGTACTCAATGCAGAAAAATGTCCCCTGTGACTGTTATAATAATATATATTATATCTTTAGATTGTTATTCCTCATGCATTCATGTAAATGCAGAATTTTACTGTTGGAGTTGGTTGAGGTGAAGCTCATTTTGAATTATTTTGTATTTGACTGCAACTAATGATTATTTTTGATAATTTTCTCCATTAATTGATTGATTGTTTAGTTTGTAAAAATTCAGAAATAAGTGAGAAATTACATCAATATTACCCAGAGCCAAAGTGACACCTTCACAATGTTTGTTTTGTCCAACCAACAGACCAAAATCAAAAATTATTAAAAATAAATTAAAATTGTCAAAATATGTAAAAGGAAAAGCAGCAAATCTTCACATTTGAGAAGCTGGAACCATGAAATGTTTTTGGCATTTCCGCATGAAAAACAACCTACTGAAGATCAAAATAGTTGCAGCAGCGCTATGAAGCAATGTTTTTACAAGTGGGTCCCTGTTTTGTTTGTTTGTTTAAATCCCTCCTTTCTCTCCAGCTTCACCTGGAGCTCCTCTCGGATGGATAGGAACATGATCACTGTGATGTCGGGACAGATTGTGGACTCCTTCGACAATGACTTCAGGGAGCTGTACGCCGTGTCTGAGCAGGTCGACCTCTACAGGGAGTTCAACATCACCAAGCCGCCCATTCCTGCGCCCATCACCAAACCAAAGGTGGAGCAAATCCGGCCTCTGTCCGTCTCCATGTCTCGCTTTCAGGTATCTGTCGGGGACTCCAGACAGATCGACCTAAAGGTACCTGCACATAAATACCACAATCCTAAGTACTCTTTAGTTTTTGGGAACAGTACGGGCCTCACAGGTTCCCTACAAGACCTGTCGACTCCGAGCGACTCGCTGGTTGGTGGGATGCACCAGAGGAACGGCCTGCAGAGCAGCATCCTTCATGCCAACAGGAACGGCATGGAAAAGGTGGGCCGAGTCTCCCCACAGAGTCCTGGCTCACATGCAGAGGAGGAGGATGAGGATGGAAAGGGAGGCCTGAAGAAGAACCAGGCTGCCGGAGCGAAGAAGCAACGCAGCTCCTTCAGGCACTTCTTGAAAGGCAGAGGCAATCACAGCACAGAGATTATAGAGGAAGGCGTGGTCACTCCTCAGAGCCCCGCCCCCACCTGTAAAGTGCCAGAGACCAATGGCGTCGCAGGACATGAGCTGGAGGACTCGTTTGAGATCATTGAGAAACCAGGTTCACTGAAATCCAAAATCAAGAAGCCTTCAAAGCTCCTTCAGAGAAGTATGTCCCTGCAGACCATCAACACAGGAGACGAAGACGGTACGAGCTCGCAGTCTGTTACTTCACTGTCTGTCTGCGTGTCTCATCGTCTGAATCACGGCTGAAACTAAAGATTACTTTATTAGCGATTGTGTTTTTTTAGGGCTACATTTGAATTTTAATTCAGCTCATTGTTTATCTGTTCGGCCCACAACTTCACTGTTCTGGTTCCCTCTCAGTTCTCTCACAGCGCTGTTTTCAGAGAAAAAGCTCTTAAAAACGCACAGTCCACTACCTGCTTAGCAGCAATCAGCAGGCAGACACAGTCAGAGACTAGCTGGTGAACATAGTGGAGCATTTAGCAGCTAAAGAGACAGATATTTCCCTCAGGAGTTGGTGGAGTAAATAAGCAACTGTTTGCTAACAAGTTCAACAAATCAAGTTAAAAGGTGATGGTATGTTAATGTTGTGTTCACAGCTTGTTTCCACTGCACCCAAAGTGGCCCAAAGAAAATCAGTTATTGCGGGTTTAAGAAGTATTGAGATGCTCTACTGGCTCTACTCACTTTACCAATCAGGGTTGTTATTTCTTTAATTAATCTGTCTTTTTTTTGTTTTCAACAGGATCCAAAAGCCGGCGGCGGCATCAAAAGAAGAACTGCATCCAGTCATGAGATCAAAAACCGTCTGTCGTTAGAGTTATAAAGAGCACCGGAGGATCTCGTGGTTAAACCTGCTGCGACCGCTGAGTCACAGTATCGCCTTACTGTAACCAGGTAACTTTCAAGAAATTAGTGCAGTCAGTGTCTCTGGCCTGTTGCACTGCTTCAGTTTGGGGTGAAAGTCCTGATGAGATGTTGTAGTTTAACTAATCATGTGAGGAAAAAGTCCTCAACACTGCAGCCAAAGTGCTGACGGAGGGAGATTTCATCGCCATTACTTTGTTTTTCTATGTTTTTTTGTATTAAATTATTCTACAGTTAAGTGTTTTTATATTTTACACTGATGCGGTATGCTTGAACCTGAACGCCACAGAGGAGCCCATGATGTGTGACCCAGGTGGCGTGGGTGGATTACATCACACCTGTGAGTTAACCTGGTTGCTACGGAGACAGGAAAAGTGATCAGTTGTGCTGTTATCCCTGAGTGTCGCCTTACAGAGGACCCTTGGTAACAGAATAAGTGTTCATCAGAGTGTGTTGTACAGGCTGTGAATAATGTACGCTGTGCTGAGTGGTGCCGTGTTGACACAGTCCTGCTTTGTTTCTGCACGCTGTATGTTTGCACTTTGGGATTTTGTTTTTTAAACTGACAGAAATTTAAATGTGAATCCTTGAGAACCACTTGAGATGCAAATAATCTAAATTTTGTAGCAGAAATGGAATAAAAGACATGAAAACAGCAGATTAAAAAAAACTGGTTTGTGTGATTAAAATGTCAAGTAAAATTCACTGCAAACACCTTTTCCAGCAAATGTCTTATTGAAAAGTTCAGTGAGCTCGTTCATTTTCTACAATTTTATGCAGCGCTCAGCACAAACTGTTCCTCATGTACAAAGGAAGATGGTCTGTTGATGTTTGGTACACAACTAAATTACAAACATATTGTCAGATGAAAAATAACTACAGTGTGGATTCTTATGTCTCTGTGTGCACAGCTACTCTCAGGTACATTACTCTTAGCGATAGAAACAGGCAGGTTTACTGGAGAAAAGACTGTTATTTAAGTGAGACTGAAGACGAACTCCATTTCATTATATGATGATTTTGACGTATTCTTTTTAGTAAATGTCTCTTAATTTCTGAGGAATTCTTCTGGATGAATGATTATAAGAATCGAGATGAGTTGTGTTTTAGGAAGGGAGCCTTTTATATGGCAGATTTTATTTTATTTTATTTGTAGAGCTTGGGACAGGAGACAAAGTATGTACAGTATGTAAGAAGTTCTGTTCATGTGTGAGAAACGTTTCACCACTGCAACAGTATTTATTGGTGTCTTATAAGTCCACGTACTAACTAACTAACTAACTAACTAAACTTAAGTAACTTTTACAAGTCAGAAGACAAGAAAAAACATATTTAAAAAGAAAGAAATATGTTAATTTTGCAGCTGTTATTATTTCTACACATGCAGCAGTGAGGTCTGTGGGACACCAAACAAATGAGGAAGTAAAGCTAGTGTCAACAAAACACAAGGGTTACGGTCTGTGCCTGAAGCCTGAAGAAGGTGATTTTTCACAGGTGATTCAATACATCACACCCTCCCATGTTTGAAGAATACCATGTGAGAAAACGTATTTTGCAAAAGAGCAAAGATGTTTTTTTATTTTGTTTGGTTTTTTTTGCCGTGTACCTGCTCCCAGGAAACCACAACCCTCTATCACAGCATCAGACACACTCACACGACAGGAACTGCACAGGAAAAGCCTTTACGCATCAGATGATAATCTAATCTTAATCTGATTATATAGATACTGAAAATAACATGAAGATGGCACAGGATTTCTCAGTAGTTTAACTTCTTACCTCGCATCATGATGACAGTCATAATGTGATAGTCAGTGTGTCACAGTTAAGAGTTAATATTTGAACATGAGCTCCCTGATGAAAGAAGTAAAATGATAATGTAGCACCATCTGCTGGAGAAACAGCCACACAAACAGATTCACAATAAACATGTTTATTAAACATATAGTTTGGTTCTTCCAACATATAAAGTCATTAAATTATACACACAGTAATTAAAAAAACTTTTAATATATGTTCAAGCTCAATAAAATACACTGTACAAAAGGTATTCATAAGTTAATTTTAAAACTTGACAGCTTTTTCACTTTATTTACAACAATGCGTCACTTATAAAGCACTGTACCATAAAAGCTTACATTTATAAAGAGCATAAGGACTGAATTTACACGATTTGAGTGAGCGACGTTAGCAAAGTGTAAAAACTGGACAGCTTGTGGTGGAACTGCTTTTTTTAAGATTTACATTTTCTCCAGTGAAAACACCCAGAAGAGGTTTAACAAAGTGCGACATACTCTTCTCCTACCTATATTCTAATATGAAATAATATCAATTAATTGCTGCTTCTGTAATTCCAAATAGCCTACAGCCATGGACAGATTATGAGACAATGGGCCCCTGGACACAGACTTGTAAAAGGCCCCCAACCCTCCTACATAGGAGCAAGACCCCCAGACTGAAAGAGACACAAAATCACTACAAACAATGCGGCCACTTCCTCTTTGTGGTCGTTTCAATCCCTGATACTAACAAGCCAACTACCTATCACCTTCTGACTCTGGTAGGGGGGCACCAGGCACCCCTCTGGCCCCGCCCCGGCAGCAGATGTTTGTCAGTAGGATTTTCAGCCCCTGAAGTCGGAGCAGTAGTGCGTGCAGTTTGCAGAAGTAATGTGAAGACTTTACACTGCAAGGCAAAAATAGTTCACTTTTCTCATTTTACACTTTTTTCACAAGTTTTAGTTCCCAATTTGTACATTTTTGTGAAATTCTGTGCAATTAAGTTTCAGTTTTATTTTTCCTGAACAGTCTCTGTCATAAATTCACAGGATGGTTTGTCCATAAAAACCCGTCCAGGATCCAAACTGAGGTGTTGTTTCTGCTGATGTCTTGTTTCAGTCCTATGAGGAAGTGTTGGTAATGACCTTCCTCTTTCGTAGAGACACCAGGTCATAAAAAGGGTCCTTGGTGATACTCGCCCTGAAAGAGAAGATTAAGATTCAGTTTGAACCTGAGATCATCAAGAGTAATAGTAGTGGTAGTTTTTCGTTTTTTTTCATTCTCCTGTACTGCAGTCATTGCCACTGCTAGCTAGCGCTGCAACTAACGATTATTTTCATTATTGGTTATCTGTTGGTTGTTTTTTTTTCATTTAATCAATTAATGACTGACTCTATAAAATGGTGGAAAAAGGCCTGTCACAAACGACTCAATTTCCCAGAACACAAGGTGACGTCTTCAAATTGCTTGATTTCAACTGGAACCTGCAAATGTCCATCCCAACAACTATTGGATGGATTACCACAAGATTTGGTTCAGACAGTCATGTTCCTCTGACTTTTCCTCTAGTGCCATCATCAGGTCAAAATTTTAATTTGTCCAACACTTTGGTTTATAACCAAATACCTGCAAAACTAAGGACATTCCCATCAGCCTCAGCTGCACTTTAGTGTTTAGTGCTAATTAGCAAATGTTAGCATGCTAACAGTTAGATGGTCACCAACACTCTTAAAGCTCACCAATTAACACAAAGCCAAGGTGTAAAAATTACAATTTGTTTATGTGTTGTACTATTTCTTGGCTCTGAGCAGTTGCCAGGCAACCAGCAGAGACTTCTGGAAATTACTGGTGCCAGCCAAGAAATAGTTCGGTACATAACCCCCCATAAAATTAAGCTGCAGTTTTAGATTTAAGAAAACCTGTAGTTCTGGAGGTCAGAAGATTTTATCCTGATCGTCTTTGTTGCTTGTTTTAACTCTTTGTGATCACGTGTTCCTTGACAAACGTGACTCACTGAAGGCACCTGGCCTCCCATGTGTTCTCCACAGCATCAGCAACTCTCACCTGATCGCATCTATCCAGTTGTCCCGTTCTTCTGCGCTGGCTGCACTGAGCTTATAGGACTGATGTTTACCCTGCACCACTCTGCCTTTGTTCTCCGTCTTGCAGGCCTTGATCTTTTGTCCTTTGGGGTTATACAACTCCAGACAATACTGTTCAAACACACACACAGACACATGTAGCACTGTTACTGTGAACATATGCTTTCTGTTTATTTTAATGGTCTCCCTCGTGACTCACTGTTGTAAACACTTGTGTTAGAAATTCATTCAGCAGCTGCTGTATGATTAAGTTCTGTGGCAGTAGATAATGTGTGTGAGGAAGCTCAACACGCCTTCATACACTGTGATACCAAAAGTAAAAGATACTCTACCATTTTGCTTGTGTCTTGTAGCTTCCTGACACACAGGTTCTCCAGAGGAATAATCCCGATTGGGTCTTTATCCTGGAGGAGGAGACAGACATTAAAGACAGATTTAACCTTTCGACCACCAGAGGGATGTTTGACATTTCCATATTTTGCTGACGTAAAGATTTTATAGCAGCAGAAACACGGATACTTACTGTGGTGTATTCAAAGTAGTACAGGCAGCTGTCTGTCAAAATGAACCACCTCCTCTTCCAGGTTTTAACTCGGCCACCTTCAACAAAGAAAACAAAAAAATATATAGAGATACACTCTGTTTCATTGTAATCTCCTCTGAAAGCCTGCAGACAACTCAGATTTTTCTGTGTGGTACAAAAATAATCATCTCACCCATTTTGAGGAGCCAGCCTTCTCTGTCTGGATTAAAAAACGTCAGTGTGAGGTCGTTCCCATCATCCTCTGGGATTTTGAACGGCTCGCTGCGGATGCTCGCATACAGTTTCTGGAAGACATTTCAAGACAGGAGAGAATGTCAGTTTCAACATCAAATGTAGACTGTAGAAAGTTTTTATGTGTCCAATACTTTGGTTTATGACCAAATACCTGACATTCCCATCAGTCTCAGCTGTACTTACTGTTTGGTGCTAATTAGCAAATGTTAGCATGTTAACATGCTAAACTAAGATGGTGAACATGGTAAATGTTATACCTGCTTAACATTGGCATGTTAGCTTTGTCATTGTGAGCATGTTAGCATGCTGACGTTAGCATTCAGCTCAAAGCACCACTGTGGCTCAGTACAGCCTTACAGAACTGCTGGCATGGCTGTGTGTATTTGTATAAAGAGTCAAATGTTGAATATATTCCCCTGACACATAGAAGGAAGTACAGTTCTTGAATGATTGTATTCAGTTTAGTGAGTCTATCAGGATATTATGAATAGGACATGTTGGTTTTAGTAGCAGACCGTGAGCAGCTCGGTGGGCAGGTCCTCCCCGTTGTTGATTCCTCTGTTCATGGAAACAAATCGCTGCAGACTGGGTTTGTCTTTCACGTTGGGGTTGTGGAGACTTGTGTTGAGCATGATGATGGCAAAAGACAGGATGTAGCATGTGTCTGTACGCACAACACAAACACACATAGATAATGCAGAAAACCACAGTTAGTTTTCTTCAGCTGTGCATCGTTATCACTGCTTCAGCTGTATAAATTGTTCCCATTAAAAATAATAGGTTTCTGTAAATGCTGCCTGAGCAAAAACACTCATATTGAACAAATCTGTTTACTCTGATCAGTGAGGGAGAGATGAGATGCGACTGTGGCTCCTCTCATGTTTGATTGATTCTTCTTAACAACAGATGACTTTTCTTGTAGGTTTCTTTTTTTAAATCTATAAAATTATTGAAGCAGTAATGAAACTTTTTAATTGGACTGCCTGAGAAAGTGAATCAGGCGAGACAAAGCCTCTTTGTGTTCGTACCTGTGGATTGGAAGACCCCTGGGTTACAGTCACAGTAGCGAGTTGCAAACGCCTCCATCATCCTGTCAATCTTCTGAGCTTCTCCCGGGAGACGAAAGCTCCACAGAAACTGCCTGCAAGATGGCAGAGGTGTAAAAAAAACAAAAACAATGTCAAGCACATGCTGGTAAGATGGAGGAGGATTTCAGAAAAACAAGGCTAAAGGTAAAACTGCTGCAACATTTCATGCTGACTTTCATACTTGCTTGCATGCAGAAGTAATTTGTGACACAAACCTCAGTGCCTGCACCAGATTCAGGTCTGAGAATTCATGCAGGCCCACAAAGGCTTTCAGTGTCTCCAGGTGCATTTCCTCCCTACATGAAAATCAAGAAAATTGAAGATGATGACAATAATGATAGAAATCACAAAATTGAAAATGTGAGGTACATTATAAAACTAAAGGCCAATATATAATCTCTCAGAACAGAAGTGTCATTCAGAGAGTTTGAAAACGGTGAAATGGAGAAAGTTGTCATGCTTTCAGATAATGATCCTCTCCAGGTTGAAAATGAAATTTTGAGATAATTGCCAAAAGAAAATGATAACTAATGTGTGTTTCCATCTACTAATGTTATGCGATAGAGAAAAATAAAAAAATGAACAGATTAGTGTATCAGAAAACTAAAACTAGCCAACTGTATATAAAGTAATTAAGACTAGCTAACTGTATATAAATTAATTAAGACTAGCTAACTGTATATAAAATAAGTAAGATTAGCTAACCGTATATAATGTGGTTAAAACTAGCTAACTGTATATAAAGTAGTTAAAACTAGCTAACTGTATATAAAATAAGTAAGACTAGCTAACTGTATATAAAATAATTAAGACTAGCTAACCGTATATAATGTGGTTAAAACTAGCTAACTGTATATAAAATAAGTAAGACTAGCTAACCATATATAATGTGGTTAAAACTAGCTAACTGTATATAAAGTAGTTAAAACTAGCTAACTGTATATAAAGCAGTTAAGACTAGCTAACTGTATATAAAATAAGTAAGACTAGCTAACTGTATATAAAGCAGTTAAGACTAGCTAACTGTATATAAAATAAGTAAGACTAGCTAACTGTATATAAATTAATTAAGACTAGCTAACTGTATATAAAATAAGTAAGACTAGCTAACCGTATATAATGTGGTTAAAACTAGCTAACTGTATATAAAGTAGTTAAAACTAGCTAACTGTATGTAGTTAAACTAGCTAACTGTATGTAGTTAAACTAGCTAACTGTATATAATGTGGTTAAAACTAGCTAACTGTATATAAAGTAGTTAAAACTAGCTAACTGTATATAAAATAAGTAAGACTAGCTAACTGTATATAAAATAATTAAGACTAGCTAACCGTATATAATGTGGTTAAAACTAGCTAACTGTATATAAAATAAGTAAGACTAGCTAACCATATATAATGTGGTTAAAACTAGCTAACTGTATATAAAGTAGTTAAAACTAGCTAACTGTATATAAAGCAGTTAAGACTAGCTAACTGTATATAAAATAAGTAAGACTAGCTAACTGTATATAAAGCAGTTAAGACTAGCTAACTGTATATAAAATAAGTAAGACTAGCTAACTGTATATAAATTAATTAAGACTAGCTAACTGTATATAAAATAAGTAAGACTAGCTAACCGTATATAATGTGGTTAAAACTAGCTAACTGTATATAAAGTAGTTAAAACTAGCTAACTGTATGTAGTTAAACTAGCTAACTGTATGTAGTTAAACTAGCTAACTGTATATAAAGTAGTTAAGACTAGCTAACTGTATATAAAGTAATTAAGACTAGCTAACTGTATATAAAGCAGTTAAGACTAGCTAACTGTATATAAAATAATTAAGACTAGCTAACTGTATATAAAGTAATTAAGACTAGCTAACTGTATAAAGTAGTTAAAACTAGCTAACTGTATATAAACTACTATAAAACTAGCTCCACCTCGAGCAGCTACAACAGTAAAATGCTGCTCTAACACTGATGCATCAGTATTTATCTCTATGACGACCAGCTTCTTATCCCACCTTCCTTCTCGGGCAGCTGCTTTTTCAACATGGCAGCTAGTGTTGTTCTGAGAGAGTATATGTCAGCCTTGACTTTCCTCTGAGTTTGATCATGCCCAAGTTACATCCACACGTTAATTGCCAAATCACCTGTATTATGTGTGTACTGTACCTTTCTCCCAGGAAGTTGCCGATGGCCGTCTTGTTCAGTCCCTCCTCTTTGTAAAGAAACTCGGCCACCGACTCTGCTCGCCATTCCAGCAGGTCATATTCAACCAGGTAATGGACACCCTGAAGCAAGGTGGGGGTGGGAAGTCAGATTTGTATGAAAAGTATTTGGAAACCAGGAGCATGCAAATCAGTAATATCCTTGTTTACACACAGAAACTTGTATTTTATGTGGTTGTTCAGAGTGCAATCGGCACATTTGGCTTGAAACAGAGAAGAGTGTTTAAAGTTTAAATGTTCAGGCATTTCATCAAAGGTTTTATATGTGTGTGTTTCGACTTACAGGACAGGAAATAAGTACCACAGCAAAGCTTTCATGTTAAATGTCAGCCAAGACTTGTGTTTAAATTTTCATCAGCGCTGCTAACTCTGTGGGTTGATAATCAAGAAAGTTTTCTTTTTCTCCTTTTGAGTCACTGTCGTCATTAATCACCAGATCAGAAGATGAGAAAGGTTGAATGAATATTGCATGCTGTTATCTGTAAATCTCAAAGCGTGTTCAGAGCCAAATCTTCAAAATATGACCCTTTCTTTGGAGTGCGTACTCCTGCTGAGTAGTTCTTCAAATCAATTGCACTTAAAATCACCCTTAACCCCAAGGAGTCTTAAAACTTCTCATCCTCCCACTCGTACAGGTCCTCAGGCCTGAGCGCAGAGCGGTCACAGGCCGAGGGACTCAGAGAGGAAGAAACGAAAAGACAGAGGTCGCTGTGGTGAAGTGGCGCTTCTGCCCCACTTCAGGGAACAGGATGTGGTTTTTCTCGCTGTTCAGTCATCGTCTGTGTCTGTGCACAGTTTGCACTTCTGCACATCACACACACATCAAATCCACATCCGCTCTGTGTGGAGTCATCTTTGCTGTCATCTGGCTGTTGACCTTCAGATCCAGAGGAGCTGAAGTGAGTGAAAGTAGTTTCACTTACTGTACCTACCTACCTTTACTGTGACTCTCAGTAACACTGTGTTTCCAAATAAACTGTTGAATCAAATGGTATGTAGCATGTCGAAACCAAAGATGATGTTACACACTTGACACATGAAAGTACTGTGCACTCTGTGTTCAGGTATACAGGCGACCAAATGAAAGTGTTTCTGTATGTAGCAGGTAAATGACAATAATGCCCTGCCCATTAGAGCTTTAAGACACTCCCACAAAATCTAATATCTTCAGAGCAAGAAATCAACTGCACCTATAACCATTAAATCCTCTTTGTCCTGTTTACATACACACAAATACGATATAAACTTACCTTTTTGGGGTCCATGTTGAATTTCTTTTTCCCATGTAAGAATCTCCTGTTCCTCATAACATTTTTACTGCAACAAAAGACAAGTAAAAGACAACAATTTTCATTATAAACTAATATATAGACTTTTTAAAATAATTAGTTCATATTTTAGTTTGATTATTTACTTGGACTAGATTTTCTCTTGATGTTTTCTTGTATATTATATTTATACTTAACTGATCAGCCATAACATTATGACCACTGACAGGTGAAGTGAAGAACATTGATTATCTCGTTACAATGGCACCTGTCAGTGGGGGGGGGGTATATTAGGCAGCAAGTGAACATTTTGTCCTCGAAGTTGATGTGTTGGAAGCAGGAAAAATGGGCAAGCGTAAGGATGTGAGCGACTTTGACAAGGACCAAACTGTGATGGCTAGACGACTGGGTCAGAGCATCTCCAAAACTGCAGCTCTTGTGGGGTGTTCCCGGTCTGCAGTGGTCAGTACCTACCAAAAGTGGTCCAAGGAAGGAAAACCGGTGAACCGGCGACAGGGTCATGGGCGGCCAAGGCTCATTGATGCGCGTGGGGAGCGAAGGCTGGCCCGTGTGGTCCGATCCAGCAGAAGAGCTACTGTAGCTCAAACTGCTGAAAAAGTTAATGCTGGTTCTGATAGAAAGGTGTCAGAACACACAGAGCATCGCAGTTTGTTGCGTATGGGGCTGCGTAGCCGCAGGCAGTGTGATGCTTTGGGCAATATTCTGCTGGGAAACCTTGGGTCCTGCCATTCATGTGGATGTTACTTTGACACGTACCACCTACCTAAACATTGCTGCAGACCAAGTACACCCCTTCATGGAAACGGTATTCCCTAATGGCAGTGGCCTCTTTCAGCAGGATGATGCGCCCTGCCACGCTGCAGAAATGGTTCAGGAATGGTTTGAGGAACACGACAACGTGTCCAAGGTGTCGACTTGGCCTCCAAATTCCCCAGATCTCAATCCAATCTAGCATCTGTGGGATGTGCTGGACAAACAAGTCCACCTCGCAACTTACAGGACTTAAAGGATCTGCTGCTAACGTCTTGGCGCCAGATACTACAGCACACCTTCAGAGGTCTAGTGGAGTCCAGGCCTCGATGGGTCAGGGCTGTTTTGGCGATAAAAGGGGGACCTACACAATATTAGGCAGGTGGTCATAATGTTATGGCTGATCGGTGTATATACTGTATACTACATATATAAACTGTGTATTTTGCTTTTTCCTACGTGAAGTTGGTTTTCTTTACATGTGTTTACATGGTTACATGTGTGTAAATGTGTGCATTACATTCTGGATCTGGTTTATATCACATTAACTTGCTGAGTCTTGCTGGTTGGGTATATTTTTAAGCACGACATGTAAACAACAAATAAATGTCAAACTCAAAACCTTCACAAGTTACTGAAGCTCAAAATGACTTCATCAGATTAATTATTTTACCTGGTCACCAGTTTAAAATCCAAATGACTAAATCGGCAATACTATGAAATAAAGAAGTTATTTGGTATGTCAATCAATTAATCACTAAAATAAACTCCTCAGAATGTTTTGTTCATGATTCGTGAGGGTGTATTTTATCAAGTGGTGGGTGTTGGGGTTTTGGGGTGTGGACAGCAATACTGAGAAACTGTGGTTATCATACCAGTAATACAGATAGAGAAATGTAGTGTCACCACTTTTATTATCACCCTCTGAAAGCAGCGACAAATGCTACAGGAAGTCCAAATATGTAGTTCGACAGCCACCAGACACATTCTCAAAATGTCACAAGACCATGTTCGTTCCAATTTCTGTCACAGTGCTCAGTAACTGTGTTTTGTTACACCCAGAGCTGCATCATGCCATCATGACCACACTGTCTCCTCCATAAATCTAGACTGTATATCAGTGATGACCAACCAGGGCTATAGGCTACTTCTGCATTTGCTTGGGGATATGTGGAAAGATTGTGTATAGCTCAACTCATTTGAAAAAATTGTAATTACAATTTGAGTTACAAATATATCCACACATTAAGTCAGCTGTGACACCTGAACACCTTTTTAGAGAGTGCGTGAAAACTAGTTAGCAAGTGAGCAGAAGTTATAGAAATAGTTAGCTAAAAGAAATGGATAAACAGTTGAAGTTAGCTAATAACTATCTATGAATGGTTGAAATCAGGCTGAAATGGTTAGCTCAAAGTGATGGATAAATGGTTGAAATAAATGGCTGCAAGAAAGGGTACTTGAATTCATCTGGGGGCACAAAAAAAGTCCAGGAACCATTTGCATGAGAAGCATTTTCATTAAAAGGTTTGAGTAGCAGGTTCAAAGATACTTTCAACTGCAGAGGCAGCATATAATGAAAACTATTTTGAATTCTGACTCAGGCAAATAAAAATCACAATAAAGCTGCTTGCATGACTTTGTCAAAGTGAGCGTTGTGTGTGGTGTGGGAGTCTAAACTGCATCAAAGTGTCACTTAAATAAGTGGAAGAGGCCGTGCTGACTCATAGGAGAGGTTCTCAAATTTGCTCATACTCACTTCTGCTCCTTCCGTTCAGGGCTGTGGATTTCTGGCATGATGATTTCCAACCTCAGCTTCTGAGAGTTGAGAAAGAGAGAGGTGATGTTAGCTTGGGACCAAGGTTTAGACACCAGTAGACTCAATGGTACATGACTCAGGGCCAATCCTTGATATCTCAATTAAAAGCTGGTGAATGAAATGCCTTTGTGTGCTGTGAAAAAGCTCTGCTGAGGCTGCTAGGAGTGGGCGCACAGAAAAGAATAATGATGTATTTTAATGTAAGACCTTGGACGGATATATTCACCACAGTACCTGAATGTCATCCAGCAGCTCAAACTTGTGAATCTTGATGGTTTCACCCTGACTCCTCTCTCCTGGGGGGAGTTTTGGTAGAGCTGTGGGGCGACAACAAGCCTCAGCACTGAGACAAGTACAGTTCAGGATGGTGGCATATACTTGATGAAGCAGTCAGTAGACATGCAGCACTGTGGACTGTCTTCACAACCTCCCTCACGCCGACGCTCGCTCTCACAGACCAGCATGCATCACAACTTTATCCTCCACTAGTTGGAGAAGTGGTCAATGAATGAGAGAAATTAGGAGGGCTAAAAATAGCAGCTTCTCTTCCTCTTTTTAATTAATCTGGTTGATTTTTGAGTGCATTGTGGCCATTAAAGGACAGTTCATCTTAATCTGTGTATGTGTTTGTCCAGAAAGGTGATTTGCAGCATAATTATAGCAAGTTTCAGTGTTAGGTAAACAAATGATCGTGTATCACAGGTCTCAAATGATACAAAAGTTCAAATATGTGTAGTTTTTGAACAAAACATTTCCATATAAAGGCAAAACATACAAGAAGATACTTTAGTCAACATCACTGAAAAGTTTGTAACACACCAAATCTAAATTAGCAGCATTTTAAGTGAGTTCTATAGACTAAACCACACAACTGATTTGACTAAGAATACCTCAAATCATCTCTCAACAACCTCGGTATTTGTTTTTTAGCAGCAGCTTTCCATAATAATACAAAGTAATGTTTAAAAAGAATAATAGCGTACCTTTCCCCCAGAGGAAGCTGTCTTTTCTGCGTATGGCCATGTTGTTGATGGTGCGGAGCGTTTGACGGCTGTACAGGAAACAAACTGAGTGTCAACTGAGTGCAAAAAAAGGGCCGGCGTTGCCATTCTGACAGCCTGTGTCACTGAAGAAACCCTGAGTTCACTCAACAGTGTGTTACAACATTTCTCATGACGTGCATGGCAAAATGTTGAAATGCAGTCTGTTTATATGTGTGTTTGGACATTTCTTCAAGAAACAGAAATCTCATTCATACCCTACAACTACACAACACTGCTACTATTATTAGACATCTATTATTACAAATACTAGTTACACAAAAACAACTACAACTACTAATACTGTACTACTCTTACTACAACATTAAGTGCCTTACAAACGAATAGAATAAATGCACAAAAATGGTGGGCACACAACAGGAGCCACATTTAATTTTTCTACTTAAATTAGACAGCAGGACATGTTACTGTCTCACCCCAGTGGTCTGGTCATTTGGTTACTACAGTGATGACACTACCACTGTACTAGTAAACTGTATCTTGTACTGTACGGTAGGGACCAAATTACCATGTCATTCATTTTTTAAGAACAGGTGTCGTCTTCAGCAGGAAGGAAACGAAACTTAAACAGAACGGGGCTTCTTTCATTTCTAAATATGAGGCCCCACCTAGTGTCTTGAAGGTGTGTTTAGCTTGCTGCATAGCTGTGCACCTACATGCAAAGTGAGGGCAGGATAATATCGTTACTTTTGGAGTAATGACCACAAATTGTACAAATACAAAGTTACTTACTTACTACTACTTACTTCCTGCAGAACATCAGACAAGAAAAAAAAACAGAGAAAGACATATATATCTACCTCACTTCCTTTTAGGTTTTCATTGACTTTGAGGTTATTGGTTAGGAAAGAAATGTTTAACAAATACTTAAAAACTTTAAATAGATTTCAGACAATGCAAGTCATCAAACATGTGTGCGGGGTTAGTGCTGTGCAGTAAGTCAGATATTATTTTAAACTTCATGAGTCAAGATCAGTGTGTATTTTAAGCAGGATGTGAGAATGTTGTGTGACAGATCACCAACTGTATGACGCTGAGACTGACTTCCCAGTTGAAACAAAGGTCATTTACTGTAAGTATGAATAGTGTTTCTTTGTTTCACTTTAATAAATGCTTAATTGAAGAATGAACTCCAGTTTTGATGGACACTATTGAATTATATAAATATTTATTCAGATCCTAGAGGATAATACTGTCCAAGAGTGAGGGGAAAAAAGTCAAATCATGCATCGTGTCATCTCTAACTTGCTTTTGTGTTTCTGCAGCACAGACTGTGACAAAATGTGACTCCTCACTTAGTGAAAAACTTTTCAGTACAGACTCGAATAGACCAACCAGAACAAATAAGCCTGACAACGTGTTCTCAGTTGGATTGTTCTGAGTAGATCCTTGTCAAATTAGGCCCATTTCTCCTTCTGTCAATCATCAGGAGCATTAAGACGAGGTAATCTACCAGCTGTAGCCTCTTCTGTCTGCGCTGCTTTGATCCTCCTGTAATGGATTCTATACTTGTATTCTTTTGTCCATAATGAGGAATACATTGTTCCCAAAATTTCATATTTAGGAAGACAGTTTGTGATAAGACAGGCTTGCTAGAATATCGACCAACGCCTCTGTTTGAAGTGACTGCTAACATTTCTTGTTGAAAAGAAAATCAAATAACTACAAAGAGATTTAAAACAACTACAGAGAGATGCAAAATGACTGCAAAGAGACGCAAAATGACCACAGAGATTCGCAAAACAACTGGAAAGAGATTCAAAATGAACGTAAAGAGACAAACAGCAAACACAAAGCGACGCAAAACGGCCACAAAAAGACCAAAGGCACCAGTGAGAGCCGCAAAACGACGAGAAAGAGACAAAAAGCAACCACAAAGCGAACAAAACAACCACAAAGAGGCACAAATCAACTACAAAGAGACAAAACACGACTGCAAAGAGGCACAAAACAACTTCTAAGAGACACAAATCAACTACAAAGAGACATGAATCAACTACAAAGAGACAAAACGCAACAACACAAAGAGACGCAAAACAACCACTAGAGATGCAACTCAACTGCCAAGAGACACAAATCAACTGCAAAGACATAAAGCGGCCCACTAAGTGACCCAAAACGACCACAGAGAGACTCAAAACAACTACAAAGAGACATAGCACTGAAAGAGACACAAAAGAACTAAAAACAATGCAGCTACATCGTTTTTAGTTCTTTTGTGTCTCTTTCAGTCTTGCTATGTAGGCGGGGTCTCATGACATGTCCATGACATCGACATCCAAGTAAAGCAAATGTAGCTTTTCCACGTCTGATGGAAGTGTTGGGAGCATTTGAAGGAGAAGTTTAAGGCACTTAAACTTGTTAGTGTGCTGCTCTACTCTCTATGAGCCTTGCATCAGTCAAAGCAAACGTAATTGCTTCAAGAGTGTTCTTCAGCAGCTGTTGTGTTGACAGTTCCACACATCAGCAGCAAGTCACAAGGAATAAGCATTAACTCTGGACCCGCTGCATAAATCGCAGGTGCACAAAGTGAGACGGAGGAGAGGGAAAATTGTCCTTGATATTGGTAGTTATTGAGGTGCCATCCATCCCAATTTGTGGCATTTAGAATCTCTCCGCTTGCACAAACAAGTGTACTAAGTGTTTTGATTTGTCATTAGGCTCCAACAACAGCAACTCGCCTTCCCGTTTCTCGGTCCCACATGCCAACGCCTGACACATTTCTTCCGGTGAAACTTTGGTTTGTAACACTCCTCTCATTCAAGGTCCTGGTGTTTTATTCAGTTGCCATAGTAACATGATTATCGGTAATGCAAATGCTACTGTATCAGATTAGAGACGTTACATTTCCATATGTGTTGCCATGCATACATTTTGCACTAATTCACTCTCCAGTGTTGAAACGTACAACTAGTCACACAAAACATATCCCAAAAATGTCTTGTCAGTGGATCCAAAGACCTTCCAATTATACACGATATTTTTTATGGTGCTCTCTCCGGGTGCTGCCTCTGCAGACCTCCCTGCTGTATTTTCATACTGTTCTTTCTGAAGATTAAAATAAGTGGATAAGTGAAAACTTTAACCTCATGGTGGCGCTAGATCACCAAATTCATCAGGATTTATTGTCTGGGGACCATCAATGTCTGTGCAAAATGTTATGGCAATTCATCCAATAATGCTGAGATATTTCGGTCTGGACCAAAGTGGTGTACCAATCGCCTGGCTGACATTGCAGTCCCTAGAACCACACTGCTAGCATGACTAAAAACGTTATTTCCATTTGAGACTGTCCTCCCCCAAAATACATCCGTATAGGTCGTCTGTGCAGCTGCTTATTACGACCCATATTTATGTTTGTATGTACGGCGACCTCTAGTGGCCGTAGTAATTATGATGGGAGCAAAGGTGGAAGTCCAGTGAGGTAGTATGAAGAGCTTTCACCCAGGAAACCGCTGTTCGTGTCCCGTGTGAAACCGGAAGTCAACCTTGACTTATTTTAACTTAAGTATGTAAGTTAAGTTACGTACATAAGTTAAGTTATGGAGGTCTGGTACGCCCATATATGCCATTTTGGGAGTCATTGGCAAATGACCTATTCTGTCGTTTATGTTGGAGGACTTGTTCCATTTATATATTTTATTCATATCTTGACCACAATTTCCTCTTTGTCTTTCTATCTTCAGTTACCAAAATGTAAAAACATCATCAACAACAACAAAATGTCAGTTTCTGTGGCTCTACCTACTGATATTTATTTTAACCAAGGAGATTATTTCTTATCTACAGAACAGATCCTCCTCCTCTTAGAAGTGTTTTTAGATAATAAAAGTGGTCATTCAGTGCTCAAGGTTGGATGACACAGTGTCAAAAAAAGAAAATTAATGTACCTTTGTCACAGTGACGAACACATCCACCTTCAAAAGCCACGTGATGACCGCCTGGCTTTGATTCTTCAGCTCCTCAAAGACTGACGAGCCTTAAACCCTGAAGTGAAGAGAGATTCATTGACTGGAGGTTTCAAAGCACTTAGACAGAAATAAACTTCACAATCACTATTCAGCTTCTGCTCTGTTAAGAGGCTATAAAACACTAATTTCCAGAGGGGACTGTTGAATGCCCCAAAACACCTCGTCAATTATGACTGTTTGCTGAATCACTGAGTGCTATTTGTGCAGCGTTTCAGTAGCTTCAGAGGTAAAAAACTATGTCAAGATCATCAGGATGTTTCAAAACCAAATGATGACTCTTGAGTTTGTATGCAGTGTAGGTGGCAGAGTACTGTGTAGTAATGTGCTGCTGTTGTTGGGTCTAAAATGTGAATCACCTTGCCCTCGGTTAAACCATAATACAACACATTTTGTATGTGTTTTTTAAATGTATTCATACAAGAGTAACCCAAAACCCAATGAGGAGGCTGTAGTCCTTTCATTCAAGTATGAATAACCACTTGACAATGATGAGAAAAATATCTTTTTTTTTTTGGTCTTTGAACACTGAAACATTTTAAGAAGTTTGACAAACAATGTTCCAGAAATGCATGAAGGATAGTATACCTTAACCTGAGTCCTCCATTGATTTTACACATTAAAGTCAGGTTACTAGTCACGGGCAGCACTACTCAGCGAGTAAAGACAGTTGTATAAAATTTTCTGTGGCTCTAGAGGAGCTTCTAAAGTCTGAAAAAATAACCCTGATGTCCTCACTTATCTCAGTTTAGGCTTGGAGACTACAAACAGAAAGGAAAGACACTATTGAGTTGCATTATGGGAAATATAGGATCCAGCATTTCTAACCCTGGAAATTCATAAAGTTGTGAAGTAGGAGCGCCCCTGGTTCCGCAAGTAAAAGCCCCATTCATTTTTCCCATAGAAAATGTTATGTGACTCACAGTTGGAGCACTTCTACGCCTTGGACGAACACAAAACTCTCCTTGTTGAATCTTCAGTACAAAAGATGAACAACTGTGTTAGAAAATATCTGGTCCTTTGATAATAAAGTCAAAGGCTCAAGCCTTCATATAAAAACTTCATTACTATGACTCCCAAGAAACGGCAAGAAGCCTCCAATCACCGAGCTTAAAAGTCTGCTGCGTGTGCCTCTAACGGCGGGTGGAAGCTAAAGATTGGCAAACCCAATTCACTTTTGAATTCTGGCTCAATTCAGCAACTATGATGTCATGTTTTGTTCACAATTTTAGTGACGAAGTGTTTTAATTAATTAATTTGCTCTGATCTGCTCTGAACGGCGGCTGAGGCTCATGGGTATTGTAGTATTTTGAGCTGTTTGCCGAAATGACAGACAAAACATGATTTCTCAGAAACACAAGTTGAAATAATCAAAATTGATGATGACTGATGATTCATAACATACACCTGTATGATTGTTACATTATCCGGGAGAGTCCTGTGTTTCTGTTCAGTAACATTGAGGAGATTGTTTAAAGAAAAATTGAAACTTCACAGCTTTATATCTAACACTAAATCTCTACTTCTTTGATACCACTCCTAATGAAACCTCTCACATTTTTCTGATTGATTATGTTATGAGAAAATCTATTTGCTTTTGATTATTGAGTTACAAGATACATATAAAGTAGCACCTTAGAACATTTTCAAAAGCTCTTGAAGCCATTTTGTTGTTTGCTGCCAAACTGCAAACTGCAGCCTTTTTTAAAAAAAAGTTCTATATTATGCTTAAAGATGCAGCGTCCAATAGTATAACATAGACATAACTTATCCCTGCTCACTTTTCCGAACTTAGTTTGCTGTTTTAAAACATCAATTGTGAGCTGGGAGGAAAAAATTGTAATTTGAGGGCACTATTGGTGATAAAACAAGGGGGTATCCCTTAAAAAAAAACCTGTTTTGTTAAATAAAATAATTTTGAATTACACATCCCTACTGATGCAGGACTACAGTAAAACACTGTGGTGTCACAGGATGGCAAATATGTCTAAAACTGATATTAAGTATGATCAACTCTGCTTGAGTATTTTAAAAAATAACTTGATTTTCAAGAGTGGCTTGTGGATTTGTATCCAGCAACATAATGTTTTCCATATATCAAATGTTGCCTTGTGTTATGGCATTAAGTTAAATTATCATCAGTGCAGAATGAATTGAAGAGGATTATGTCTCCAAATCATGAGCTTCTCCCGATGAACAGTTTGATCCTCCCTTCTCAGATCTGACAATATCTTTTCTTCATTGTTGACAGGAAACAGCAGTAATTGTCTGTCTTATTAACGTCTTAATGTCTTATTTTTAGCATTCACATCTGGGAGAGACATTTACCTCTGTATATTACTTTTGCTTTTGAGGGTGGATGTGACTGTGAGTTCAAATTCATCTGTGGTGTTTCAGTAATAAAACAGTGAGTCCTAATGACACAACTGTCGCTAAATGAAAGATTGTAGGGCAGCCACCTTTAGCAAGTTCGTGCACTTCTACTCACTCCCTCTCTGTTCTCATCTCGCTACCTCTCTCATACACACTCACATCAAAGGCCATAACACTGTTAGACATCATTAGATTCATGTATTCGTTTTCTGTTCGCCACTGAAATGTCAAGGCGCTTTTGCTCCAAAGACAGGAGAGAAAACTAGGAAGAGTGTTGATCCACAATCAAGGTGCTGCTTCTGTTATTCCACCTTTGCATTGCCCGATTGAGTCATGACAACCAGCAGCACAATGGCAGGAGTATAAAAGGAAGAACGGGTCCCTTGACACTTTTCAATAAGGCTGACAGTTTAGGTCAAGAAGAAGATGATGCAATCCCCTCATGGTGCTGTGGGAATGAAAGGGAGAAAGACACATAATCATCTCATCAAAGAAAGAGCTTGTCTTGGCCACAACTGGACATAATTAATGCACAGGCCCGGCTGTAAACACACTCTTAAGACTGAACGAAAAGGGTCGGCGTCCGCTGAGAGTTTCTTGGTGCTTCACTGCTGGCAGCAAATGAGAAAGTGCTGCCATATCTGAGCAAAACACACAACAAAATATTGTGGAGCTCATTTATAAAGCGATATACAAGCGAATTTACACAAGGAGAAACATTGCTGCTTCAAAACATGTTGCAAGAGGGTTTCAATTATTTAAGAAGTCCAACAGATCATCTTTTAATGTCTTAACACATATGAAAATATTCTATGAAGATATGACCACAAGGGACTGAGGACTGTAAACTATAAACATGTAGAAGCGCGATATGGAGCTCACTGCTTCCATGCTCTGAATCAACAGATACAAAAGACACACACAGATATGGAGACACATGCCAAGATTCAATTAACTGATACAGAATTAATGCTATCTACTTGATCTTGCTTTTCTCTGTTGAACTCCATTTGTGTTTTTAACATTTTGATCCCGTGTGAGCTGCCAAAAGAGCAAAAGGGTCTGTCTGGAATTAACTGAAACTAAGAAGCGGCGCTGGAAAGGTGGCAGCCTGAAAAGAGAGCACTTATCTAATCGGAGTAGCAGCTGGTTCCCGTCAAAGCGCATAAAAGGAGCGTGGGAAACTGCTTTACTTTTACATTTAGAGAAGCGAATGATAAGCACTCAGCATAAGCAGCCGCCACACCTGAATTCACAAACACACAAGATGCAGCTCTGATTTTGTTTTCATGTGTGGGAGGATAGGAGGAGCTGTGACTTCTGATAAGACTTACAGACCAATGGAAACAAGTGATGTAATTAAAAAGTATGATGTTATATATAAGTACATCCAACAAGACTGTATGAGTGGGTCTTATAGGACGGTGTATTGATTTCTGATATAGATTATTACTAACAAAATTCAAACTCTGGCTCCTTTCTCACCTCCGCACAGCTGGCCAATCACTGTGTGAAGTGGGTGTGTGTTTCGGAAAGTTACATAAATTGTCGGACACAGCCTTCTGTTTCTGCATTGCAGTACAATGTGTACTGCATGTAAGTGTACTAACGGAAGTATCCGAATTGAGACACAGCACAATAGTTTAGTGTGTTAGCATGCTAACATTAGCTAATTAGTACTAAACATACAGTATAGCTGAGGCTGATGGGAATGTCTTTATTTTGTATGTATTTAGTCAGAGATTAAAGTATTGAACAAATTTAAATTTTGACCTGATTATGGCACAATATGGAAGGTGAAGGGATCACCAAATCTATCACAGTTGTTGAGACATTTCACTCAAAACCATATCTACCTCATGGTGCTTGAGTAACAGTCAGGGGATCACTAAAATCAGTAGTGACAACATGAAATTTCATGGCAATCCATCCAATAGTTGTTGAGGTATTTCAATAAACTTGTGGACTGACCGACAGGCCAACACTGACATCCTAAAAAATCCAAAACAAAAGTACTCCAACAACATACATAGGGATACTACTTAACGGCCGCAGGATGCAGCACGGTCTACAGTGTATGACATACAGATGGTATAACAACTCTTCAGTGCATGTACTGTGTGATACAGATGTGTTTGCTGTTGATCAGCGTCTGTTACAGAGGACATCAAAGTGTTTTATCATGGAGGTAGATTGTATGATTGATTGTTTTCCCTGTGGGTTTAGTAGTTACAGCTTGAGGGTGGAACCATCTGTTTTCATCAAGCAAGATGGTTGTATAATCAATCCAAATCATAAAGTCTGTCTGCAAGAAAGATGAGTGTCTAATTCCCACTGAGACACTTTAGATCGAGCAGTTTGGCCAAATGAAATGTCGCTGTGAGGTCTGGTCGGTTTCTTACTGACAGACAGAGATGAATTACAATTTGAACAGAACAGAAAAGGTTGATAAACAGTCACTAACATCATTACATGATTTCTGGGCATTAAAACTCAGATTTCCAAACTAATGTGTCCTGGCTGAAAAGGTAACACTGGACAAAATGAAAAGACTTTGAGATATTTGAGATAGACTATACTGATGCCTGAGGGAGAATTAGGCTGCATTTGGGGCCACATTAAATGCTTTCTTCTGGTTATTGTCATCCTTTGAATAGAGGGAGAAATCCATTTACTGCACAAGTGGAAAATAGCAGACAAACAAAATAGGCTCCAGTTCCAGTGTGTATTAAAAAAGGACCATGTTTTCCCCCTTGTTTTTGTTTTTCTTCTCTTGCACAAAGGGTAGAATATTCAAACCTCCAGCATTAAATGTTTCCATCCACGAGTCATTGAGTCTGTACTGAATGTGAATGGACAGTTAACACAAATTATACAGTATATTTATCCTATAAATACAAGCTAATTCTCCTTCTTCCAGTTTTGATGCATTGATCTACAGATCAGTAATGTTTTTGTTGTAAAGGAATAGTTTGACATTTTGGAAAATAGGCTTATTTCTGGTGGAGAGTTAGATGAAAAGATTTATACCACTCTCATATCTGTTCGTTAAATATGAAGCTACAGCCAACAGCCAGTTAGCTTAGCTTAGCACAAAGACTGGAAACAGGGGGCAACAGCTAGCCTGGCTCTGTCCAAGGTAACAAAATCTGTGTACCACCACCTCTAAAGCTCAACACGTTATATCTTATTTGTTTAATCCATACAAAAACTGTGGAAAAAAAGTGTGGAAACAACAATTTGTCTTTGTGCTAAGCTAAGCTAATCGGCTGCTGGATGTAGCCTTATATATAACAGACAGACATGAGAGTGGTGTCTGTCTTCTCATCACGAGCATAAAGGTCATTAGAAAAGTCTTTTTAATTTGGTTTCTGAGAGTGTATATAAGACTTTTTTCCTAAAGCTGCAATAGCTTTTCAATTTTGCCTCAAGCCGACCCTTTATCTTTCCCTCCTTCCCGAGAGCCAGAAAAATGTAGTTATTGAATGTCAGACGTTTCATCACCGGAGGGCTCATTGATTGCAGCACACTGAGAGAAGACAACCTGCTTGTTTTGGATGTCAAATAAGGCCTCCTCTTCTTTGTCAACATAGAAAGGTCAGGTCAGGGTACACTGTCCTGGAGCTCAGTGTCTTGTTGAACCACACCTCAGCAGGTTGATCTCAGGTTGACCTTTAAACTGACGAACTCTCCATCATACTTTCGTTTACTGCCTCTTTCTGCTCGGTAATGATGCAGCAGCAGTTGAAGAAGTATTCAGATCCTTTACTTAAAGGTTGGGTGGGCAGTATTTTTCTGGGGTCATTGGCCAAAAATCCATAATAACTGTGCAGCATATAGTAATTCAAGTGGTCTGAGTGCAAACCTCTACTTCTGCCCCTCCTCTTGGCTCTGTTTTCAGGCTTCAGAAAATCTAGCCCGTGACGGGAGACTTTAGCCAATCACAGGTTATTTCAGAGAGACGGTGCGTTCGTATTGGCTAAGCTTTCGTATTGGCTAAGATTGCCAACACCTGCTTTGCCTACAGCAACACGTCCCGGCTCCACAGGGAGCTTCAGGCTCATTATGTTCGATGCCATGGCGCTCGTATTGACGTGGCAAAGAGGCTTGATGACAAACAGTGGGGAATAACTTTTGACGGGGGACAGTGGTGTGTGTGTGGTGTACTAGCCTCTCTTCTGCTGGACGGCGTTGCAGCTGCCTCTGAAGCCTGGGGCGCTCTGCTCTGCGATACGAGGCAGCAGAGAGAGAGGCGGAAGGTTTTGCATAGGTTGCACAGATTTTGCCTCCCCCAGCTTTAAGCTAAAGTACTAATACAATAATGTAAATAAATACTCCATGACAAGTAAAAGTCCTGCATAAAACTCTTTCTTAAGTAAAAGAACGTATCAGCAAAATGTACTTAAAGTATCAAAAGTAAAAGTACTCTCATATATTGTGACTGATATATTATTATATCTGACATTATTAGATTGTTAATACTGATGCATCAATGTTAGAGCAGCATTTTACTGTTGTAGCTGCTCCTAGTTTTAACTACTTTATATACAGTTAGCTAGTTTAGTCCAGTCAGTGGTTCCCAACCTTGGGGTCAGGCCCCTCCAAAGGGTCACAAGATAAATCTGAGGGGTTTTATGTTAATGTTTTATGTTATTGTTCTTTACTTTGTTTATTAAATTGCTGACGTTTAGTTTCTTTGTGCATAACAGATGAAGATTGAGATAATACATTTATCACATGACATTTCTCTCTCTGCATGTTAAACTTGTGTGCTGCTGCAGCCTTTATGTTAATCTGACAGCATTTCAGTGTCGCGTTGAAAGTGATATGTAAATGTTACTAGGTCCAACCTAGAAAGATTGCTGTTGTGACTCTTACATAAAAGTGACCAGGGTTCTTATTCAGACATGATACCGACATGTTAAATTGCCATCAGACTAATGTTAAGCGGTTCATGTCTGAAAGGGGCTATAAAATCTTAATCTGAAAAGTAACTAGTAACTGTAGCTGTCAGAAAAATTTAGTGGGGTAAAAAGAACAATATTTCCCTCTGAAATGTAGTGAATTACAAGTAAAAAGTATAAAAAGTACAGAACTTGTGTAAATGCACTTTGTTACTTTCCACCCCTGTGAAGAGGTAAATGTTAAACCTAAAGATTAAAAACTAACCGATGGATTGCCAAGGCCTTGGAGGCCATTAGACAGCTAAAAGGGAGAGAGCAGAGATCTCATTAAGAAGATCCTCTTTTTGTTTTGGCTCGGCGTTCACCCACACCTCATCATTCACGTCTGACTCATCAAAGTTTATGCAGAACTATAACAAATGGCTAAATAGCTAAAAAGTCAAAGAGCCTCTCCCACTCTGAGACATGATGCTTTATGTGTTGTGGGGATGCTCGCTGGTGTCGGATGAGTCCTCAACCGCCTGGCATTAAATTTAATAATCTCTCACGTACACTCGGCATGCCAATCGCTCTCTCTTTTGAGGACGCCAATTTAATTAGAAAAACATTACATCTGGCAATGAACCCAAGGTGGAAACAAAGAATCTAGCATCCGCATTAGCCGGCTGAAAAGGCATTCAGAGGTTGTTTCATTGTGGCAGTTTCATTGACTCCCATTTTTTTCCTTTAGGGAACCAGATTGCCATTTACAGCATTGCTATTTGTAACGATGAAGGCAGGCAGGAAGGATGTGGGCACTGTTCATGACCTTTCTGATGCTGTAGGAGTCCGTTCCCTGAGGTGTTGTACCGCTCTACACATGGGTGGTACATGATATGATAAAGAGTGTAATACAAAAGCTATAGTAATGATAATCTTCTGCTGGCTCCAGACTGAAGAATTAGATGGATAACTTTGATTTTACCTGGCCAGTTGACAGCTGAGGTCTGTTTCGCTGTGAGTTCCTGGAATCAGTTCCAGCAGATCAGTTTTAGATATTGCCAGGGGTAATGAAGAGTCAGGAGCAGCCACAGCTACTACAGCTACTTACATATTATGCCTTCGATACACATATGTATGTATATGCGTATATGCATCTTCCTACAATGCCAAAGCAACACTCTTTCACTGCTTATGGGAATGTAATGTGATCAAAGTTTTTGGAAGGAGGTTCTTGACATGGTTAACCAGATAACAAAACTGAAAATCCCTTGTTTGCCAAAGTTGTGCATCCTGGGTATTTATCCAAGTGATTTTATTACTAAGAAGAGTGACCCTGCGCTAATAGTCTTTTACAAGCAAAGAGAGCAATAGCTATAGGATGGAAAAATGTGAACAAACCAAGTCTGAATCAATATGTTAAGGATCTTGCTGCTATGGAAAAACTAACATACATTACTAAAGGAAAGCTGGGAGTTTTTAAAAATATCAGGGGGAGCTTCATGGAGTTTTTGAAACAAAATGTTGGTAAGGATCATTAAAGCCAAAAACTGGGGTGGGGGCGGGGTAACTAGAATAAGATTATCAAATGTAGTAGCCCATGTGATCTTCAAAATGTCTGTACATTGTAATTACTGTAACATCTGTATATTCACCTCTGTTTTAATTACTATGTTTTTATTTACTTGCCTATTCATTTGATGTTATACTGTATTTGCTGCCAAGACTGGCCATTTTATCAATGTGTAATGTTTGTTATAATTGAAAAACACCAATAAAAATATTGTTAAAAAAAATGATTTTTTTGATTCATTATTGCAATGACAATAAAGCCGAACCTTGAATGTTGAACCTTGAAGGTAACCAGCTTCACTGTGGAAAACTAGATCTGATGGAAAAAGGCAGATTATTGACTGCTTTATTAAATCAATGTGAGTTTGTTTGGCTGCACTGTAAACTGATACACCAGCTGCTCTTTTGACGTATGTACACTGAATGTGCAAAATATGCATCAGGAGGCCCTATGATATCTCTTTATATATAAACAAGAAGCAAAACGTCTCTCTTTGTGTGCAGGATACACTTTCTATAACTGTCTGTGTTCACCACAGTGGACACCCTTATGTAATGTGAATTTTATGTGAAATGTGGAATGAATCTTCATCTGGCAGACCACACACACACACACACACACACACACACATACACACACACACACACACACTGTTGCAGCAACAGATGGGCTGATCATCCCTGTTGTCATGGCCCTTTTAATGACAGCGAAGGCCTCCTTTGTAGCCTTGAAGGAAGAGAAATCCTTTATAGCAGAGAACGGTCTGTTTATAAAAGCATGAGAGAAGTGATAAAAGTGTGATAGAGCGAGGGCGACTTCGGCACATAACTATCTATTGATCTGTTGCTCTATCCATTCATCTAAAAGTAAAATGTTGAAGACACATGTGCTTTACGAGACCCATGGCACCAATCAGATCTGTAGCAACAAAGCAGGAGCAACAGCAGTCGACAGGCTGTAAAGTACTTGACGTAAATTTAAATAAATATTTATCACCAGCGCTGAAAACTATTTCAACCAGATTGTCGGCAATCTCATGAACATTTGACGTGCAGATGATATCTTTATTGCTTTTTTAAATTGCTTTTTCAAGAACCAAATTATAAAAATCAGCCGTGACAACAGACAGAACAAAGAACAGACAGAGTAGACAGAAGATATTGCATGATATTACATTATAACAACAGTCTGAAATCTGTCTGATTTTGGAAGACTTGTCCTCATAGCAGCTTGGAAAGACACCTTTTTCATTTGGTTCCTCTTAAAGTGAGAATTATCATCAAGTAAGACATAAACACAGACTTAAACTAAATGCATCTGGATGTTGAAACTGTTTTAGAGACGTGTTGATTCAACTTTAAGATCATTTTGGAGGCAGCAGTTTGTGGTGCTCTTGAATTGTATTACTCAGAGAGATGCTTCTGTTATTTAGCCGGTCTTCATTGATATAAATGGGGTACAGTTGGCTCAACACCTCTCTAAAACAGTTTTAACAAAAACTGAACATTATAGCCTTCACAAAGGGAGGATTTGTTGCAGGACTGTTGTATTAGACTGCATTAGTTAAACTAATAAACTGGCAGCTGAGTGTAATTAAAAACAGTAAGGCTGGATAACATGCTGCCTCATTTCCTGTGAATCCCTCATGCGTATGAAGGCAATTTGAATCCAGCACAGGAACGGTGGACTCTGCCACTGTCAATGAAAACTAATTTGTGTCCAGGAACGAGTCCTAAAACCCGGAAATGAGTTAGCATGTTAGCATGTTAGCTCCTCCTGTTCCCTCGCCTGGAAGTCAGTGGGTTTCTTGAATGGGTTTTTGGTTCAATGCCTGAAATAAGGTCTGTGGTTAACACAAGCTGAAGAGATTTTCACGTTTTGTTCTGCGACATATAACACGTCAGTAAATACTCCACTCGTGAGTTTTGAAGCTTTTCCGTGTCTTAAAAAAGGCGGTTGCTAACAAGTGTCTAAATGAGACTACAGAGGTTGTCGGGGACATTAAACGTCATCACGCCGAACACAGAAACTCATCTACTCACTCGTCCGCCTTTACAGCCTCGTTGGGTTTATACTGCAAACTGTTCTAACTCAAACTTTCCCAAAGGCTTCTGTAGAAGAGGTCAGCGCTGGAAGCTCAGTGGTGGAGACGCTGAAGTCATGTGACCGTGGTGTAGCTGGTTTATAGCCTAACGTTAGCTTTTTACTTCTGCAGATTACATTTACGCTTCAAAAATCATAAAAGTGATGTTCATTTGTGAAGACTATCTTGCTGAACAAAACGTGTAAGTATCATAAACTTTTGTTTGATTTCTGCAGTAATCCAAAATCCAGTGGAAGAATCCCATTGGCTTTTTGTCGAGGGAATCAGGGCGATGCTAACTTCAGGGTTGGACTACAAAAATTAGAGAGGTAATTAATGAAGAAAGAAAAAATGTAAAAATGATCCTACTGCAGACCATAAATATAGCATTATAAGGAGGGATTATAACTTTAAGTGCAGCTTTAATAAAGTGCTTGACACATGTCTGACTGTCTATACAGTAACATTAATGTTCTAAGTGGAACCACTCCAGCCTTTAATGGTTCGTCAGGCTTGTCACAGAACACACACACACACACACACACACACACAGACTGTGCACACACTGGGGAATGAGCCTCACACACACACACACACACACACACACTATAGGATTTTAACACCTCCTACTTGACTCCGTGCAGCAGGCAGAGCTGTTACCTAGTTACAAGCAAGAGACGGTGCGACCTGCGCGCAGTTCTGGTGTTGCGCTGGTGACTTTCAGTGCATCAGTCGCTCCGGGAACAGACGGAGGAAAAACTCACCGAGACACACACCGGAGGACCGGAGCGGGCTGCTTCACGCCGGAGGATGAAAATAAAACACATCCCGACTGCTGACAGGGAATAAACGAAGTGCAGCTGCTCTTCTCGCGTTGTTTCATCAGTAAATCCTAATTCACCCAGACGAGACCGGACTCGTGAAAATCGCGGTTTGAAAAGTCTCAGTTTAAAGGTAAGTTTAAAGAGTAAATGTGTTCAGTGATATTTCTGGGCTGTCCAGTCAGTTGGACGTATGCTGAAATTGAGTGTGAAGCAGCAGTGAGTGAGTGGTTGTTGTTGTGGACTGACTGTCAAGAGTCCGTGTGTTTCACCTCATCTGAGATGTTTCTGACAGCAACAAAACCAGGAATCCAACCAGCCTTAAATACTTAGCCGACTACCAGAGGGGGTGTAGAAGAATGAGTATGAAAAATGTACATTATTAATAGTTAGCCTACATTATTTATTCAGTGTAATAAATGAATGCCAAATAAACTACTTTAAATATTCTAATATCAAATAATAGCTCCAAACAGTCTACAGCCATGGACAGATTATGAGACTTATGATTATGGGACCCTGGGCACTGACATGTACAAGAACCCCCCCACCCCCCACCCTCCAATATAGGAGCAAGACCCCCAGACTGAAAGGAAAACAAACCACAGGGCCACTTTCTCTTTGTGGTTGTTTTGAGTCTCATTTGTGTTGTTTTGCATCTTTTGTAGTCGTTTTGCGTCTCTTTGCGGTTGTTTTTTGCGTCTCTTTGGATGCTTTGCTGCTTTTTGTGGTTGTCTTGCATCTCTTTGTGGTTGTCTTGCATCTCTTTGTGCTCGTTTTGCGTCTCTTTGTAATCATTTTATGTTTCTTTATGCTCATTTCTTTGTAGTCGTTTTGTGTCTCTTTGTAGTCTTTTTGCGTTTCTGTGGTAGTTTTGCATCTTTTTGTGGTTGTTTTGCATCTCTTTGTAGTGATTTTGTGTTTCTTTGTAGTCTCTTTGTAGCCAGTTTGTTTCTCTTTGTGATCGTTTTGCATTTCTGTGGTTTTCCGTCTGTGTTTTTTTGCGTGTCTTTACTTGAACGGCAAAGCAGAAAGTTTCTGTTGTCCTGATGTTTTTTATAAAGTAAGCTGTCAAAAACTGAGTTAATTAAAAAGGTCTTAGGACCTAATGTAAAATGTAGCTTTGATTAATAAGCACTTTAATGTATTTTAAAGGGGGTTTGGCATCAAAGAAAAGATAAATGAATTCAAATCTAAGATTAGCAGCCTGTCTCTCTCAATAAAGTAGATATCTGTAGTAATATGTGCTGCATTAAGAGAGACAGACTAATGGATATTTCCATATGAGTAAAATTCACCTCACTGTCAAAACAAAATTAAGAAACTGGCACATTAACCTAATCTCTGTGTGTGTGTGTGTCTGTGTGTGTGTGTGTGGGTGTTAGAGAGAGAGAGAGAGAGAGAGAGAGAGAGACACTGAGCATGTGTGTAGGCATGCATATATTATGGCAACACTTTATGTCCCCCCTGTTTAATATTCATAAGCATTATATTAACATTTAACAAATATAAACAGATTTAACACACTATAATGTAGTTATAAATAGGATGACTTAAAGTGTTACCTATACTACTACAAAATAAAGGAAGTAGATAATTAATTATGGCAAGTTAATGATTTCCAGTGAGCAGATAAGGCTTTAGTCTTAGTGTTTAGTGAATATATTTTAATCTGCATCCTGTTCCTGTCTGCCTCTCTGATCTTCTTCTTGTGCTGCCGTGATGCTAAATTTACCACCTGGGATCAATAAAGTTTGATCTTATCTTATCGTGTAAAATAACAATTATAATATCATAATGACTTTTAACTCTTGCACAGACACAACTCACCAAAAACATACGACGAAATATGATATAAAATGAAAACCAAAGAAATACAGAGCAGGAATGCGTGGAAAGCGCATGTGTTGTCACCCTGATGAAGATGTTTTCTTAATTTGGTTGTGTTTTGTCTGTTTGCATTTGTTTTCTTAAGCTGCGGTGCGTTGAGCTCTCAGGGCCACCGTAGTTTATGACAGTGTGAGTTTTATTTACCAGCTGACATGATTTGTTCTGTTCAGTTCAAAGGAGCAAAACAACATCACGTCTCCTCCATGTGGAGCCACATGTGTTGTAAAATGCTGCATCTTTATGCTGCATTTTATTTTTTATTTTTTTAATTATATGATAAGTATGATATGAAAGCAAAGATTCAGCCTGTGATCCTGGAATATGAAATTATAATGAATTCACACACTAATAGCAAAATTATGCCATCATCTGTCCATCCACAAAGTGAATCAGACACAAATTTAAACACGCACACACACACACACACACACACTGTCACCACAGGTGGGAAGTTAATCAACACAGCCCACAGCATAATTTCAGGCAAAATTGCTTTTTAAGAGGTCAGAAAGGCAGAAACGCAGGTAAATCTCACAATCTGGTGCCTTGTCAAAGTGTTTAGGAATAAAAAACGTTACTATATCTAACTACACTTAAACAGGTTGAGGTGTTCTTTCCTCTTTAGCCCTTTTCAGACATAAAATGTGTAAATTTACCAGCTTCATCAAGCTGGGAAAAATGTTTGGCTCATTTACACTCTTTCATAGTTTACTAAACTGATTTTCTTTGAGCGTAACAGATAATACTCAGCTGATAACTCATTATACATCTCTCAGGTGAACAAGACGTGTTTAATCTCACTCTTTGTTCACGTTTCACCTTGTGCTGCTGCAGCCTTTATGTTAATCATTCAATTCAGACTCGTGCCATGTTGAAAGTGATGCAGGTCCAACCTCGTCAGATTGCCTTTGTGATTTTGTGCCTAAAAGTAACTCCGGCGTTCATTCAGACATGAGACTGCCGTCACATTCGTGTAAAGAGGTGCATGTCTGAAAGAGGCTTTTGTTGTTCATCGCGTCTTAAAAATGAAGCTGGAAAAGGTCACACAGGATATTTCCCTCCTGCTCTGATGTTTTTCTTCCTTCAGCCCTTGAGATTGGCATCTACCTCACTCTTCCTCTCTCTCCACCAAATGAGCTCTGGTTCTTGAAGCGGTTCCATTCAGGGTTCTTGGAACCTTGGAGCTATCTAGAGAACCGGCCTGCGTTTCCACCAGTTTTGAGCAGAACCATTGTAATCAAGGATGCGTCATCAATGGAGGGCGTTGCACAATGGAAGTAAACAGTAGGAGCAAGATGGCAGATCACATTGATTACCTGCGAGCTTTTGTTCTGTTGTTACAGATATTTGTTTTTGGACCAACTATTAATGAGAAGAAGACGTAGCAGACTGTTACCATAGTAGACCAGAGACCAGCGTTGCCTTCTCCATCCTCTCTTTCCAACCTGTAGAACAGGACACGCCCACTGATGAGGTCGCGGTTCGCACTTCAGGTCGAGGAAAACCTGCTATTTTTTGGTTCCAGCTGGGAACCAACTTTTTCGGGTTCCGAACCAATTTATTTTTGGTCGAAATACTCCGAACGGTTTAAAATTAGGTGCGAGAACCAGAACGGAATAGAAAACCTGTACAAGACAGAAAAAGGCCAGCAAAGCTTACAACTAAAGCCAGAATTGGATGCCAGGCTGTGTGTGAATTCACTGGGTTCATTAAGTCCCTCTGACTCACCGAGCCCAGAGGAGACGTCTTCTTCACTCCTCTGAAGCCTCAGAATCAACGAATGAATGCAGTTTTTAATCAATTAATTATAATTTATTTTAAGTATGTCCAGCTTGCATGGGCCTACAAGACACCATCACTTACAAGCAAGGACCAGAAGTCCTAAAATAGAGAAGCAACTTTAACCATCTTTCAATATCAGATCTTCAGACCATCATTGTCAAATAATCATAAATCACTGATAAGAACATGTACTATATAATACTGGAGAAATCAGGATACATGCTGATTAAATAATCCATCTTGCATTCTCTTTTCTTAAGTAAGCAAACTTAAACACATCCAAGTTTTACTCATCTGAACACCAGAACATTTCTTGGTTTTAAGCTTATGCCTAAATTAGCTTCCTTCATCTGTAGAGCTAAGTCATTCACAAATATTGCAAGAAGAGTTGGAGAGAGGATATCACCTGTCTTACTCCAAAAGGCAGAACAGCACCCTCAGGATTTTCTCATTGAAGTCTCTCTGAACACTCGTCCTCTGACTGTGCGCCCACCACAGTCCAGAAGAGAGAAGATCTGAGTTGATAAAAACTGGTGATACACTCGTCTGAGTCCCCTTCAGTTATTACCGTGCGCTCAAAGCAATGAGTTTAACGAGCAGCAGCAAGAGTACAAACCCACGCCCGGGCCCCTCTCCTGGTCACGACAGGTGACGGAATTGTTGTTTATCCTCGGCAGAGTTGTTGTTGAGGGTCATGTGCTGTTCATATGAAAACACCATTGCTAAACTTTGTAAAAAAACAGCAAACAAAGCGTGATTCAGCTGAGCTTATGTTCATTTTGATGTGTGAAGGACAACACGTGTTGTGAAACGTGTCGGCGGTGCAGCTTTGAACAACACAGGACAAAGTGCAGATGGATACAGGTACAGAGAAGAGGACAGAGTCCCCAACTACAGCAAATATTTTGGTTTTGGGTTTCATGATAGAGATGAATATAATAACAATATATTTTTGTACCAGCTTTAAAAGAATAATTAAGCTGCAAAAACGTTTAAACAATAAAATGAAATGCACAAAGATAATGAGATTTCATTGCAGGATATTCAGACAACAGAATAGTTAAATATTTTGGGAAATATGTGTCTTTGCTTTGACTTAAAACTCCGACACATCTGTGCTGTTCTCACTGCTGATTTTCTGAAAGCAACATCAGACATGTTGAAAACCATCTCCTTCCATTTTACTGAAGGAGATGGTCAAAATATTTCTAACACGACTTTCTTTTGAAATGGTGCTCGTGATGCTTTTATAGTGATATGAGATTGAAATGAAAGGCTCTGTATGACTGTATGGGTGCATCACTGTAAACTTCAAACATAATGTTACTACATGTTTCATGGATGTTTCTTTACCTTTTAATGGACCTGCAAATGCTTGCACCACCAGTGACAATAAATGAATACTAATATTTTCCATAATATTGAACAATAGAAGAATTAGAGTTGTAAGTAACCTCACTTGTAAAGATCCTGTAGAACCTGTTATATGCTGAAAATAAAGGCTGTTAAAATAAAGGTTATAATCTAAAACCTTTAAGATTTTGTCAATTTCTAACAGACGACTAGACGTCTTTTCTGTTCTGTGCTGTTATCAGCTGCTCCAACAACAAACTGAGACTTTGGGAAAAAAGTAAAAGCCACGAGCCTCTGCTCCATGAAATCAATTTTCTTTTCATAAATCTCATATCCTCATGTTTCGATTGCATTCGGATCGTCATGCCGACCCTGACACTGGCCAGGGTCGGACCTGCTTCACGGAGCCGATGGCGAAATCTTTAGCTAGCTCTCTCTGGTACTCTCTTATGTTTCCTGGCTGAAATTCCACTTATACAGCATCATGTGTTTTTATCGATGCATTTCTGCTGATTACAATGACAGAAATTATGGAGTTTGTTGATTTAAATCAAAAGCTAGCAAGTGTGCTGGGTTTAACGTTAGTTAGCTTACTTAAAAGTGCAACACATAAATCAGATCCGTCTGTAGTCAGGGAGGAACCTTCAGTCTACTGGACGCCATGATTGGCCAGTATGTGATAATACATGAGGTGTCCTGATGTTTAACCAGATGCGCCACATGGTTTGTTACACAGAACCATCTGAGAAGTCGTCCCTGGAAACTGTTTGGAAAAGGGCAGGCACTTTCAAAAAATACTTGGCAGGTGATTGGATGAACCATCTGTCTATCACGGTCTAACTTCAACCAATCAGATGTGACGTAGTAGGAGAGCCGAAGCCAGTCGAGTCGGAAGAAGAGCGAAAACATATTTTCCATCAAGAAAAGCCTTCAGTGCCGTTCTTTGCTCTTCTTTCAATGAAGAAATGCTCTCCAGTTCTGATACAACAGATGCTATAGCAGCAGCTACGCTAACCTCTTTAGGAGACAGTGAAAAAGGTGAAAGTGCACTGATGGTTTCCTCTTCAAAGTCTATTACTGTCTATATCAGGACACCTCAGAGTACGTGTTTGCATGGCCACTAAGCAAAGACAAAAAGGCTGCTTAAATGATCATTTTTAAAGTAAGATTTAAATGTTAATGTGGTGTGAAGCATCTGTATTGTTGCTATGGTTACTGCCAGATTAATCTACCTTTCACACAGTTTAAAACTGTTAATTTACCTGTTGAATCTATGTTTGAGGTATTAATATACGACAGAAAGGACACAAATAAGGAGTATTTTCCAATATTATTCCAATAGAAAAATACTCAGCATCTTATACACTTTTAAATACACGACGATAACTTAAAGGCTAACATGAAGGCCGTATCTTATTCCATACTGGGTAAACAGCTTATTTATTACAGCATTTATCTACATTGCTCATAACCTTCATTCTTTGTTGTAAACCACAATAATAATTTTCCATTCTCCTCCTCTCAGGTCTGCTCAGGACTGTTTAGTTAACCACTTGGCAAACCGCTGAACATTCAGTCTCGGCTTTAAGAGGAGAAAATACAAAAGAAACCTGAGCAAATATGCTATTCAAACAGCTCCACCAGCGTCCTTAACCATGACCCTGACCTGCGTTCCCACGGCCAGTCTGAGTCCTGTCAGTACTGAACACTCAATCAGTCCAGTATGAATTGCTTTATGAAGCAAATTTGAACACTGGATTAAATTTAGCTTTGATCGACCTCTCAAGTCACGGACAGCGTTCACTCTGCGTCACAGGAAATATAAAACAATGATAAACAGCGTAAAGCAAGGGAGGAAGGTCT
Organism: Macquaria ambigua; assembly: GCA_008360985.2. Classification (NCBI taxonomy): domain Eukaryota; kingdom Metazoa; phylum Chordata; class Actinopteri; order Centrarchiformes; family Percichthyidae; genus Macquaria; species Macquaria ambigua. The sequence goes on from VMKM01000082.1 coordinate 646,463, forward strand.
TTTTAAAACCCTACTTTTGTCCAACCCCCTTATACAGATTCAGTTTTATTTTCTTCTCACTGTGCAGGTACCGTGAGTCAGATGAGAGAAAAATGTTGCTATGTTCATCTTTATTGATTTTAGTCCTGTGCGTTCTGAGCAATCAAATCTGATTTTTCTGACCACGGAGCAACATTATCATTCATGTGAAGTCGTGTTTGTGTCCAATATTTTCTCTCTTTTAGCTCTGTTTTTGGTCTCCAACTCCTGAGAGAAACATCTGGCTCTTTAGCTGCTAAATGCTCCACTGTGTCTGTCTGCTGTTTGGTGCTGGGCAGCTAGTGGAGAGTGGGTTTTTAGACAGCTGCATGCTGCTGCTGAAAACGACACTATATATATAAATATATATCCAAATTTAGCTCAAACTGGCAAAAGAAATACAAAGTATTGTGTGTTTTCATCCCCTACTGCAAATATTAGCAGTTGGTTGCAGAAGAAGAACACACAACGAGATGATGTCATTAAAAGAGCTCCAGTCAAACCTCAAATGATGAAAAATGTGATGAAAATAAGACATTTGTGTTTGTTTCATGTGTTTAAAGGTGGGGTAGGCAGTATTTTTGGGCTTCATTAGGAAAAAATTCCATAATAACTGTTCAGCATATTGTAATTCAAGTGGTCTGAGAGAAAACTAGACTTCTGCCCGTCCTCTTGGCTGTTTTCAGCCCGCGATGGGAGACTTTGGCCAATCACAGGTCAGAGAGAGGGCGCGTTCCTGTTGGCTGTTCTACAAATGCAGATGCATGTGCACATCCCTTCAGATGGTGAAAGCCTGATTCAATAGCAGAAAATCCTGCAACTTGTGATCAATTTCCAACACCTCCTTTGCCTACAGCAACACGTCCCGGCTCCACAGGGAGCTTTGGCCTCATTATGTTTGATGCCATGGCGCTCGTAACGACGAGTGGCAAAGAGGCTTGATGACAAACAGTGGGGAATAACTTTAGAAGGGGGACAGTGGTGTGTGTGTGGTGTACTAGCCTCTCTTCCCGCTGCTGGACGGCGTTGCAGCTGCCTCTGAAGCCTGGGGCGCTCTGCTCTGCGGCCGCGAAGCGCTGGAGGGGCGTCTTTGAGAAGACAAGTCGCGCCGAGAGGGACCAGGGTCTCGGTGAGGTTCATGCCGTGGAGAGCGAGCCCTACGAGGTTTCACAGGAGAACCGACTCCTTCTTAGCAGAGTCATACGAGGCAGCAGAGAGAGGCTTTTTTACAGGTTTTGCCTACTGCAGCTTTAATTTTCTGTCAGTCGACTAATCATTTGATCGACTAATCATTTCAGGTCTAATCTTATATACTGTTGGGTAGTTTAATCTTTAACAAAGCATCATATTTTTTAAGCTCTTCATATGTTTTGTATGCTAAAATCTTAATCTGTAAAGTAACTAAAGCTGTCAGTAGTAGAAAGTGGCATGAAAAGAAAAGGCTGAAGTAAAGTACCTGCAATTTGTACTTACAAGTTACAATCACAGTCAATGTCAGTGTTCTCTGAATGCATGTGTTGATCCGTGCTACATGGCTGTCAGGATGACGCAGCTCCTCCCTGAAATACTCTGAACCTTTCAAGCGCTCCGGCTGTCAGAGACTCTGACCTTTGTGATGGATGCTCGGCTCGGTGGTGCAGCAGCGCTTGACAGCTAAGATGTTGGCATTTCCGCTCCTGCAGAGAGCTGCAGTAACACCTGTGTGAGATACAAACATTTCCTCACCTGTATTCACCTCCACCTTATCAGCAACATCATTCTGCTGGTGTTATGTTAATATATTTAAATTGTGTTGGCAGACAACCTTATTGGTAACACTTTACTTTAACCCCCAAAGCATCTATAAGCAGTATAGAAACAGTTAATAAATGGTTGATAACACACTATAATGTAGTTGTTTGCAGCTATAAGGACATTTTGAAGTGTTTATTTATGTACAGTAAGATATTTTATATTATTACAACTGTGTTTTACTATATTGTAATCTACCTAAATAAACAAAAAATCAAATTCACACGGTTAAAAATGGATATGATATGAAAAAATATTATAAAACAGAGATTAAAGTCTTTTTTAAATATGCTTCGAAGGACTTTAAGGAAAAGGAAATCTTAACCAAAGTTAACTGGTTGAAAATTGAATTGTTTTTACACCAGCATCCACTTGATAGCACATTAATAAACACTTATATCTGCTTATAACCACATTATAGGGTGTTATAAACTGGGGTGGCTACCCCACGATTGAATTAGCTACATAACGTTAGCTACAAGAGCTGTATGGGTAGTCATCTAATGGTAAGTTAGCAAGTTAATGTTACGTTAGGTAAATGTCCATGAACATGATTTCTGTCTGTGTCACATCAGATAGATTTTCATCTGCAGTGGTGGCTGTTTAACAATGAAGACAACAACTCCCATGAGCCCACGCTACTTCATGATGTCATCAAACTACGTCTTTTGTTATTGTTTTGATTGAGAGACCACCGAGTGGCAGAAATGACACACTGTGCGTTTAAGAAATGAAGAAAGCAGCTCTAAGTGTTCAAAATTAAAAAGAAAACAAACAAGCAAAATCTAATGAAAGATTTTAAACCATTTAAACCACTACACTTAAACAATCCCAAAAAATAAATAAGCAAAAATAGTGAAGTTAAAGCTGCTCAAAATAGCAAAAACGAGTTATGGAAAGAAAAAAAGGTGCAGGATCAACCTTTGTCTGTACGCTGCAGCTGTGTGAAGCCACATTAGCAAGTAAGTGTCTGAAGCGTCACACCTTTTTAATTATTTTACGTATCCATTTACATCCACTTATCCGTTTTCATTCCAGGAAGTGAAACCGTGCAGAGACCGTGCGTGTGCAGCTTGGAGATGTTGCTGAGTGCTTTTAAGGGTGAGATTAGGTTGCTTCAAACAAAGTTACGTACTCTGCATCGGTCTCTCTGTTCTTATGCTTGTTGTTCTTCTGCAGTTCAAGGCTTCATGATTTACTTGGAAATAAAATAAAAAGGTACAAAGTTCAAATCAAAGTGCATGCAGAATGCAAATACAATTGTGTAAAGACAAAGAGAGGAAATCAGATGGAATAACGTGAGAATAGACCGATATTTGATTCTGTATCAGAAGTTGATAACCCCCCAACACAAACACAGTTGATTCAGCAGACCTTAGCAGTTTTTTACATGTGGTTTGATGTTTATGTGGCTCTTGCATTGATAATTTCTTCGAACAGAGTGGATTGTTGGACGTAGAAACAGTCTGACGTTAGTGAAGTCTGGTTTCACGTCTCTCCTACCGACAGTCGTTGTTAGTTTCTTTTAACCAACTTTTGCCAAGTCGTCTTGGTCGAGGTGGAAAATCAGAAAATGCTCAGTTGGATCCTTTTGGAAGCCAGTGACAAAACTATTTTGTCATTAAGGTTTGAAAAATTGTCCTGTACGTGACCCCAAAACACACTTTTGTGTAAAAGAAAACCTCTGTGTGATGACAAGTAATAACAACTAATATAACTTTAAGTAGTTTTTTTAAATATTAGGTTTCCTGTTCTGTTATGACAGTAGTACATTTGTGACAGGCGTACACACAAATGTGTTTTGTTTATTTTTCAATGAGATAGAAGGAGTAGATGTAATTTTAAGACTTTTTAACTTTGTAATAACATTTTTTTGTAAAATAAAACAAGCTGGGTATTTTTATTTGTCCTAAAACATGTCTGAAAGGGGTCTTTAAATTTAATTTACTTATTATATTGAAACCTTATTTTGAGGACATGTTTTGCATGTATTCGCAAAAAAACATTTGTGTAAAAGAAAAGCATTTTGGTTACAACATATGTGATTTTTATAGTGCATCAGTTCATGTTACTGTACTTAAACGTTCAACTGGTAATGTCTCAAAGAACAAATTGTCCTAAATTCTTTAATAATTATTCTTTCTTCTTCACATTGTACACAACTTCAAAAGAAATAATGAGAAGTTGTCGTTGTATAAATCAGATATGTAGAGTTTTTGGAGGGAATTTAAACTCTAAATTGTGTTTTTATCAGAAATATTATTTTGTCTACTCTAATCAACAGTGAGCTCATTTGAAATAGCACCTTACTGTAGGTCACAAATGGGTTTGTTTAAACAATAAAACACTATGGTGTTAATTATTCCACTAAGATCAGAACTTGCTGTGAAAAAATGTACTTCCCGTTTGTAATTTGTGTCTCGGTCACTTCCAAGAAACCAAAAATAACCGGCACACCTTCATGTTTCAGATAAGGCAGCTTTCACCTTCAGCAGCTCTGATAGCTGCAGGTTTGTTTTACCACATGACGGCACTTCTGGTTAAAAAAAAAAGAAATAGAAATCTGCTGCTACTTATAGTTTGTTTGATTAGTCCAAGATTGTTTGAAGGAACAGAAACACCCATTTCAGTCCAGTTTAAAACGACAGCAAACACTCGTGTTGCAGCTCCTTTGTCAGAAATACAACAGAGCAACAGCTGGTGCATCTGCAGCCAAACAAATTCACATTGTCTTAATAAAAATAAATAAATATTTAAAACTGATCAGATGTTAAAAAAGACTGAAAATGGCTGTGTCCTGTTTTGTAGATCTATGCTAACCTCTGCGTTTCCTGTGACACAATAAAAGCCAGCCAGTGTTTTGCCAGTTGAAGTCTTTTATTGTGAAACAGCGGCAGCAGGAAATGTTGGGTTTGCGTTAGCAGCAGCTTAATCCAGCTCTGATAAGGTGTAAAGAGAGTGAACAGTAAACAGTGAGGCTGCTATCGATGAGAAATAATTACGCTGGATTGTTTTCTGTGAATCCCTCCTGTGTGTGTGTGTGTGTGTGTGTGTGTGTGTGTGTGTGCAATTTGGATCCAGCATGGGAACAATGAAAACACCTTTATCCAACTACTGAACGTAAATACATCGAATGGCTATTACTGAAATACAGTCATATCAAAAATGTGGTTTGATGTCATTAAACTTTAAAGTAGACGCCTTTCCTTCGGTGTTGTCTCCTGGACATTACAAAATTATTTTCCCAATTACGTTGGGCTGACAAACCTAATTGCTTTTTTTAAGTGCTTTGTTTATCTACCGCACCAGAGTCACAGGGAGGTGGTCGAGGTGGACTGACAGCAGGGACCAGGGTTTAGGGCTGCAACTAATGATTATTTTCATTATTGATTAGTCAATTAATCGTTTAGTCTATAAAATGTAAAAAAAATGTTAAAAATGCTCCAGTCACAATTCACAATTTCCCAGAGTCCAAAGTGACAACTTCAGATTGCTTCTTTTGTCCGAAACCCAAAGACTGTTTACTGTCAGAAATGACAAAGAAAAGCAGCAAATCCTCACATTTAAGAAGCTGGAACCAGAGAATGTTTGACATTTTTGCTTAAAAAATGACTGAAACGATGAATCAATTACCAAAATAGTTAGCAATTAATATTCTTTCAATTGACTAATTGATTAATCAGCTAAATTTTGCAGCTCTACTGGGGTTCATGTCCCGTCTGTGGTTAGGGAGATTCAGATTCAATAAGATTGTGGTTTTGCTTATGTGTTAATAATAAGAAATGTTCTTAAATGACTTTTTGTGTATTAAACCAGACCACGATCTTTCCCATACGGAAGTTTAATAATGCCGTAGTCACTACAAGTGGATATTAAATCGCAATTTAACAAATTAAACATGTTGTCATTATGTTACTAGAATCTGGCCAGCATTACGATTCCTTCAAATCGTATTTGCTGTTGCAGGTTAGTTGTATATGAAGATAATTTCTAGGAGACAGGGTTGTTTTACAGATATTGCAGATGTGTGTGAATCAATCAAACTGTCGGAATCTGTCAGTGTTTGATACAAAAGAATCAAGCAAGGCATTAGGCATTTAGGCAAAGTGTAATTCTGTCCAGAGAGAAACAGTGGATAAACAAAGTGGGAGAAAATGTGTCACCGGTCACAGCAGGACCCCCAGAGATGAGCCCTCGATACAGAACAGACCGTCGACCAATCAAAAGCAGCGGACATCAGAAGAGTCAAATATAGATCATGTGTAATTTTAGCCTGTGTGTCCTCTTTTCTCACATGCTGTTGACACAAAGTATTCTGGTTTTACAGTCAAAGCACTGCAGAAAGCTATTGATCACTCTTGATTGTTCGTATTCAGATGTTGGTCACCTCAATCTACGAACTGAATGGATTTCCTCTTTCAGAGAGGTTTGAAGGGCTGTTCGGTGTGAAGATTAATAAGCTGGAATGAAAGATGACAAATACAATGCAGATATCAGACAGGCTACTTGGGATGAGAGATGTAGATAAATTGATTTCTCTGAGGTGTCACAGTTGTAAGAAATGTGAGTTCATGTTACAGCTACAGTTCAGGTTTGGCTGAAAAGCATTTATAATCTTTTAAGTTAGGAAATGTGTTCAAGGTGTGGTTTTTGTTCCCAAACCTAGTTATAAAACTTCATATTGTTCAGTCTGTGAAATGTCAAATCGATAATATCAAAATTATGGACACACCAACTTTTTTTTTCTACGAATTTTTGGCGTTTCCACTTGAAATAAGTGGATAAAAATGCACTTTCTGGCTTATTTGGCGTCTCTTCCAAGTGTAAATGTTCATGTGCTAAACACTGGATGATGTATCCAAACACAGAAGTCCATTTATTTCCATGAAAGCTGCAAAAAAAGTTTTACAGTTACAGTTACAATCCGATTGCAGTCTGTCTCAGTTTTCTACGTGCAAATCAGGGTCGCCCTACTCTGGTCCAGAGGGAGGTGGTAAAACACTACGAGTTGTTTGGTTATTGGGAAAAACGCCAAAAGAAAAATAACATGCAGATCATTCAGCAGATAAACTGATCAGGGATCAGATTAACGCTACAACAGCTCAGTGCTCCTTCTGTATGATCTTATGTGTTGAAATTGCTGGAGCTGATTTTTCCCGTCACTTCAATGGAACAAGGAGAAAGACGGCTAATTTCAATGTAATTTCTGTATAAAGTTAGCTGCGGTTATCACAGCAGAAAGACCCTGTAGAAGCTACTACTTCCACAGAGCGCTTACTGACGTAGTACACAATACACATATACACCTGTTCAACATCTGGCTACAATGAGTCTCAAACCTCCTCCTGAAATGGTTTGAGCAACTGCATGTAAAATCCATCTTGAATGCTTCTTGGATACATTTGCACTTGTAGTTTAATAGCCATTTCTTTTGTTATGGATCTGTATGGCAAAAAGTCTTGCCGGGCCCCGATGGACTTGAAAAAGAACATTATAAATATGCAGGCAAAAACAACAAACAGTTTAGGCAATATTAAAAAGGTTTATCTTCATACATGAATGATGATAACTGGTTACAATCTAACCAATTATAATATCTGTGTGCGCACTGCCAGAGCTGCTGTGGCAAACATCCCAACAGGTAAAGAGACGAGAGGGACAAATCCTATAAGGCAGGATGACGCACAGCACCTAATCAATGGTGGGAGAAAATTGTATTTGAACCATTAATAAACACAAAAGGAGCATCACAAATAACACTGTATTGCAGTTTTACAGATTTTTGCTCTTTTAAAAGATAAACCTGCTATGTACAGTTGCCATACCTGGTCAATAAGTGATATTTAATTAAAATACAATATTAGCTCAGTGTACTTAGAAGCCAATATATGGATGTAATCCTGGTTATAATGAAATAGTCCTTCAATGGCTGCATGAAGCACCACACTCATGCTTGACCTCAGCTGTCATTTTATTGTATCACCACCAAGGACCTGGAGAGTAGTGTGTATATTTTCCTTTCCTCTTTAAAACATTTTCACTTGAGAAGAGAAGAGAAAAATTGATTCTGGTTTTCCTGCCATGTGTTGCAGTTTATTTGGTTCTGTTTGATTTACGACACAGATCTCTGGGTTTTCTCTTTCCCTGGTTTCCATGGTGATCCAAATTGCCAAATTTAATGCGAAATGTCCGTAATCACAAGGAATTGGAGATATTGAAAAATGATTAATGTGACAGTGTGCTGAAGTCAAAGAAACGACTCTGGTCTCATAAAAAGACGTACAATACATTTGTTGCTGTTTCAGGTTTTTTATTTTATTTTATTTTTTTCATGTTTCTTTTCTCCAGGAAGGCAGAGAGATTGCCTTTTTTTTAATAGACTGCAGCTGTCGCCATTGAGGTGACAATAACCTTTCAGTCGGTTTGGTTGATGAACTCTATCAGTGAGCTCAGAGCACATCTGTGTTTTTCTCACTGCTGATTTTCTGAAAGCAACGTCAGACATTTTGAAAAAAAAAAGGAGATGGTCAAAAATATTTCTTATATGACTTTCTTCTGAAATGGTGCGCATGATGCTTTTATTGTGATATGTCATTTACTACAGCTGTGTAGTTAATGAAGTGTGAAATGAAATGACCTCTATATGCCTTCATTGGTATCACTGTACACTTCAGATATAGTGTTACTATATGTTTCATGGATATTTCCCTTCATCAGTTGTTGTTCGCCCTGGAAATGTTTGGGGAAATTACTCCATCTGCATCATCTGCATCTGCATCTCCATCAGCAGCTGGGTTAGCTTAGCATAAAGACTGGAAATGGGCAAACAGCTAGCTTGTCCAGGAAAAAGTCAAGAACAATGAGGTGTCATTTTTACAAAGAACCAAGCTAGCTAAGCTAACTGGTTTTAGTTTAATATTTGCAGATATGAGACTGGTGTTGAGCTTTTCATTTACTTCTTGGCAGGAAATTATTTAGCCTGTTTCTCTAAAACTATTACTTTAGTCACATAGTAAGAATATTCACTGTCTCCCAGTTATTTTAGTTGTTAATTCCACGATCTATGTAACGAGACTAAAAGTCACCAGTCATGCTAACAGCTCTGTGAGACTAAACATAGGCACTGCTTTGAGCTAAATGCTAACATCAACATGCTAACATGCTCACAATGATGATGCTAACATGCTGATGTTTAGCAGGTATAAAGTTTATCATGTTCACCATCTTAGTTTAGCGTGTTAGCATGCTAACATTTGCTAATTAGCAATAAATACTGTAAACAATGAATGTCCATTTAATAGTTAAGATATTTCAATCAAAGTGGTGGACTGAAAATGTAAAAATGGATATCGCAGACAGAGAGTCTCCCAAATATGTTAGGTGTTAATTCCACAAATTTATATGTACTAAAAGCCCCAAAAGAGGCCAACAAAAACCCAAATCCCTAAATTCACCGTCTTTCAGCTGTGCGCTTCTCTCAGAAATAGTGATAAATTACATCCACTCATTAGCAAAACTAAGAGTACTACTAGCAGCTATCTTAGGCATAGCAGTGATCATTAGCATGCTAACAGGCTCACAGTAACAATGCTAACATACTGAAGGTATAATGTATGTATACTATGTTCACCATCTTAGTGTGTTAGCATGCTAACATTTCCTAGTCAGCATTTAACCCAAAGTACAGCAGCAATAAAAGTCAGTAGGATTTAACCTTTTGGGAATATGAATCACTGTAAAAAAATCCATGACAATCCATCCAATTGTTGTTGAGATATTTCAGCCTGGTACACAGGTGGACTGACCGACAGACAGACCAACATTGCTATTCCCAGTGCCACACCGCTAGCGTGGATAATACTAACCTGAGTAAAGGTCAGTCGATGTTTACCAGTGTCCTATAGCTCTCCTCTCCCTGTGGGTTCCCAGTTCATGCTAACCAGAGTGCTGCTGGGTTTTTAATGAAATGTTAATTATCAGCATCGCCCATGTGTGGGAACACACTCTGTTTAATTTGCCTGCCATGTCAATAGGACCAAATCTAGCTGCTGTGGTCAAATCAATCCACCTGCAAACATCCATCTTCACCGGCTTTGTTTCCTGTCTGACTCATCATCTCATATCCACCTCTATCCCATCTGCTCTTGATCACTATATCTGTATCCTGTGTTTTTCTTTTTATCTCTGCCACTCGTCCTCTGAGTGTTATCTTTACCTGCTTCCTTTGTTTTTAATTGTAAACATGTTGATGGTCACCCGGATCGGACATTGCAATATTTTATGATTGCTTTGGCTCAGTTCCCACAACAGAGTTTCAATGTGCAAAGAACCAAACTGACCTTTAAAATACCACAAAATGCAGAACGTATGTACACAGTTTCAAAACTCTCAATCACATGCTCTGTCCGCCACATATTCCCACAAGTTTTAATGCTTATTACTAAGTGTACAAATCACTGAATCAATGCAATGTGATTGCAACATCATTACCCTCATGAGTACTGTTGCAACCAGCCAGTTGATTTTGGACAGGTTGTTTTGATTTTGGAGCGGGTAGGAGCTGCCCCTCTCTCGATCCGACTGTCCGTGGAGGTGGGCGAACAAAAAATGCCGAAATGCAATCTGTAGTTCGAACAACAGCCCTAGAGCCGGCAAAAGTCTTTTGCTGGCAAGTGAGCGGGGAGTTCTGGGAATCGGCAAAGTTTCCCTTTAAGCATTGGAAGTACACGTGTTGTATTTGTAAAAATACCTTTTCATCTTGTCTTTGGAAAACAAACATGTTTTTCATTTCAGTCTCTTTGGAGATGAAACAAACATAGAAAATGTCATCTATTCAGCCAGATAACTAATTAATTCTCATTTTCCTCCAACAGAACAGATGGGCAGGAGCTGAGACGGCAGAAGCACAAAGTGACAGAAAGAGCACATCCACGAGTGTCGTCTCGCTTCCCGGGCTGGAGATGACGGATGAGATGTGGGAGAACGGCAGCTCTGCCAGCCCCTCGCCTGGACTCCCCCTGTTTCTGCTCATGTTCAACGACAGCGATCTGAACGAGACGCTGTTCAACTCAACCAACGCTACCGTCCCAGATGTCTCCTCAGGTCCCAGCATGGCAGGAGTCCTCATTCTACTCATTTACATAATCGTTTGCATCATCGGCCTGGGTGGAAACACTTTAGTGATTCACATTGTGCTGCACTACTCGAAGACAGAGTCAGTGACCAACATCTACATCCTCAACTTAGCCATCGCTGATGAGCTCTTCATGCTCGGTCTGCCTTTCCTGGCGGTTCAGAACACCCTCCAGTCGTGGCCGTTTGGCACCTTTATGTGCCGCCTGGTCATGACTGTTGACTCCATCAACCAGTTCACCAGCATCTTCTGCCTGACCGTGATGAGCATCGATCGCTATCTTGCTGTAGTTCACCCCATTCGGTCTTCAAAGTGGCGGCGCCCTCAGGTGGCCAAAATGGTCAATTGCACTGTCTGGGCTCTGTCGTTCCTTGTTGTTCTGCCTGTGGTCATCTTTGCCAACATCCAGAAGGCAGGAGGTAACTGTAACATTGCCTGGCCACAGCCGGCTAACATCTGGCAGGCGACTTTCATCATTTACACCTCCACAGTTGGATTCTTCTGCCCTCTTCTTATCATCTGCCTCTGCTACCTGCTCATCGTCTTCAAGATCCGCAGCTCAGGTAAAAAAGTCCACGCCACCTCAACCAAGCGAAGGAAGTCGGAGAGAAAAGTGACACACATGGTCGTGATCATTGTTGTCGTGTTTGTCTTCTGCTGGCTGCCTTTCTACGCCCTCAACATCCTCAACCTGCTGGTGTCCCTGCCCTCAGAGTACCAGGGTTTTTACTATTTTGTCGTAGTGCTCGGCTATGCTAACAGCTGCGCCAACCCAATCATCTACGGCTTCTTGTCAGACAACTTCAAGAGGGGTTTCCGGAAAGCCCTCTGCCGCTCCACGAGGAAGGTGGAGAACCACGAGCCCATGGAGCGCCAGCAGCAGCAGGAGGAGGGGAGGACAGCGCTCATGCCCAGGGAGAGCCTGAGACGGGCAATCAGGGACGAAGAGGACGATGACGAGGAAGACGTCTCAGAAATGACTGAGATCTATAGAATCGCCCAAAATGGCAACAGCAGCTTCCAGCCACAGAGCTCGCAGCCGCTGTTCTCTGAGAAAGGAACGACTCCAGGAGCAACAGAGCCGTCGTCCCCAGACAAGAGGGACAAAGCTGGGGACACGAAAGGGAAAGATCCAGTCAACGGGTCCACACTGATGGTACCGTTGCTTCTCAATGGAACCAAGAACGGGAGCATTAAAACTCTGCCAGAAGAAAACTTGGAACAGAGCACCTCACTAGAGATCAGTTACTTATAGTGTAAAATATGGACTGTATGTTACTTGAAGTGAACTCAGTATTACAACACAGGGCAGCCTGCCTCTGATCCACAGCATTGAGCTGTTTGTAATGGAGCAAAACAGTGCCCATTAAAAAAACAACAACATAATGAACACTTTAGAAAAACTCAGATGGGCCTTAGAATTGCTATTTTTGATCAATGGACTCAAATGTTTCTTTAGCATTTGAAGGAGTTGATAAAGTTTTACCAACACACAGAATGTATAAGTGTTTATATTATGTACATATGCATGACTGAATGTACACAGTTGTGGCTTTATTTACTTTTAGCACATGTATCTTGTTGATTGTTGTACTTGTAGCCTTTTTATTCCATAATGTGACAATCATTTGCTCAAATTTAACTGTATTTAAGCTTTAGTCAACATTAGGCATTTTTGGACCGAAGGAACAGTTGGAGGAACCAACATACAGCTGCCGCCGACGTGTCAGCAGAGCAGCGATGTACTGTGTCAGTCACAGACATGAAGAGGGAATGATTTAACATGAGGTTAGACACTAAAAAATTTCAGAAACTTCAGAACAGAATGATAATTTTGCGTAAAGTTTGTCTTGGTTATATATTTTACTTTTGTTAATTTCTGTATCTTATTTAAACTCCAAATTCATTCGGATTAATTATGATTTCAGGTCACGAGAGTTTTTTTGTCTTGTGAAGAAAGGCAGACTATCTTTACATGACTCATACGAAAGGTTGGGACCACTTGTGATTTTCATTCTGCCCTAAGAGAAAATTCAAAGTATGAATCCCACAAATTCTTTCGTACGTGCCTCTGAAGAATGAATCTGTTCGTACGAGTGGTTCTTGCATGACGCCCAGTGTTTCCTCATTGTGTTCAGGCGGTGTTACATTTCCTTCTAAACTTATTTGCTGTTGCAAATTAGTGGTATATAAACATAATTTCTAAGAGATGGGGCTGCATGCTGTCATGTTATTTTTCACTGAATATAACATTGTACATGAATATAAGCTTTTATGTGTGTGGCTTACACTCAGGCCCTGACCTCGGGTGTTCTTTGAAATTAATCTGAAGCTATGTTGCAGCTGAAATCGTGACTGTGGTGAAGGATTTACTTTGTCTCTTACGTTATAATTGGAAAAATGTTCCTGAAAGCATAATAAAGTTGTGAGGGATAACTTTTCACTCTGGACAGAAGCTCAGAATTCACAGCTGCATGTTGTTGCATTTGACGAGGTTAGACTATAAACTAGCATGTGCTGCACACAATGTGGAATGGTAACAATATTGCTTTAATCATTTCTGTTGATCACAAACAAAAGAACACATAATTCCCTGTGTAGTATTATAATGTTGTGTCAGTGTGCTATCCAGTACAACATAGATTAAAACAGGTAATTCTTAAGAGTCTGATGTTGAGATATGTTCTTTGTCCTGTACAAGTATGACACTGTAAAAAATAAAAGTTAATAATTTACCATTTTGTTATCAGAAAAGACTTTTAGGAGGTATATTAACATGGGTGATAAAGTATGTCAGGAATGTCAGTTATCATGTAAAACAAACTTGGACTATAAATTACACAGTGTTCAAATCACACTGGCTTTGGTGTGCAAATTTAGTATGTGTGTGTTAATCGTTGTACAGATTGAAACTGACACATATTACTGATCTGGTACTTTAACCCTAACCCTAACCCATTTATCAGACATACTGAAGGACATCTTTAAACAGTCAGACTACAGCTGAACACACATTTGACTGTCAGCAAAACTTACAGACGGATCCTCTTCAGATCAGCCCATCAGATCCGACACCTGATTAATGCAGAATAATTATACAGTAGCTGAAAAATGCATCACACGAAACTCGACGAGCCCACAGAGCTGCACACACACACGCTTAAAACTGGTGCATCAATATTCAAAGACAAATACTTTAAAGGGGAACTCCCCCAGTGTTACACATGGTGTTGGGGAGTGCTACTGCATCTGTGGAAACATTTCTATAAAGCTTTTTGTGGCTCTCTTGAGAACCTGGGACGCGTTTCACCAAATTAGTAACATGCAAGCTGCGACTCGCAACACAAGATAGTTTTAATTTTTAAATAATTTAAAAAACAGCACTAACATTCGTGCATGAGAACACGTGATGACTGTAGGACTCGCAGATGTATCTGCAATAGACCCTTTTCACTGCAGACATTTTGACTTGTCAAAGCAGGAAAAGCACGGGTGTAAATAATAACATTAACGATGGCTCCATTCCATTAAGAGTCCCAGTAAGCCATGACCGTGAGTGACCATGCACCACATCACAGCCCTGGAACTGGCTCAGCTTAATGGAATGCAGCCCTCATTGATGTTATTAATTCCACTTGTGTTTTTCCTGCTTTGACAAGTCAAAATGTCTGCCATGAAAAGGGTCTATTTGTGACAATCATTTGTAAAACAGGATTTGTTTTCAGACGTTTATATATAGATAGATATAATATCTGACGGTCACCTAGAATTCATAGAAGCATAACCACACATGTAACTCTCATTTTAACGTCTTTTCCGGCCGGTAACAGCTCACGTTTCACTGACACGACCTGATGCATCTTTTTGATTAAAAGCAGCAAAGTGACTTCAGTCCCACCCGAGTCTCCACCTGCACTTACAGCCAACACTGTGAAGGTTCAGGGCCATTTAAACTGCTAGCTCATTGTTAGCTTAGCACGAGGCTTCAGCAGAGGCGGTGGAGAGCGACAGAAGAAGGAATATGAATGAACTTTGCCACAAACATTATAACACTGATCAACAGTGTAAACTACTGTCTTACAAGCAGTAGGAGTAGTTTTACTTCTCTCAGCTGCATGCTCTCAATCTTTCATCCTCCACTCTGCTGACGGCTGACTGCTGTATTTATTTGTCGGGGGCGACGGTGCATGGGGGGGTGAATGTCCCGGGGTACGTCATACAGGGTTCGTACAAAATCTTGAAAGTCTGGAAAATGCTTAATTTTAACTGTAATGTTTTCAAGGTTCAGTATACTCCTTGAAAAATGCTTAATTGTCAACATAATCTGGTGTTTCATCATCAACACAATCACTCATGGAAACCAAAACTCTTAATATTTGAAATGAAACGATCCCGTCGTCATATTAGTTTGTTGTCTCCTGGTGTTTATAGTAACACTGGAAAGTTTTTGGTTTAGGTACCTTGAAAGTGCTTAAAAGGTTCTTGAATTTCACTCTTAAAAAACTGTATGAACTCTGATTTTTCACTAGTTTTTTGGGGGGTCATGTGGGCAGAATTACTGGAGTTTCTCTATTGCAATTAACTGAGACCCATAAAATGAGACCAGGATCAATAGATGGTGTAATAAAGCTACTGTTAATTTAATTTACTAACTTTAAAAAAGTGGATTTAGTGTGATGTTACTCTTTACCATGAATACTGGGCTCCATAGGAACGCTCACCTTCACTGTGTAATCATAGCTTCAGTACTTGAGTGGATGTAATTTCCACCGCTGATGAGTCCCATTGAAATAATATTTGCAGGTAAAAAAAATAATCTTATTCTAAATTGCAGCGACAGCTCTCCATCATTCATCAGAAGCTCACCTCACCGCCGTTCATTCATGAGTGCCAACACACCAGCCGCGTTATATTTAGCTGGCTGTAAATACAGTGAAGCTGTGTTGCTGCTCCTCTCGGCCGGTCTTCAGCCCGCACGCCCACGCACACCCTTCTGCAAAGATCCTCTGAGGAGCATAAAACCATCATTAAAGGGGCATTAAAAAGGGATTTGGCTGCCTGATGCTTTATTTGCCAGGCCCCCGGGGCCTTGTAGTTTGATGAGAGCGGAGATTTGTTCAGGGCGAGCGGAGTTGTGTGTGTTTGCTTCTCCTTGTGTGAGTAAGCTGTTTACTAGTGTTTGTGCATGTGTGTTTGGCTATAAATACTGTTGTTTTGAGGCTCCTGCCTGTGTGATCCCAGACTCCCCTCACTGATAACCCACCTGTGCTTACTGTACACGGGGAGGTGATAGTCGGCTGATGGGTCTGCTGTTGGCTTCGCTATGACTCAGTGTGATTCTCAGCCTACAGGCTCTCTCCCACGTACAATATGGACTCAAGCTAACTATAAGAGCCTATTATTCACTTTTTATCTTTGGCAGGAGCAACTATGGAAACCCTGTGCAAACACGGTCACCAGCTGAAGAGTATGAACACAGCAAGGTCCACACATGATCCTAATGAACACTATCGCTTCTCTTTTCAGTCAGACTTGCACATTCAAATGCATACAGAATAAGGCATGTTTGATTTCCACAGTGTAATCAGGAGCTGTAGATGTATCCCGCTGGTGATGCTACATGAGTGGGAGCCTTTATTACTTTATGTTTTCAGGAATCACTTAAGCTGAAGTGTTGGTGTTGATTTAAGTGCAGGAACAGTTTCCCAAAGGGCCAGAAACCCTCTTCAAAGTGTCTGCAGCAGAGATTACACTGTAAAACACGTGTTACATCTCTACTCATCATAACAACATGTGCAACATGATTCTGCTGGATGCAGGTTGGAGTAGATTTTGTATATATTATATTTGTTTTGTTTTTGTTCTAATAGTGCTGCTGCAGTTTGTGCCATGATGACGAATCTGCCGTTGAATATATCATTTAGATTTGAAGTATGAAGAAATAAAAGATGTGTTTCAGTGAAACTGTTGATCTTTGTCTTAATTATCCTCAGTAAACAACCCATAAATAAAAATTCATAAGATTCAAATTTCTTAAAGCAACAGCTTGACATTTTTGGAAACACACTTGTTCACTTTCTTGCAAAAAATTAGATGAGAGGATTGATACCACCCTCATGTCTGTACAGTAAATATGAAGCTACAGCTAGCTTAGCTTAATTTAGCATTACTAATCCACATATTACCCTATGTAAAACCACAACTTATCGTTTTTACACTTCACTTTTTATACAGATCAAGTATCTGTCCGTCATTGTGCTCAAATGTTTTGACCATCATGAACCACAGAACCGCTACAACAATGTTTTCATTGTATCTAAAGAAACTAAACTAAAAGGTTTTAGTGTCTGTGCATGGACACGTCTTCCTGAGTGACATTACATTTATTTAAAGAGCTGAGTTAAAGGAAGCAGTCCCCCCCCCCCCCCAGTCTCCAGGTATTAATAGAGGTCACAGCAATCATCGCTGAGGGAGGGGGGGCTCCCTGATTGAACACAGGTGTTAGCATTTTACTCCTGATCCCTAATTAACTCTCATGCTGAGTCTCAATTTGGATCCTTCCGTTAGTACACGTCCATGCAGTACACTGTGTACACTGTGTACTTACTTGTGTAGTGTGTGAATATCGACGGGGTGGTGTTGTCTCAAATCGAACACAGCCATCGTGCACTCGCAACATTTGACCGCTCCTTCTTCTTTTAATGGCGAATAGCAGCTATTTGACCACAATTTTTTGTTTTCTCACTTGACTTCAATTTTATTAAAAATGAATAAAATTGAATAAAAATGAACGTGGTTTTACTTTTAGTGCGTTCTTTTTCATACGTAGGTGGCCCCTCCCCTTCTGCTACGTACATTTCATGGCAATCCATCGAGTAGTTGTTGAGATATTTCAGTCTGGACCAAAGCAGCATGTCTAAAAAATATTAAATCTCACAAAAATAAAACACACTAGTAGAATTAAGCACCCGTACATCAGAGTTGTACTGCAGTAATCGTGTTTCTGTCCACCTGTGAACATTTAAGTCGATGTGAGGAAGTAAAAAAACATCTAGTCTGCAGAAATAATCAGCCACAGTCATTTTCATCAAGATGGATAATGAATACGTCACTCTGTGTTCACCATCTGCTGTCAGCGCTGCTCCAAAGATCCCTGAAGGACGACGGTTTGTGACTCACAGCTCGGCTGCTGAGATGATGCACAGCAGGAAACATGTGAGATGGCAGAACTCGCTCTCTGGTGTACAGTCAGATCCTTTACTCAAGTAAAAGTACTGATACCACACTGTGAAAATACTGCATTTAAAACGTAAAGTACTCACTGTGCAGTAAAATGTTCCCTGTCAGTGTTTCACTATTAAATCTGATGTTTCTGGATTAATATTACAGCTGCATTAATGTGTATGTTGCATTTTAAGGTTGAGCTCATTTGAACTCCTTTATATACTGTTGGCTAGTTTAATCTACAGCAATGCATCATGGTCTATAAAATCATCATGTCGCTGTCAGTAAAACAGCTGTTTTCAGCTTTGTGACGATGCATTTTCCAATTTAAATAGTTTATTCATGTTAAGAAGTTGGAGAATTTTCTCAAACACATAAAGGAACGCTTTATCTTTCAGTTTGTCAGAAAAATTCTAATTAAAAATCACCAAATTTTGAAATTTTCACTGGACAGGAAGAGAATGAAAATTGTAATCTGAAAAGTAACTAAAGCTGTAGTGGAGTAAAAGGTCCAATATATCCCTCTGAGATGTGGTGGAGTAGAAGTATAAAGCTGCATAAAATGGAAATACTCAAGTACAAGTACCTCAAAATACAGTACTGAGTTCCACCACTGTACACAGTTAAGATCAGCGGTTCAGTGAAATAGTGGATTACATGATGTGCAGATGAGCGCAGATGTTGAAAAAGACCAGATGTTGAAAAAGACCAGATGTTGAAAAAGACCAGATGTTGAAAGGACGGCAGCATCATTCATCAGCTGACTGAATGTGAAATATCTGCAGCCGTCTTTCTGTTTATCAGTCAGATTTCCCGACCTTCGCAGTGCGTGAATAACATCTTAATTAGATTTATAAAAACACACTGATCACTCTAGTGCTTTATTCCCAGTTTGTACACCTCTTTGTACATTATAGGCTTTTATTTGTGTGAAAGACTAATGCTGTGCTGGTTGTATGTAAGTTTTAACAACATGCAGTAGCATTTTCTTTGTTTTTTTTTTGTCTTGCCAGAAAATGTTCAATATAATACCTGCAATATGTTTGTTGGTTTGAAATGATGATCTTACTTTGAAAACATACTCTTAAGGCTGTGGAAATGATCAATTTGCAATAAATAATAATAATTAGAATAATCAGAGTAAAAATAAGAATCAGAAAAAAGAAATAGAAAGGATAAAAACATATAAATATATGCAATATAAGTATTAAAATACTAAAGTGTATATTGGTCCTGGTGTGTAGATAGGCTGGGCATTTTTTCAGTATATAAAAATGTAAAATATACGCAGATCACAGGTGTTTCTGTAGTATTTTATAGTTTGATATCACTTATTGGCTTGTGTTTTTGTCAACAAGAGAATAAAAATGTAATATTCATCTTATTATTTATAAACAAATCATATTCTTTTATATGACATGTCTCTTGATTTCATGTACAAACTGATTTGTTGTTTAAAATAGCAAATTAAGGTCACCTTATGATATTAAACGTCATTATTATTATTTTATTATTTTATTTTGAAGGTTTTTGAAGTGTTAGTATGGTATTGAGTCTGTCTTGGCGTTGATTGAGTGTTCACGAGTGTTCACCGCCCTCCAGTGGTCACAATGAGGAACTGCAACACTACATTTAAATGACTGACTACCAGTGTTAACGTCAGTATATTTGTTCTTAATATCAACATGTAAAACGAATTATTAGTGATTATTAAAAACAACATCAGTATTGGTAAAGCTGTATCACTTATGAGCTGTTTTAATAACAGTTGATGTTGGTGTAGAATCCCGAGTGTTTACTGCCCTCCAGTGGTCACTGCGAGGAATTACATCAATGCGGTGTCAAGCTGGACATAATGGCATTGTAGCACTTCCGTTCAATTCTTTCAAAATAAAACAATCAGACCCTAACCAACATAAAATCATGAAATTTTCATTTGGATTGTTCTCTCTTTGTTCTCTAGTGGTCACGATTGGAAACTACAAATCTGCAATCTAAAACAAATAACAAACAACAACAGTAACATCGGTACTGGTGATAATAGCTGTTTTAATAACCGTTTTCTAATGTGGAGACGTGTGACCTGAGTTATCTCCCATCCTCAAAGCACGTTAGCATAACACGCTACATTACACTTAATAGTAGTGTTGATGCTGGTGGAGGGTATTTTATTTCGGTGATCTGTGTCCATTTAACCTTCCTATAACAGCTCTAGTTACAGTCAGTCCTCAATATCTACACATTTTACAACAAAAGATAAAAGCTCAATAAATTAACTATCACTATTGACACATAGAATTACGACTGTTCACTGCCCTCCAGTGGCCACACTTCGGAACTGCAACGTACTTATATAAGCGTCAAGTTAGACGTGATCGCTAAAGATAAACTTCCGGTAACTACTTTCAAAATAAATTGTGACCAAACAAGCAATTAGAAACGATTTCCCTCATTTCTGTCATCATTATAACGGCAAATTATGGAGAGTATCGGGGCCTCAAGGACGTGGAAGGGAGGCAGTTGTCGAGAAACATACGGAGACAGTCAAAGGCATTGGTGGGCTACTTTTCAGCAGCCTTCTTGCTAGCAAGGCTAGTTGTACTGTAAAGCTAGTACAATAAGAAGGTAATCATTGGACAAGAGCCCAACCTAGAGTCTTTGAAAATTTGAAATAAGTAAGTTATTTATAGGATACGTTGATACGTTATAATGTTTTTTCGATCAACCTGCTGCGTTTCTCCAGTCTTTTCTACGTCTTTCAGCTGTAGTTAGCTTTGTTAGACAAGTTAGACACAATAGCATAGTATAGTACTTCTGGTTAAAACCGAGAAAATAAAACGCATAAAAGACAGAGGTGTAGTTGCGCACTGTGACCACCGGAGGGCAGTGTACACTCATGATTGTCATGACATCAACTCTAGAAAGTCTTAAGGCAGACATAATAGCATACTAACACTCCCGGCAGTTTCTTTCAAAATAATACTTTCAAACTAGGACTGTTGTGACTTTATCCACGAATATACATAATATATATATATATATATATATAAATGTGCTAGCTGGCTCCCTAAAGCCTCATTGCTCTCATGGTTTATGACAGCTGCACTTGTAATACGGCATGAACTACTTTCCGCTTTACGGCAGCTCGCCACTTCCTTTCACACCGGTGGTCTGTCGTGGATTTGCACCGTTTGAGGACCGGTTTGATTAAAAGGCCCGATAGGGTGTCACATCATTCACGGTAAGATTACAGTAAAATATGTACAGACGTATGAAAAGTATCCGTTTTCAGTCGTGTCTGAAGA
The DNA here is from genome assembly GCA_008360985.2 of Macquaria ambigua. Classification (NCBI taxonomy): domain Eukaryota; kingdom Metazoa; phylum Chordata; class Actinopteri; order Centrarchiformes; family Percichthyidae; genus Macquaria; species Macquaria ambigua. Next base: position 667,934 of record VMKM01000082.1, read on the forward strand.
TAAATCGTAGCGCGTCCGGTGGAAGTGTATGTAGCCTGCCACCCAGTTAGCTTAGCCTTGCTAGCGCGGCCACCTGGCAAGATGACTAGCGTTAGCAGTAGCCACCGTTAGCTAACCGAGCCAGACCCGCAAACAAATCCACGATCCAGAAGAAAGATCAGTTCTGCTTCTTTAATATAATATAATTGTTTGGTTCCGGTAAATCAGTTTTGTGCCCCAGTCGAGATTATTTTGATATTAGCAACATCTGTTAGCATGTGACAGCACAAGTTAGGTAACGTTTAGCTAATGTTAACCAGTGTTGCCAGATGTTGCTGTTAAAAATGTACAAATATAACAGTGTCTTTGTAGTGGGCTTGTCGACCGACCTCCAAGCTTATTGAAGAATACACATGATAAGTGTATGCTCATAAATGGCGTCATAAATTAATGTATTGTTCAGTTAGTTCAGCGTGATCATGAAGGAGTGGTGTCACTTCTGCTAGCAGGGTTAAAAACCCACGAATAAGAACTAAAACAAAAGGTATTTTCTTATTAAGATTTGATCCGTACTATTCAAGTCCTAGCCATCAGCTCCTACACCCTTACTATTACAGATCAATAAGGTCAATTGGACATCCATAATATCCACAAAGTTGCTCTTATTGCAATAAAAGTTCAGTTTAATAACTTGCCCTAATTTTCTGTGGATGATAGTAGAAAGCGAGTCCGAGCTTAAATGATTAGAAGATTAAATGTTTTGTCAATCAACAGAAAATTAATTGACAACTATTTTGATCAGTGCTTAAATAAGTAATCTATCAATAAAAAATAGCTGGACTTTTTCTCTCTCCAGCCTCACAGAAGTGAGGATTTTCTGCTTTTCTTTGTGTTATACTGATGTAAAATTAAGATATGTAGGTTTTAGTGTGATAAACATTTTTCACTCTTTGATGATATATTTCAAACTAAATCAGTAAAAAATAAACAGCTTCATCATTGATGAAAATTACTGATTAGTTGCAGCCTTAGGTCCCAGTTCCAGTAGTTGAACTTTTCTGTGGAGCTTGTTGTTGGATGCTCAGGGGTCAATGATGACTAGCCCACTGCGCAAGCTGATCAGTGCCTATTTATGTTAGTGCATTGCTGGAGAAATCAGTGCTGCTCATTGGCTGAGACCCTGTGCATGTCTGGGATAGATAGGTGCAGCCTCCGCAGTTTAAGCCAACACGTTTGTTATCTGGTTGCCTGGACATACCTTCACATATATACCTGTTTGGTCTTTTTCACTCTTGACTTCAGGCCATGGCCAAGTTCAACGCCCCTGTGATCCAGGACAATCCGTCTGGATGGGGTCCATGTGCGGTTCCAGAGAAGTTTAAAGACATGCCCTACCAGCCTTTCAGCAAAGGAGACCGTCTGGGAAAGGTTTGTTTTCTGACATCTGACATCTGACTCTACTGAAAGAACCAAGCTGTCTTCAGTTTGTTTGCTACAGTTTTCCTTACGCTGCGTGTTTTCTCTGACAGGTTGCTGACTGGACTGGAGCGACTTATCAAGACAAGAGATACACAAGTGAGTACAGCTTTTATACACAATGTTCCTCATGTATAGATTTTTCTCTACCTAAAAATAGTTATTACATAGTATATTTTACTTCAAATGTCTGTGTGGTAATTCAGTTGAACACAGAGATAGATTGAAAGATCTGGACTCTCTAATTGGAAGAATGGGAAAGCACTACTTTAATGCAGCTGATTGTCACCACAAATAAATTCTCAGCATGTGGGAAACATCTGGCATTTCCTATATTTTAAAGATCAAATGTTATTACAAGAAAATGTCCCTCAGAGTGAGGCATTAGACCTTAAAATAACAGGCAGTGCTAAACATACTTTACAGGTGATGTGGAAATTCTTTAAACATCATTAGTTGGTTAAATGAAAGACACTGATTATTGCACGTTTTTTGATTTCTTATGTATTTCTTTTGTCTTCAGATAAGTATTCCTCTCAGTTCGGAGGCGGTAGTCAGTACGCCTACTTTCATGAGGAGGACGAGACGAGCTTCCAGCTGGTGGACACTGCCAAGACCCAGAAGACGGCCTACCAGAGGAACCGCATGAGGTTTGCTCAGGTACCACAGACCGCGGCCACAGACACACTGAATGTCAATTTATGTCAGTTAACATGCGAGTGTTATATTGTAACTAGTCCCATAACATGATGATGTTTGTTTCCACAGAGGAATCTGCGCAGGGACAAGGACCGCAGGAACATGACCCAGTTCAACATGCAGACGCTCCCTAAGAGCGCCAAGCAAAAGGAGAGGTGAGATTCTGTCACGGCTCTGTCTTAAGGAAACGTCCTGTTTCAGCTGGTTTTGGGCTCCACACAACAGAAGAAGGATCCCAGCATGAGATCATGAGCATGAGTGAAGACTTCGGTTTCATCTCAGGTTTTTGTCTTTTCAGGGATCGTATGCGGCTGCAGAAGAAGTTCCAAAAGCAGTTTGGTGTCCGTCAGAAGTGGGACCAGAAATCTCAGGTACTGGTCACTTAATGGATTTTATTACTGGATCACAGCTGCAACGATTAATCGAATAGTCGTTCGACAGTAAAAGTAACTGCCATCTATTTTGATGAATTTTTAAGCAAAAGATTTTCTGGTTGCAGTTTCTCAAATGTGAAGATTTACCGCTTTTCTTTGTGATATATGACGGGAAAATGAATATCTTTGGGTTTTGGACTGTTGGCCGGACAAATAGGTCATCTGAGGACTGTGGAACGTTGTAATGAGAATTTTCTGACATTTTATGGACCAAATGATTAATCAAGAAAATAGCTGGCAGATTAATTGATAACATGATTGTGAGTTGCAGCCCTGTACTGGATACACAACACGTTGTCAGGGTTTTGGGTAACTTGGATGTTTTTCATTCCTTCCACTCGTACAACCCCCCCAACCACCACCTCCCCCTCCCCCCTCCCCCCCTGTCCATTTTCTTTAAGGCCCAGCTGAAGCCCAGAGACTCCTCAGTGGAGGTGAGGAGCGACTGGGAGGTGAAGGAGGAGATGGACTTCCCCAGACTGATGAAGATGAGATACATGGAGGTGGCTGACCCTGTTGACATGTAGGTGAAACTGACCTGCTCTCTGCCATCATTAAACGTGTTTTGGGGGGAGGGGAGGGGAGGGGGGGCGCAGAAGGTGATGACCTTTCTGTTTCCTGTGTCTCCTCCAGCGAGTGCTGTGGTGCGTTGGAGTACTATGATAAGGCTTTTGACCGGATCACCACCCGCAATGAAAAGCAGCTCAAAAGCATCAAGAGGATCTTCCACACTGTCACTACCACCGACGATCCTGTCATCCGCAAGGTGCACAGTTCTTCACACAATCAGCTGTTCCAGCAAACACAACATAAACAGTCAGACGTTTGTTGTTTTGATGCTTTCTTTACAACAACGGGTGTTTTTTTCTCCTTCCAGCTGGCTAAGACTCAGGGGAATGTGTTTGCCACTGATGCCATCTTGGCCACCTTGATGTGCTGCACGCGCTCAGTCAACTCCTGGGACATCATCGTGCAGAGAGTGGGCAACAAGCTGTTCTTCGACAAGAGAGACAACTCTGACTTTGGTGAGGCTTTGAGAGATTATAATGTGATGTCACCGGTAAGGTCATCATAGCTTTACGTTTGACCTCGTCTGTAACTGCTCCTCTCAGATTTGCTCACCGTGAGTGAGACGGCCAACGAGCCGCCGCAGGATGAGGGCAACTCCTTCAACTCTCCTCGTAACCTGGCGATGGAGGCCACATACATCAACCACAACTTCAGCCAGCAGTGTTTACGCATAGTAAGAACACCCCCTACTACCCCGAGCCAGGCTAGCTGTTCCCCTCTGTTTCCAGTCTTTGTGCTAAGCTAAGCTAACCAGCGTCATATTTAACAGACAGATATGAGAGTCGTGTCAATTTTCTCATCTAACTCTCCACCAGAAAGCAAATAATTTCCCAAAATGTCAGAACTTAGCTTTAATCAGTGCCTCCAGCAATACATGGTTCGTTTGTAGTTGCAAGTTACTCATTAGTTATTTTCCTTTGAGGGCTTTTAGGCATAAGAGAGATCCCTAAAACACCGTAAATGTATTTATTTTATGAAGATATGTCATGTTTTTGTTTTCCTTTTATTCAGGGTGGAGAGCGGTACAAGTTTCCTGCCTCCAACCCATTTGTGGAGGAGGATATAGACAAGAACGAGGTGGCATCTGTAGCCTACAGGTGAGACACTGAACCCTGCACACACCTGTGAGCTCAAGATGAGGCTGTTGTGACATTAATAAAACTCTGCTGAACGTACGCTAGCACACATTGGTGTCACCGGACGTGCTAACTGCTTCCTCTCCGGCTGATGCCGTGTTTTTGTCTTTTAGGTACCGTCACTGGAAGCTCGGGGAAGACATTGATCTGATTGTCCGCTGTGAGCACGATGGAGTGATGACTGGTGCCAACGGAGAAGTGTCCTTCATTAACGTCAAGACCCTCAACGAGTGGGACTCCAGGGTAAGAGCAGGCATGAGGGGAGACTGGCCTAGTGGGTTTTTAATGTCATGCAGAGTCATGAGCTACTTTTTAATAATATCATCAGGCCTGGAAAACACAATGTTTATTATTTCTTGCTGCCATGTATTTTATGTTACGTTCAATCATTTTTCATGATTGAACGTAACATAAAATTAATTTTGAGATCACAAACTAAATATCCAGAGGCCCATATTCTTGTGTGTTGGGGAGTCATGACCTCAGCAAGTAGAGACTCAAAGCAAACATACAAATCTCCCCAGCAGACAGACAGTAAATGACTTTGTGAGCTAAAGGTTAGTAACTGCAAATCTGCCAACCCAGGGTGTCCAGACTGTGCTTGTGTTTTCACAATGGGAAGACTGAAGCTGGATTTCAGTCCTTATTAGACTGTGTCTCAAAAACGCATTTAGAACATATAAAATGAGCATAACTCACCAAACCATAAAAATCATCCTCATGTGAAATGAAGATTCAGTATTAAACAACGACAAACTGGATCCAGCTGCTCTGTAGTGAAAATAAGTGAAAGTCTTATTTGTTAAGTTTATTAAAAATGCCTTTTTTTATGTAAGTGAAAATGTTGTTCATACCTTCAGTGTGAGTTGAATTGCTGCTGTTCTGTTAAAAAGCTTCTGTTGCTCTGTGTGATCTCCAGCATTGTAACGGGGTGGACTGGCGTCAGAAGCTGGACTCTCAGAGAGGAGCTGTCCTGGCCACCGAGCTGAAGAACAACAGCTACAAACTGGCCCGCTGGACCTGCTGCGCCATGCTGGCTGGATCCGAGTACCTCAAACTGGGGTGAGGAACACACACACACACACACACACACACACACACACACATATTCATACTCCTCCTCCTGGAAGAACACAGGAGATGAAGAGATGGAGGCCAGAACATTTATAATAACTAGCATTTAGCTTTAGCAGGCTATGTATTAGCTTTTACTGCAGTGTCACCAGGAATATACCAGCATGTGAGACTGAGAGTTAATGTTGATAGTTTATTAGCATTCATAGATTATTTGGAGATATACACTCAGTTGGCAGTTTATCAGGTACACATAGCCCTGGTATAATCCCTACCCTCATGGAGGTTATAAAATATATATAAAATACAATTTTAGAGAGTTGTTGATTCAACTGTATGATCTAATAAACTGGCAGCTGAGTGAATATTTTGTCTGTTTGTATACGGCCCATAGAGGGACGGGCATTGCAGATTAGCTACGGCTATACATGCTGTGGAATGTGGGGTTCATGTTTTATATATTTTTGTCCCTATAAAAATAAACATCATACATGAAACATAAATAGGCATTACCAGTATGATACAGCCGACTGCTAGCATTAGCTTTGCTAAATTCATTGACAGGTGACACACTCATGTGAGTGGGCTTCCTTTTTATTTTTATGTTACTTTCAGGTGCCCTTATGTGCTTTGAGAAGCAGGTTTATCGAGTTATCTTGATAGATTTTCCTGAAACATTGAGGTGCCTGGACCGATGTAAAACACTCGCTCCAGGTTTTACTCATTAGTTATCAAGTCAGCGAACACGTGACCTGGAACAAACCTCGTCATGTCTGTCCTTTGCCACTGTAGACGTTCTGGGATGGATGGCCATGATATGCAAACTAACTTTAAGTGAATAAAGCACTTGTTAGCATGACGGAGACTGACTCTAACAGAGCAGTAGTTTGTTAAAGCCTGGACTGACTGTAGTCGTTTCATCACTGCGTTCTTCAGGTACGTGTCTCGGTACCACGTGAAGGACTCTGCTCGTCACGTCATCCTGGGCACCCAGCAGTTCAAACCCAACGAGTTTGCCAGCCAGATCAACCTGAGTATGGAGAACGCCTGGGGAATCCTCCGCTGTGTCATCGATATCTGCCGCAAACTGGATGAGGGCAAGTACCTCATCCTGAAGGACCCCAACAAGGTGAGCCGTCACAGTTTCTGTTCATGCTGCAAGGATTCATAAAAACTCCGTTTTAAAGGCCGAGGCGGTCGGGAATTGTTGAGCTGGCGGGTCGGTATGATCTGTGTTTTATGTCAACAGCAAGTGATTCGGGTGTACAGCCTGCCTGATGGGACCTTCAGCTCCGATGAGGAGGAGGAGGAAGAGGAAGATGAAGAGGATGAGGAGGAAGAAGGTGAGCTTCAGTTGTTACTGCTGCTAAGTACTTTAATATAATATACGTTCACAGTTTGAGATTTGGCTGCAGTCTGATGGTTTGTGATTCTCTGGAGTTAAATGGTAACACTGAACATCATATTGTTGTTTTTAAAGATGAGAAATCGCTATTATTCCCTTTAGTGCCGGGTGGTATGTGGACTTAATTACATTTTTCTTTTTGCTCAGTCTGTAAAATGTCTACATTGTGAAAACTGTGTTTTTGTAACGTGCACAAAATGTTTATTTTCAGTCTAAAAGTAACGTAGATGATAGCTGGCTATATTAGCCGTCTTGTGTTACGAGTTACTGTAAACTGTGACGTGAACAGTTGCACTATACGCACACCTGCCACAGTTTACATGACTGTCGGGACTCCAGGTGTGTTCGTCTGTCTCCAGGTGACTAGCTGGCTCTGGCAACTCCTAGTGAATTTAACAGCCTCATCTGCGAGGCTGAACAGGTTGAAAAGAAGACTGCACGCTGTGTGTTTTCTGAGCTGTTTGTGTCTCTGGTTACGAGAGGTGAAGCCTCTGAAGTCGACTGAACCGTGTGTGGATTCTACTTTGTTCAGTCTGTTTGTACCTGCGGGGTAGCCAACTTTTATTCTTTTATTATTAATGCTCAGCTATCTTGCACATAAAGTCCTAAAAATATTATTTTTTAATCAAGTTTTGTAGCATTTTGTAAAAATAAAAAAAACTATAAAAATTGTGAATCGTCTTGAAAAGAAATCAGGATTTAGTTTTTTGGCCATATCGTCCAGCCCTAATTCACTTAAAACGTCCCTGCGTCCTCTGAATTATTCTTATTGTCTGAGTATAAATTCAGGGGTCTGTTCAAAGAAGCAGGTTTACTCAGTAATCAGGATAACTAAATAAGCTAAATAAATCACTGCACATCAAATCTGGACCATGAAGTGTTTTTCTGGGGTTTTCACAGCACAGTCATCTGATAACTTCCATATTAATCCTGTTTACTGATAGAAAACCTTTTTTTTTGTTTGTTTTCTCGTCTTCTCATTCTAGATGAAGAGAACTGAAGTGTGGAGTCGGCTCCAGTGACCAACGCACGCCTTCACCATACGTATAGAAACACAAGATAATTCCTTTTGACATTCAATAAAGACAACAGATTGGCCAACTGCATGTATTCGTGTTTTCTGCTCATTTGTGTTCAGTTTTATCCCGGCACAGAAGCCCGAACATGAGTCAGAAAGCATTTTGTGATGCATATCAACAGTTTACACATTAGCAGCTAGTTTATATGATGTAAGTGCAACACAGATGCACAGTTTCAATGAAGCTTTACAGGAATAAGATCATGTAAACATCTTGTTGTTTGTGTGGCTGCTCTGCTTATTCCCAGATGAACTTCAGAGACAGATCACCGAGTCTCTCCTGAAGGAGTTGATCCACTCTTTCACTCTGAGCGGCAGTAAAGGTGTTCTTCCAGTCGCCGATCTTACCTGTAATGAAAAAACAAAAACTACACCTGATATCTGTTTACATGTTTCTGCACACAAGCTGCAGTTGTGTTGCTTTACCTTTACGCATGAAGTCTCCCCTCAGCTTCTCTTGTGGCAGAAACTCATAGTTGGCTTTTGAGTCTTTCTTCATGGTCTTAAATGTAGCTTTTTCTACAACTTGCTCAATGGCTGCTTCACTCAGGTTTTTCCCTAAGAAAACGCAGATCTTAGTTACTGCTGCCTTCAGGTCCTGAAAGAGAAACAGAAACCCAATAGAGAGCGAGTTTAAACGCTGACAAAGAATTAATTATCTTTTTATTACTCGTATTTTCAAATGAAAGTGGATCTTTTAAATTCATAGTATTAAATGGATTTTAAATGTGTCCCTTCCCTTCCCCACACCAATGCAAGCTTAATAAAAATGCTGAACAACTGCAGGAGAAAACCACATCTTACCAAAATCATGTCCTCATAGGTCAGGAAGAGGATGTTGTACTGGTCTCTCTTTGAATGCCACACCCTGATGTGGTCAAACCAGGATGATGCTCCAACTGTATAATAGTATAATGTATCTCTTAATTTAGTGCCTGTTGAATATATCTATTCCAACAGCATTCAAACACAACCAGCATGGTACAAACAAAAGCTCTGTAATTATCCACACACAATGTTTTAGCCATGCTAGAATCATGTTGGTCACTGCACTGCTTTGGTCCAGACTGAAATATCTCAACATCTATTGTATTGCATTCATGGTTCCCAGAGGGTGAATCCGAATGACTTGGTCATGGTGATCCTGAATTCTTTTGTGGTGCCACCAGCAAGTTGACGTTTGTGATTTTGAGTAAAATGTCTTGTAATTTCTTGCCATGAAATTTGTTTCAGACATTCTTGTTCCCCTTGGGATGAATTGAAACTTTTATGATGCTCTGACTTTTCCTCTAGCGCCATCATCAGGTCATAATTTCAGTTTGTCCAGTGCTTTGGTTTATGACTGCCTCAAATGTTAGAATGCTTGTCTATATGTTAGCATTAGCATTTAGCTAGTACAGCCTCACAGAGCTGCTAGCATGACTGTAGACTCATGTTTACCAATTTCTTAAGACTTAACTAACTTGCTGTAGTGGATTAGATAATTCACGAATTATTTCAGATCCAGAAATGTGAGGCCTGATATATTAAATCACATAACATTACAGAAAAAGTAGTAATTCATCACTTCTACACACGTTTAGAGTAATGTTTCTGCAGAGCTGCAAAATCTACAGGCCTGAATGCAACAAAAAGAGCTTGATGTACAATAAACTACATTTAAAAGTGTCCTTGGACAAAGAAGATTTTAAATTTAAATGTTTAATTTTCAACATAAAATTCAAAATGCGTATCTTTCTGTCAGTTCTTTATAATCAGATGATGATCATTTAAAATGTATCAGCACTGGACATCATCCAGACTCTGAGGTACCTCACCGTTGCCCGTCAAATAATCCTCAAAAAAGTTCTCAAAGCTCTTGGGAGTCTCCAGGTCGCCGCAGACATGACTGAAGTGGAAATAAGAGACGATGTTGTCCTTTGGATTTCGCATCACATAGATAATCTGACAAAACAAACAACAATCAGCTCAGAGTTGAAACCAATACACACCGTTCTCCTCCATGCCAAACTCCATTCAAATAATTTAAGATTTAATGATAGTGATTTTTATCTTAGGCACATACTAAATATGGAAGCCCATTCCTGACAGAAAAAGAATTGATTGCTAAATCACAAATTTGAATTTGCATCATAGTTTTTTACTTAGAAAGTCAAATGTTGAACTGTCGTAATTTTGACCCACTATCTCATAATTTTATTAAGTAAAGATTTTCACTTTGTATCTTATTTTGTTTTAGAAAATACTCATTTTAATTTATTTAATCATTTTGATCTCATAATTACAGCTGAAACGATTAGCCAATTCATCGAATAGTCCATCGACAGAAAATTAATCTGCAGCTATTTTGATAATTGATTAATTGACTAAGTAAAACATTTTTTGTCAGAAATCGTTCCAGCTTCTCAAATGGGAGGATTTGCTTCTTTTCCCTATGTCACATTTTAGTAAATTGAAAATCGTTGGGTTTTGGACTGTTGGCTGAACAAAGCATGCAATTTTAAGGGCTCCGGTAAATTATTGTGGACATTTTCTGACACTTAGACCATCCATTAATTAATCCATTAATTGAGAAAATAATTGTCAGATTAATTATTTTCAACCTTTCACATAAATGTATATATTTTCAGATTTATCATTTATAACATTCTCAATATATATTGTTTTACTTTTATTTTCCTGGCAGGATTGGGCTTCCATAAAATACTGACCTTTGCCTTCTTGTCCTTCAGTCCCGGAGGCATGAGAGCCGGGGTGAGGTGAGAGGCGAAGAGCCGTGGAGAGGGTCGTAGGGCGTAATCTTCTCGAGCCTCCCTGTACTCCAACCACGGCATCTGCTCCAGGTTGTTTGGATATTGATTCAGACCCCCGTCCAACTCACAGATGGAGATGATGATCTGTTGAGTCCATATAGTGCCTGTTGGGGGGGGGCAGGCATATGTTACGTTATGAGACATCATACCTGATCAGTAAATCTGTTCCCAGCCAGGACAAAACTGTAAAGGCGAATAATGCAATACAGAAGAGTTTGTCTCACTGACCTGACTTTGGATAAGTGACAAGGATTATGTCACTATCTCGAATTTCAAAGCTCTGGAGCGAATCAATGTACTCAGCAGTTGTGAAACCGATGGCAAAGTTGTAGTTTTTATACCTGCAGAGAAAGTCTGTGATCTGCTCCATGTTACTTCTGAATCACACAGAAAAATGAGAGAAAACTGTTTGCATAAGGGACTAGAGAAGAGTGGAAAAACCTCACAGATCACATGTACAGTAGCTGGACTCTGGACTTTGATGTGTGCATGTTATTGGCTTTTGGCTTCTACAGTCAGCTGGGTACACACTGCCACCAACAGGAAGCTTGTAATATAACACGATGTTGGTGTTTATTATGCATGTTTTATTTATAGTAACATAACCTTATTTATATATCATGTAGAGACAAGCTGAGAAAACCAATTGAAAGTGCTGATGTGGGGCTTTCACACAGTATTTCATTTACGTCTGTAGTCATTTACAGGCATATATAGACTTTCAATGAAAAAAAGCCCAAAAACGAGTTGAGATAGAATCACTTAACATGTAAATACACTGTATTATAGTTTTCTATATTACGTTTTTCATCTGTTCTTTTGTGTGTATAAATAGAGAAACAACATTTTTTACAACCGTGAACTGTAGTCTTATACTTTGTTAAATTAGACACAATGATAAATCAGACTCAGCCGAGTTTGTGCTGAAAAAAGGATACCATGCATGTAGGGTATGAACAGTTTGAAAGGTGCTAAACAAAAACAAATATGAATGTAAAAAAAGTCTGCTACAATTAACCAGGACTTCAAACGGTTAAAGTTGGCCACAATAAACAATTAATTTACTTTTTAAAAATCTACCTTTTCTAATATTTGCCTTATTTTCAGCCACGCTAGCATGAAATTATGTACAGATATTCATGGTCCCCAGAGGATAAAGCATACTAACTTTAGTTATCCCATGGCTTCTCCTTGAGCGCCACCAGCAGGTTGACAGTTTTGGCTTTTAGTGAAATGTCTTCACAATTATTGGATGGATTGCTGTGAAATATGGTACACACATTCATGGTCCCCAGATGAAGAATTCTTATGACTTTGGTGATCTCCTGACTGGTCCTGTTGCCCCACCAGCAGGTCAAAGTTTTCACTTATTCTGTGAAATATCATTATTGAAATATTGTGTTTAGTGCTAATTAGCATATGTTAGAATGCTAAACTAATATGGTTAGCATGCTAATGATAGCATTTAGCTCAAAGCACTGCTGTGCTACAGCCTCACAGAGCTGGCTGTAGACTCTTAAGTTTTGTTTTATGTTATTTCAGTTTTCCTATTTTACAAATCAAGAGGAAAGACAATAAAGTAAAAGTAAAATGAAAAACAAAAAACATTTCTAAAAAAGGAGGTGTGTGGGCTAAAAAATGTTAATGAAATATAAATAGATTGATGGAAATATATCAAAATATGTTCAGTTTTCCACCAGGTAGTCAAGGAAAGGCCCCCAAACGTACAAAACACTTTAATTCTTGACTGATTCATTCTTAGAGTTAAATGAGCGTAGCTGCTCCATTTAAATGATAAAAAGAATTTCATTAAACCATTTATAAAAACAGAATCTGATGATTTCCAATCTAAAAGTATAATTTATTTGGCTGCGACCATGCCCCACATTAATGCTTGTTGACGGCTGTACAAAAAAACCCTCTGAGTAACCAAAGATTGCCAAGAAAGGATCTGGTTTGATCTTTTTTTAAATACCCTAAAATACTATCTGAATACTTTAAGCCAGTAAGACGAAACAAACAATGTATAGCTTTGGTCTTTGTGCAGCATGGGGCGGCATTTCAGTGTGCAAGCCTGTATGGTGTAATGACAATAAAGCTTAACCTTGAAACTGATTATTATCATTGACATATTCAGTTCCTGTATTCAGTCAACACACTGCAGCATGAGGTAAGAACCATTTTATGTGTATGAAGGTCGCCATTATCCTGCTCCTACTCTTAACACATGAATCCAATCCAAACACAGTGGCTTTAAAATATAAAAGAATCATGGACACACAACATTTTACATGAGAGATTACTTGAAGAAATCAGTTTATTATTGTAAATGTTAATGTATGTGCTCAGAGTTTACATTTATTTGGATTGATTAACTGTCAAGTCAGGGATACAGGAGAGAGCAAAGTACATGTTTAAATGGGTGTTACAGATAATAAAGCAAGACATTATAAAATCAAAAGTATTGCAACAATAAAACCTTTCAAAGATAATAACAGGTATCCAAACACCTGTAATAATTGATCCAGTTTATCACATTCTGTAAAGCAAAAAACAAACATTCAGACCAAACGCTGGTATAACTTGACTTCAGGTTCTGATGATAAAGACATGATTGGTAATAAAATCTCATCTAAAAATATATCTTCAGATAATCAGTACATGTTGGTTTACAGTAAGTGAACTACAGCAAGCGGAAACTCTAAGGTTAACAGCCAACATAGTCATTTTATTTTCACATACATTGATTATTAGTCAAAGCATTTATTACATATGCACAAGTATTAAAGTAATCTTCATAGCGGCAAAAGGTATATAAACTTTGACAGGGAACAAAAGACATGCTGGCTTTATATAATCATTAAAAAACTGTACAGAGTGAAATGGTTCATGAATCACAGTTAATTAAGAATTCCTGAAAGATACTCTGGAATGATTGAGGATGATCAGTGATTTTCTGCTGTGTGCAGGATGTTTAGATAAAATGGATCTAAACATAGTTCAAAGATTAGCAAAAAGTCACAAATGCAGTACTGTCTAATCACTGAGTACTACTGTTTTACACAAACCTGTTCTTCATCCACTTTCTCTTTGTTTCTTCAGCTCCATCTCTGGATAAAATGGCGTCTCCAGGATAACTTGGTTTTTCTCTGATGTCAGCTGACCTTTGCACAGGGAGTCGTGGATCTTCTGCCACGAGTCCATCTCTGAGCTCCAAAGTGCAGATCTGGCTCTGATGAACTGTGAGACTTCAGTCTTGCTGCCTTTGGCCAGACTGATGCTGTCTTTACAGATGAAGATGATATCCATGCCAAGGAAAAGAGCATTGAGTGTGATGAAAGTGGCTCTGGCTGACTTGGAGAGGGCAAGAGGCCCTTTGACTGCTGCCTGACCAATATCTGGGATGTCTGAGGCCACCCTGGGCACGTTACGTAATGCTTTACCTTCCTGGGCCACCACCTTGCCTGCACTTGCAATCAGCTTTTCACTTTTTAACATCTTAACAGCAGAGGCAGCATCAAGAAGCGAATCAATGCCTTTTCCAACAGTACCAACTTTACTAAACACCTTGCCTACTCCCAGAGCCACATCTATCTGACTTGCTTCTATTTTGGTGACTGTTTGGCTGGTCACCTCCTCCAGACAATCCTGCAGACTCTGCACATCCTCCATGAAGCTCTTGAAGACTTCACTGGCTTTCTTTTGTTGTGTAATGTTTACTCCCATCTCTGTGGCTGTGGTCACGGCACTGTTGACTCCGCTGGTAATTCCCAGCCCTACCCCAGTCATTGTCAGAGCAAGAGAAACTCCAGCTGTTACAGGAATTAATGCCAGACCAACAATGGAAAGCACACCTCCAACTGCCCCCACTGAGCTGCCTACCACACTGGAGATCTTTGCCCCCTTATTCATCTTGTCTAGCTGAACAGCAGTTTCCTCCAGCTCCTTTAGAAACTGCAGCATCCTGGGCTGTCGCTCACTGAACTCTTTGATGAAGCCAGAACATGACACTTTCTGAAACAAGAACACCATCCGGAAGTGCTGGTTCATCCTGATGAAGAGGAAAGACAACATTAAAGCCCCACTAATCAATACTTTTATATTCACGCCATAGACTTTACATTGGGATAAAATCACTTTTCTAGGCTCTTTTAAAGTATATATGAAATATAATAAAATAGGAAAATAAACACATATGAAACCTTCATTAAAGAATTCATAATACAAAGAGTAAAGATTGACTTTGTTTACAGTTAGAAGTGTCCTGTCAGCAGGTATGAGGATGTGTTGCTTTTATAATGGTGATCTATGGGGAAAATGAGTCCACTAGGACAAACTGGCAGCCAAGCTGAGTGGCAGTGCTGTATCCAGCTCTCTCACGGTTTTTTTACAAAGTCACATTTCTCTATATGAGTTCACTTTTTCAAAACTCTTCTTCTCTTTACCAACATGCAGCTCAGCACAACAGTTCATCTCACATCCCAAATGCTGAAACACTGCATACACATCAGGATCAGCTTACAACTTACAATTACAAAACGTTCTGGGTTCTGCCTCACTTGCCTTTTTTCCTCACCTGGTACGAGTCTAATTATATATATTATATATTAATCAAGTTTGTTTGGGGATCCACCACCTTTGTCATTTAACTTTGTATTACAGATTAATTGATCGACCTAAGTACCTCTGAACCATCCGTCCAGATGTTTGAAATTTAATAAATCAACTCTTCATAACATTTATATTTTTCACACGTTTATGTATAAGTATAAATGTAATTAATAATCTCCATGATGTTTTTTGAATATTTTTTTATTTGACTTTTCAGATTGAAGTACGTGAAATTCTTCTCGTCGTACTGATGTTTATGGCTACACTTTACTTTATATGAGCCTCCATTGACTTCCTCTCTCCTCTACACATATACATACAAACATACAAACAACAAAACAGTCAACAGGATTCATAGGGTCTATTTCTTCTATAGGAAATATAGTTCCAATGAAAACTGTTAACAGTGATGTCTGTGGATTATCCACAGTGATCAAGATATTGTTTCTGCCACTCAGCTGTGTTGACATTATATTATAATATTATGTTACATAATATTTGGCCCCAAACAAACCATACAGGTATTATACTTACCTGATGTCATTGAGCTGATTAATGTGACAAAGCATCCTCTGCACATCATCTTCAGACAAATCCACATCGAGGTCTACCAGAGGTCCAGCAGCCATCTTTAGGCAAAAGTCACTGAAGGAGCTGTGAAAGACACAGTTACACTTACTTCCTAAAATAGATGTTGTTTATTTTGCATAATGTGAATATTATTTTGATGAAATGTCAGTTTACCTTTTCTCTAACTTGTCACAGATTTTCTGGGTGGTCTGTATGTATCTGTCCAGCTGAAATGACAGCACTTCCACATTCTGAAGTTTGGGAAGGAAGAAGACACTTGCGTCTCTTTTAAACTTGAGGAGGAGCGGGCAGATGAGCCGTGCAGCAGTGATGACAACCTGAACATGTTCAAGGCTGATCCCTTGGGGCAGATGTAACACCTGGTTCTCCTCCATGAACACATGAAGTGAGGTGACCGCCAGCTTCTCCACTGCATCCAGGAAGCAGTCCAGCTTCTCCAGGCCTCCCAGAGTCTCCTTCAGCACAGCAGCCAGCTCCTTCTCCAGCTCTGCACGCCTGCTGTCTGCAAACTTTAGGGTCATCTTGTTCTTCATATATTCCAGAAAGGCCTCTCCTTTGTTCTCTGACTGGGTAACATGGCTGATGTTTAGGTCAATTTTGTCAGCCCTGTCCTTGATGTCCACTATCATGTGCAACTCTGTCTCCCTCACAAGCATCCATTTAGAGATCCTCTCACAGAATCCTCTCACTGTGTCAATGTAAGTGAGGGTATCTGCGGTGTAGCGGCACAAGGCCTCCTGTAGTTCCTTTCTGTAAGACAAAACAACATCCTGTAGATTAATATCTCAGTCTCTGTCATGTTTTGACATGTCATAGCAAATTAAAATGATCCACTGAATTGTTATTGTGGAGTTAGTAAAACTGATTAAAACAGGAAACACGAAAGCATTCATCCATAACTTAAAGATGTTGGATGAAGGAGGAAATATTAAAAGTTTTGATTTATGCTTGATCTTGCAGTGTGTTATGAAACAGTATGCAGAATCTACTTTTGCTTTTGTAGAGCCAGTCTCATATACCCAGTGTGATTGAAGAATGATAACGAGTCTGTCAGACCTTTTTTTTATTGCCTGTGTGCCAATCAGTCATCAAGCTCACCAGTTTCCCTGCTGAAAATACTGTATAATGCATGGGGTGAAGGGTTATAGTGAACGCTTTTGCAAATAGCTATTTACTGGTACTTTGCCTTTGCCAATTCAGGTTTTCATACAAGCTTCATACAAGCTCCCTTCCAGGAAACCAGATGGGTGTCAGAAAGAGGAATTCAGTTGTTTACAGTTGGTAGTACAGCCTGGTAGCTTGATGAAAGCATTCACTTCAGTAGCAGAGGAACTGACTTTGTTTTACTGTTTTAGATGGAAATAAATGTCAGCATACAAGCTGATAACAACTCTCACTCATAGACCAAAAAGTCTGGGTGGCTTCTCATTTTTAATCATTACAATGTAGCTTATCTCAACGACTTCTCGTTGTTCCTTATTGAAAATGCAAAGTTGAACCTACAATAATAATAATTTTTTGGCCTCTTGGGGGCAGCAGAAAACAAGTTGTGAACACAACATTGACCTATCATCACCATCTCGGTTGATATAGCAAACTTGTTAGCTAACAGTTGTTTATTTACACATCCAGCAGTTACAGAGCAACATTATTATTAGTCTTACAGAGGAATGCAAGAGCTCTAAAGTAAGACTCCATATGACACTGAAGGACAAGACCATCAGCAATGCAGCACCGCCCCTATTAACTGGGCAGAAATGGACACCATCCAACGCAGTGCAGCAAGATACATCAGCCCTGAGACACAGAGACATCGTAGGGCAAGTCCAGCAGGGAAGAGGAGGATTTGGCCTGGTGGCAAGCGAATCAGCTTAGTGCAAGGCCACAATGTCAGAGCAGAGGACATTGGCGGTCAAAGAGGTCTGCTGACAGGAGGATACGGCAAGAAGTGCGAAGGCTGTCTCCCTTGCCAAACAGGGGCAATGGATGCGGTGGGAATGCTTGGAGAGGGGAAAGATCAGCTGGAGGGATCTATGGGAAATGCAAGCAAGATCAGCTTTATCATTAGAGCTACATATGACGTGCTTCCATCACCAAAGAATCTCCATATGTGGTTCGGCGAGGATCCAACCTATGCCCTCTCCAGTAACTCTCAAACACATCATGACTGGCCTCATGCAAGGCTGCTACACCTGGTGGAACAATCAGGTCCTCAAGAACCTGGCATCAGCTCTTGAGAACAAGCGGAGCGTGACCAACTCCTTGCCCCCGAGAGCAGCTAATCCCCTGAAGGCAATTCATCAGAGAAGGACAGAAAAGGCCCAAACATCCTTCTACCAAGCCAGAAACAGGACACCTATGCATGGTCCGTGACTGGAAGATGCTGGTAGATATGGGCCAGCAGTTAATCTTTCCACCGGAGATTGCTGCCACCAACCATAGGCCGGATTTGGAACTCTGGTCCCTTTCACTGAAGACTGTTTGCATTATAGAGCTCACAGTACTGTGTGAGGACTCGAGGAGGCCTATAAGCATAAGAAACTACACGGGCATTTATGGCCGATATTTACTCTCTTAGCTCTGTTTTTGGTCTTTAAGAACTCCTGAGGGAAATATCTGAATCTTTAGCTGCTAAATGCTGAGCTATGTTCACCAGCTAGTCTCTAACTGTGTCTGTCTGCTGTTTGGTGCTGAGCAGGTAGTGGACAGTGGGTTTTTAGAGTTTTTTCACTGAAAAATACGATGGCCCTGAGGGTCAAAACACAACATTTCAAAAGACACAACCACATTTCAGATTATGGAAAGGGAGGGACAACACTTCCTGTTTGTGATTGGACAGAACCCAAGTCAATTCAGAGTTTATACAGTGGATGTGTTAAGGTGGGTTGGTGCTAGATTGGATCAACTGGAGGGACGCTCTAAACTCTACGCTGCTGTGATTGGTTGTTTTGCTGTCAGGCAACTGATGACGCTCTGGGCATGTTTAAAGCCAGTTCACTTATACCAGAATTTCTACATATTACAGCCTGCATACACAAACATTCATTTTCTTTGTAATTACCTTGGACAAAGGGTACACAGCCCACAGACCCTGTAACTACACTGTAATTACAGGTTCCACTTTTACGTTTCTTATAAATTGCTAGCACACTAACATGACACATAAAGCACAATTATTGAAACTGACACTCAGAGACCAAACCTCAGCTCAAGTCTACAAAACTCTAAACACATTTTCTGCTTTGCTTTATAACATGGCACTTTCTGCAACACACTTCACATGGTTTTCTACATAAGACACAGGAATCTGACATAAAGTCACTTGTTTGCCATTTCAAAACACTGCCATTCAAAATGCTACACCCATGGACCAATTGGCCAATACACATGCCACCTGTCCAAACACCTAATTGCTTAATTGTCGACTCATCAATCAAAATGTAAGCAGTCTAAAAAGAGCACAGGTGAGTATCTTACACCAACAATGGAAGCCAACATAGCAGCGAGAGGAAGAGGTAGATGGAGGGTGAGAGGGGGAGGAAAAGTGAGAAGTAGGGGTAGAGCTGGAGAGGGTGGGGAGGATGAGGTCAAAGAAGACGACAAGGAAGAAGACAGCTTTCGGATGAAATCCGGGCAACGTTAGTTGACCATGTTACCAACCATGGGTTGACGATGAGAGAGGCTGGACAGAGAGTCCAGCCCACCATGAGCCGATTTACTGTTGGCTCTGTCATCCGGACATTTAGACTTGAGCACAGGTACATAACCAAATTTTCATTCACTCTAAATAATTCAGGACTCCACAAATCATAATGTATACATCAGTCTTTTCTTTTCTGTTTACTGTATTTGATTTTTTGTTCACACAACTGTAATGTATACTGTATGTGCTGTGCATATGTTGCATGTTGATTTGTTGTGGAGAAAAATAACAAGGTTTTGTTTCAACAGTATATTTGTGTTTCTGCAAATATTTCTGCAGACTTGAACAATCTCTCTCTCTGCAGAATTCTCTTCATACAGAACTATTATTATGACAAAGCCCACCATGATGAAAGTTCTTTTGATTGAGCTCAACTGTGTGTAGTTGGTTGGACAAAAATCTGGTAATATGACTGAAATGTGTGCCATTAGGTGCAAAAGTATGATTTTCACAAGTGTAGTGTTTATGTAGTTTTGAATGCAGTGCTTCATTTTGCAGAATATATGAGGTGTTTTGCACTGGGTGTGTGGTTTTGTGAATTGTGTGAAAAGTGTTTTGAGAAAATGAGCCCTGTTTTCAAAAAAGTATATTAGCAGTTGCAAAAAACTGTAATCTCAAAGCCCACATAACCCAGACCCACTTATGCAGTAATAATATTACTGTAATTATTAAATTGTTACTCAGTAATAAAAAAATACTTACAGTGTAACTATTTTAAAGTACCTCTTTAACACAAAGTTTTTGCATTGTTATTCCCTAACCTCTTGTCTTTTCCACTGCACACATTTGTCTTGGTACCCGCTAACTATTTTATTGATGCCATGTAAATACTAAATAATTACACTGTAATTTTCAGACGGTATTACCAAACAAAGCAGTGATAACGCGCCTTATAACAGAATACACAAAGTTATGAGTACTTACAACAATAAGTACAAAACAAGTCAGATATTATGCAAGATAATATGTTCATTAACAACCAGTAAGTGATTAGTATGATTAAATGATAATTTCTCATTAACTATGTATAAGGTGCCAAATGGCTTATAACAAGTAACAAATCATTATATAATATTATGTAATTATAATAATAATAAACAAATATGTCACACATGTAAAGGTTCACTGTGTCATCAAGACAATAATATAACAAATAACAACTATACATTTGTTTTTGACTGAATCAAAATGCCTTCATGAAAGGTCATATTTTCAATTCTATATTAGCATATCCTTCATATAGCATATCCATTATTATTATTATTAATAATAATAATAACCACTATTAGGCTTATTAATGATAGGCACTGTTGAGAAAACAGTGTTATTTAAATAATCAATGTATAATTTGAATTGTACTTTCTGCAATCTGAAGAGAAGTTGAGTTTTGTTCTTCTGTATCTCAATGTTCCTATGAACCTGATAGTGGTTATTTATTTAAAGTTAACAAAAGTTGACCAAGAAGAAGAAAATCAACCACAACAGCACCTACAGAGACGTCAAATTTCACCCAGCACAACACATCAAAAACAAATCAGGGGTTTTAACATAAAGTCAATTAAAAAAATAATATAATAATAATAATAGAAAGATTTTATCTTTACAAGCTGAAAGTGTTAGACCTTAGAGTAAACATACACCATCTTATTTGGCCCTGCTCATGTTTTAGGCTTTGCTGTGAATAAAATCTGTAGTCTGGGCAGCAGTAGCATAAATGTTCTTTCATTTACCTTTTCCCGCACATCTCCACTTGGCACGCTGTCTACAATTCCTTGTGGCTTCAGCTATTAGCTGCCTGGAAAAAAGAAAATAAGTCAGGGTTGAAAAATGTTTTAAGACTTTAACACAGATATTTGTTTGTTGATGATAAATTAAACTCTGAATTACCATTAAATAGCAGTGGGTGAGAAACCTTATGGCAAAACTTCAATATGTGCATTTCACTCAGGTAAGCTTGGTTTTGCTTTCATCCCTTAATCTACATATGAACCACCCCCACCTCTCTCTTTAACTTGCAGGCCAAACATGGCAGATTTTTTTTCTAAGATATTTAAAGCCACACTACAGTAACAATGGATCAAATGACTATGTGTAATGTGAAAGCTTGTAGTGACAAACCCACACAGAATCACAGAACTCTGCTGTTCCCCTGAGCTCTGTGGAGCTTTTAGCCTCTTTTACCTCAGTTTTTATCATGTTTCTGTTTTCACTTCATTACTCTGGACATTCCTCAGTAAATGAAATGCTGAATATTGTTATCATTTTAGTCTCTTTTAGCTAATTGTTTTGTATATATATGACTTGCACCTTCACTGGCTCACTCTCACTGCTCTATAGAGTCGTTTTACAGACAGAGCAGGAAGCTGTTTTCTGATTATCCCTGTACACTACCTGCCCAACACCAAACAACAACAAGAGAAATCTATTAATGCTCCTTTAAAGCAGTGTGTAGGGCAGTAAATAGGACCTCTATTACATGAATTTTACTAATAGTGTAAAACAGAAAAAGTGGGATCATTTTTATAGTACAGAGTTGCTGAGATGTGATGTTTAATGAGCAGAGAGCATGAAGGCTATGGTCACAACGCCTGGTGAATCACAATTCAATTCAATTCAGTTTTATTTATATAGTGCCATATCATAACAAAGTTATCTCAGGGCACTTTTTCATATAGAGCAGGTCTAGACCAACTCTTTATATTTACAGAGACCCAACAGTTCCCACCATGAGCAAGCACTATGCGACAGTGGCAAGGAAAAACTCCCTTTTAACAGGTAGAAACCTCGAGCAGAACCAGGCTCTGGGTGGGCGGTCATCTGCCTCGACCGGTTGGGTTGAAGGGGGGGTGGGGGGTGGGAGCAGGAGGAAAAGAGAACATACAGCAGCACAATACAGTTCCACATAAAGTTGTAAAGTAATAGTTGTGGTAATGGTATTGATGATAACACCAACAGAAATAATACTAAGAGCAATATTATAATAGTAATACTAATAATAAGAGCAATAACAGTAATAGCAGCAGCGGGTGCAGAGCAGGAACACAGGGGCAGCAGGTGCAACCATAGATCCAGACTCTACAGCTCCAGAGGCAGAAACACCTGCAGAAAGCAACAGAAGGAGAGAGAGAGAGGAGAGAAAGCACACAACTACGGGAAGAAGTCGAGTTAGTAACAAGCATTGATGGGATATGAGGGCGTACAGATGGAGAGGAAGAGGAGGAGAGAGGAAAGAGGAGCTCAGTGCATCATGGGAAGTCCCCCGGCAGTCTAGGCCTATAGCAGCATAACTAAGAGGGGGCTCAGGGGTCACCTGAAACCTTTCAGGTAAAGGATTTAATGAAGTCATATGATTTAACTTCAACATGAAATTCATTAAACTAATATTAATGACTAATAACAGTTCTGTTTATTTTGACCTCTCTTTGTTCAACTTTGTTGTCCTTTTTTAGCTGCATGTCTGTTTCCATCTCTATTTCTATTGGAACTGTGTGTAACATTGAGAGCAACTTACAGCCTGAGTGAAAAGAGGAGGAGGAGAAACTAGAGAGAGAGAGACAGAGAGAGA